>JBBKCR010000012.1:6542976-6575894 GCA_037577295.1 Ladigesia roloffi | reverse complement strand
GACCTGTACCTGAAGTCTGATGTGTAGAGGGTGAAGAGAAAGGGACAGTCCCCTGCGGCGCCCCCGTGCTGCTCAGGATGGTATCCGAGCGGCAGCTCTTCAGCCGGACATGCTGTGGACGATTCGTTAAGGATTCCGTAATCCAAGCAACAAGTGGGGCTTCCACCTGCATTTCCATGAGCTTATTCCCCAGCAGTGATGGTCTAATAGTGTCAAAAGCACTAGGGAAGTCAAAGAACATGACCCTCACAATGTTCCCAGCAATGTCCAGATGTGAACAAGCCCGGTTCAGATGATGGTGTCCTCCACGCCTACACAGAGTCGGCCAAGGCTCCACCAGCAGACGCAGATAAAATCTATTACTTTCCTGGAAAGCTTTACCCCAGTTTTGTAAATCAGATTATTGCTTCTGTCTGTAATGTTGTATTGTTCGCTAGACTGGAATGTACTTTGGTCTTTCCAAATGTATCTTTAATTTAATTGATTACTTTTCCCTACATGCTGTCAAATAAGTGAATCTTGAATCTTGAACACTTCAATGACCAGAAAACAGCTAATAACCTCCTCTCTGTTGCAGTTTTGTTGTGTAAGGATGAATTTTATTTTCATTTCATTTGCATAATTGTCTCAGGAATTTGGCCAGAGGGCGCCAGAAGTTTTGCTGCTCATTTCTCTCTTTAAACTTTTCATCTCGTTCTTTTTGCTCGTGAGGTTATGAGTGCAGATGTAAAGAGACAGTTTCTCTCCATTTATTTCTCTCAATCATGTTTTATTTTGTGTTCTTGTAGTCCTAAAATAAACACTCATTTCTTTTCAAATTCATAATATTTCTATTTGAACAGTTAAATCACTTAAATCAATAAACTTAAATCACACAGCAGTATATTACACTGACACCAAATATAAATAACGGATGAAGGGAAAAAATCCCAGTGGAAATTGCTCAGCTGTTGGTACCAGTTTTTATAATTAAAGTGCAAAGCCCTCAGGCAGACAATACAATGCAGAACAATGTTAGTTCAGTGCCAAGGCATGTTGGTGTGACAGATTGTATTACAACAAGGATGCAGCTCCTCGTTAGGAACTTCCAGATGATTTATTGGATGAGGTGCCTGCAACTCAAAGATGTGAAATACATATTTTTGAACCCAGACAGCCCAGAAAGCCGTATCCCTGTGGCTCATTTAAACTTAATGTTTGACCAATGAGATACCACAATATATGAACATGATTTTTAAAAGTTTGAGCCGCAAGTCTGAAAAGGCACTTTTTCCATCTGTAAATTAAACTGTAGATTAACACTAAAAACATAAAAATGTGAATACAAGACAACATTTGTAGAAAGCATCACAAAGCTTTTAAGTTATAACTAAACTATACAGCAGCGGACTGGACAAAAGACAAAAGTTCCACTTCAAAATGCTCGTGCTCGGGATAATTTTGGGCCTAAGGCTGAAAAGGCAGCAAGCCCATAGCAATGCACTGCTCACAATCCAAGGCTGAATATTTTAGAGCAATGCAATACAAGAAAGGCTAACTACGGGTGTGCTTACATCCTCCACACTCATGAGAATCAATCAGGCACACTGTGCACATGTCCTAGGTTGCTCTCTTGGCATTGGACTGGGAATTACATTTTACACAAAGTCACTTTTCAGTCTTATTTGTTCCAACTTACTCTTAAAAGAACATCCTCAGCAGTTTTCAAACTTTAGCCAGTGCCATCAAAGACTTTTTCAGGTCCTTGATGTCGGATGGCGTGTGAGCATGCAAGTACCCAAGAAGGGACATGGCCGGACCACAGTATTCCTCCACTTGTTGGACCTGCTTGTAGCTAAGCACTGTCCTCCACATGTGAGCGGCCCTGGTGGCGTTCCTGGACGAGACCAGGAAGGGAGCGTAGGTGGAACTGTTGCCGTTGGTCATGTTCGTGACAAAAGCTTCCATGTCATGACTCACTGTCAGGTTGACAAAACGGAAGGCACTCTGCAAAGTCTTGATTGGGGTCTCCACCAAGTCCTCGTAACGCACTGTTAGGTATTTCCCCTTCAACCACTTGGGGGGGTTGAGGGCATGTTTTAAAGTTCTGTACATGTGGTCGCAGGTGACCTCCATGGCGCTGATGGAGTTGTAGTCCATACTGTCTCTCTGCTTATTCTTCAGGTCCAGCGAAGGCGGGTGAAGACCTTTGGGGTCCCGGCTTCGCATCACCTGCATGTTCTCCCGGACCAGACCATGCTTGGAATTGATTCTGGAGTTGGCTACGGCTCGGGGGTCCCTGACCAAGTGGATGACTTTCAGGTTGAGGGAGGGGTCCTCCATCAAGGGAGCCAGGACGCTGATGTCCAAAATTCGCACGCCCTTAATTACAATAGTGTTGTATTTTAGGCACTCCTTTTCTAGTAAATGAATGTCTCGGGAGGGACACTTTTTGCAAACGTTTTCGTCCACCATGCCCACCACATCTTTTCTATAGGCCGAGCAAAAGGGATAGGAGCAGGTGATCTTGTTGTAGGTATTGCCAAAGATACCCAGGGTTGTAATATTTTTACCACTATGGTCGCCATACAACTGAAAAACAGAGAAATCGCACCTGTAGAGAGAGTTCAGCATGTCTCTGGCCGCCCCTTGGAGTGAAACGGCGTCGCCGGGGTACAGCTTCTGCCAGATGTGCCACATGGGCTCGTACATGAAGAACGTATCTGGGTTTTGGTTGAAGAGCTCCCCGAAGAAGGACGAGCCAGACCGCCAGGTTGACAGCACGTACACAAGTTGCCTGGGCCTGGTCGACGGTTCTTGGAAGAGGGTCCGGACATCTGATCTGCCTTGGAGCCTGGCACTTTGCCCCTCATGGTTGCACTGCTGCGGGTCTTTGGTCCACTTGTAGTTGGCCAGGTTGAGCATTGTCAGCACCATGAGCAGAAAGTAGGCGAAGAAGGCGAAGATCTTCTTGCGCCGCAGCACCTTCATGACGATGCCGGGGTTTGCAATTATCTTGGTGGGCTTTTGTGTATACAACTTGTGCCTTCTGCCAAAACCATTCTTTTCCCACGGTGGTGTGAATTTGAACTGGTACGGTTTGAATTTCATTGAGGACTGGTGAGGTTAGAGTCTTTCTAAGCACTCATGCTAGGTCTAGTTTTTGTGTTAGTATCTGGAGGGCTCCATCCACTCTGTACAGGCCTAGTATTAAGGGATGGTGTGGGATGGCTCTCCAAAAAATTCTTCCAAAAAACAAGACAAGCGATGTAAGCAGGGTACAGTAATTGTCCTGCAGTGGTCAGAATGTCTCACCTGCAGGATCTGGGGTACATTTAGAGTCCACAAAGCCTTTCTCCAATCCAGCCTCCCTCAGCATCACCTCGGGGGCAGCAGAGCTGTCTGTCCGTCAGAAAACGTCCGGAAGATACAACTCGGGTCGAAAACACACCTCCGGTCGACAAAAGCGAGTAAAAACGCTATTTTTTCTCGAATAGGTATTTTAGGTATTTTAAAGCTGGAGCTCCTCTCTTCTCTAAGCCTTCTCCTCAGACTGAGACTCAGAGCTCACGAGCGCACAAAAAAATACTGAGACCCCGCCTCCTCTAAGAGCCGATAGGAGGAGCCAGCCAAGGTATAACCGCACGAAGCGATCTGATTGGTCCAGACCGCGCCTATCAAACCCAGCGTCTCATTGCAGGGTGTGAGGCTGCACAAATATAGGGAAGGATCTGATGCTCTCGAGCTGGGAGACAAAATGAATAAACAAAGAATAAGCATTAATAGATAATAGATTATAAATCGGGAACAACGGGAACACAGTTTGTCGCCCATATACAAAACAATCCTTTGTTAAAAAATCCGTAGGGCAGTACAGGGTCTGCCTAATAAATAAATAAATAAAATAGGATCGTGTTCATGAATATGCCTATAAAAATAAACACATATATTATTATTATTACTACTAATTTATCATTAATAATAAAATTAGTAGTATTGGCAGTAGTATTTGTAATGGTATTATTAGTAGTAGTGGCATTAGTAGTAGTTGTAGTAATAGTATTAAAATATTATTATTGTATTATTACTATTTAATTGTATTATTATATATTTTTTATTATTATTGTTATTCGTGGTCGTAGTAGTATTTTTGCTATAATTATTATTAGTAGTAGTGGTGGTTCTTGTATTGGTAATTGTATTATAATTAGTCGCAGTAGTAATAGTGGTAGTGATAGTAATGCTGTTGTTTCTGTTGTTTTTAAAATCCACTTATATTACATTGATAGGTAAGCATGAAGGAATCGATTATCCATCAATGTCTTGTTTATCTGTCAGTTTACATTAGATAGACTCCTTTACTCTGAACTACAGAAGTGTAATTAGGCCAATTATATAATTAAATGTGTTTGTTTGTTTGTTTGGTGCACATTCAAAAATCTAGGAAATATGAAGGCATTCATGAATGAAATGAAAAAATAACATTTTTACATCTTATTTTAATATTGCTGTGGTTTACCAGAGGAGTGATCTAGTTTTCTTGCTCTGTTCATCTGCTCAGCCTGGATGCAAATCAGAGCAGGAGACCAAACCTGACCAACCTGCTGTCCTCAGTTCTCTTCCAGCCCCGAGAGCCAGAGAGCTCCACCCGGTCCTCCAGCACCACCTACTGGTCCATTCTGGCTCCTGCATGGGCCTTCTCGTGGACACTGACACACACAGACACACACACACTCACACGCACAAACGCACACACTGTCAAACTCTCACACACTCACACTCACACGCATACACACACACACACACACATACAAGCGCACACACCCACAAACACACAATCACTCTCACACACAGTCACACACCCACATACACACACACACACGCACACGTTCTCACACTCTCACACACACTCACATACACCCACAAACACACTCACACATATTCACACACACAGTTACACACATACACTCACTCACACTCACACATATTCACACACACAGTTACACACATACACTTACTCACACACACACACACTCAAATACACAATCCCAAAGCGCATAATCTCATACATACACAGACACACACACACACACTCAAATACACAATCCCAAAGCACATAATCTCATACATACACAGACACACACACACACACACATACACGCATAAACACACACACATGCACACACTCACTCTTTCACATACACACAGACACACACTCTCACACATGCACACACACACACACTACACTCTCTCTTACACACTTACATACACAGACACACACACACTCATACACACAAACACACACACTGACATACACACCATAGAGTCAAGAAGAACAGTATTTGCTTTGTACTCTTATACATCTTTTATTCAGTATTTCTGTCAACATCTTGTATTTAATATGTTTTATTCAAACCAGAATACCTGATAAACTTTGCACTGTAAACATAGTTTTTTACACTGATGATGAATATTTGTACTCAGTTATCTTTTTGACTAGAAATGAGAGAAATACAGCTTATTTCATTCATGGGTAAGACATAAGGAAATATTTTTGGTGCAAAAGTGATTCTTTTTTTCTATACATGTGTGCTTACAAGAGAAAGACCTGATTCATATCCAAAGCAGGATTAGTTGCTCCATGTTAGCCCTGAATTAGGCTGGAGGGAAGCCATGAGCCAAAGTTTGAGCTGGTCACACTGCTGACCACTCACATGGAGTGTGTGTGTGTGTCCGGGTGTGTTAGTTGCATGGACTTCCAAAACTCTCTCTTTCTCGGTCTCTCGCGTTGTTCCACAGGGTTTTGCTTTTCTCTTTTATTTTCCAGGCTCCCTTGGACTGGGAGGCAAATGAGAACGTGGGCTTTTGTGTGATTTTAGTTCGTGTTGGTGCTTAAACAGCCTTCGCCATGGAGAGCGACCTGTGGCCTGGAATCTGGCCCTTTTCCTGGACCAGGAGACCCAGTGGCACTATAGTAGGTGAGGCATCTTCGTTATGGCATTAGGACTCCTCACAATTTGTTATACTTTTCCCACTATAATGGTCTACAAAATGGTCTTAATCAGGACATGAAGGTTCCACTCAGTCCTTCAGTCTGATTTCTGTAGCATTTTCTACCTCACACACTGTCCTAAGGCAGGTTTTTAGGAATGTGGCTGTGGTTACGTAATGAGGACCATCAAAGCAATAGACACAAAAGGAAAATGCTGTAAGAACACGAGGAGGAGATACTTAAGCCTTGTATACATTGTAGGATTATGGGTTGTCAGAGAAAACAACTGAAGTGTGTTCTTTGGTCGTGGCTCCTAAACGGCGGTTCTACGTCATACTGTGAGAAAGAGACCAAAGAGGCAGTGATTATTTTCTGACAATGTCAGATATTTAGGATGACCATTTAACACTGTGTGTGCTGCTATGACCTGCCTCCACTCAGCAGCCAATCAAAACGCAGCATGAAATGAAATAATGAATTTATCAACAAAAACCAAACAGTATGGGGGAGAAATGATGGAACATCTGTACACGCCTTTAAATAAATTCAAACTCAAACACACACACACACACCATCACACACACCTTTACTCACACCATCATACGTTCACAGTCTGTAAAAAGCATTAAAGGAACTCAAAAAGATTCAAAATAAGGGCTCGTCTCTGAGAACATGAGGAAGAACCACTGAGAGAAATGCAGAAGATGAACCAATCAGTCTGAAAAATCTGAAGAAATTATTAATTGTGTAAACAAGAACGATGGTGGTACCACGTGATGGTCCGGAAGTCAACATCAGTGAAGTCTTACAACTTGTGTATTGGTTTCAGAAGCTCAAGGAAAAACATTGCAGTATCTTGAGTAGAATTTGACAATGGATGGTTTTCAAACCTTCTTGGTCTTTTCTACAAGAAACCCCACTGATAGCTTGGCAGCAGTCCACATCGTAGCGATGTTAGTAACATTTGTGTTTCAAGGTCATTAGTGGCTGTTAATTCCGCCAGAAGTGGTTCTGCTTCCTTTAGTTCCAACATGGCACGATCCACACAACCTGACACCAGCAGTCCTGGTCCAGCAGATCAGGCCGGAATCTGGCAAACACTGGAAGTCAAGGAATGACCAGTCCCACACATGTCATTTTGAGACAGGCACAAAAGATGTGTACATTTATGGCATTTGGTAGATTAATGGTTCAGTCTCCCAGTTCAACTGAGGAATACTGATCTGTGCCACCAGCCCAACTAAGGGTATCCTGTTATCATACGCCAAAACAGCCTCTTATATGCAAGATTTCCCTGTTTGTGTTGATGCTTGAGGCATCAGACATCATGCTGCTCTTTGTTCGGGCTTCCTGTGCCACACAGAACCAGGTTGTTCTCATTTTTAATACATAACCACTAATGGGGTTTAAAAAAGGACATCATACGCAAATTAACATAATAAGAAAAATGAGCAAAACAATTTTAGGTCTTAAAACAAACATGGGACCTGGGAGAACATTGATAATAGTCTCCGCCCACTAGTGGGAGGGGAAAACCTACAGAGGGAGGGGCTCCAAAGTGCGCCTCCAAGAAAAAGACTTTTTTTGTTGTTGAAATCAGAGTTCACTGATACAGTTTGAGTTCTAAGGATTAAGTGTCATTGCTCAGAAACACAATGGTAGAAAGTTTGTGGGGTGGGGGGTAACCCTATGACCAGCTGTGATCAGGTTCACAGTGTTTTACCCTCCAGGCTACTAATACTCCAAGTACCCATGGTGTTCAGAATGCATTTTAGATTCAGTAATCACTCCAGCATGTTGGGTCATTGTTCAGAAAGCCCTCTCTGACCTCACCACATACCACTCAGGTGACCTCTGCAATAAAACCCTCCAGCTTGTCCTTCAGAAAGGGTTTCTAGAGCAACAAGGGTTGCAGGTGAGTGGCAGAATTGTGCACTTCAACCACTTCCTGCTCCGGTGAGGGCCTTACTCAGTGCTGTAACTGATCCTCCTTTCAGGGGCATCAATAATGCAGACAGAGATTCAAAGCCCTTAAAGAAGGGAACCAGCCCTGGATTGGGTATCTGAAGCCTTTGAAGCGGCCCGTTCAGATCCGTGCTCCTTCTTTTAGGTTTCCTTTGAAAGAAACCATGTAGAGAAGAGCTGAATCTTAATAGTCGGTCCATCATGCAAATCCCAAGGCACTTTTGAGATACGGCGACAGCTGCCTAGATCCCATGCCAAGCAGGAGGCTGAGAGACTGGTAAGTGGCAAGACTTCTGCTAGAGCTCCTTGAAGAGTTTGACTGAAGGACTCATCTGGTTGGCTGAGAGTATTAGTTCATTCAAATTTGCCTTCGTCTTAAGCTTGCATGAAGTTTTCTGGTTTGTTTTTGGTCACATGCAACTGGATACACAGTGGGGGGTCGCTGTAGTTTTTTTTGGGTCAGCATTTGTTGAGACGACTTGATTGTATGGACTCCGGATCGCTGCAATGGTGTTTACTGTCACACAATGCAGCCTTTGCAAGCTCTAATAGATGTGATCTTCTACCTACTTCTTGCAATATAAGTAGCATTGTCCTTGTTGTATTGTGCGTGGTGCCATATGGACCTCTCATGTTGCTCTCCTCAGGCAAACATATGTGTACCGATACTCACTAACCTGTCTGGTAAGTCTTCTGTGGCTGTTCCATCAGATTCATTATCGAAACTATGCATTCCCTAACAATGGCCCTTCAAGGATTCTTTAGCAAAGGCAGAGTTTCTGTGCTGAGCCATTAACACTCAAAGAACTGAAACGTATAAGCAGTCAATCTCCATAACAGAAAACCTGTTCTTTAAGAGAAGTTTAGATAAGATAGGATAAGACAACCCACAGGGGGGAAATCGGTTACAGCAAGCAAAATAAACAGAACAAGAAAATACTGTAGAACAAAACCTACACAATATAAGTGAATAATAATAAAGTTTGAATACATATTGCCATTGTTATATTATTCTCTTGAAGTATAAATGTGAACCGGCTTTTGATAAATGACTCGGGGTGGCACCCAAAAGTCCTGCGATTATTATAAACCAAATAAAACCATTTTTTAGTTCCAGAATCTCAATATTTCAAAAGGAGCCAAGTATAAATATTTTAACTTCATCATCTGCGTTCATTAGGCTAGACACGTTTAAACTTATTATTTTACAGCTTCATACAAACTGGCTGGGGACGTGTGAAGTTTAGTAAATCAAATTAGCATCAATTAATGAACCAAAATGTATTTTATAATAGGGCTGCATGCTACATTGTCTGTTAATCATTTTGGCAATATCAGTCTCTGCAATATTGATAGCAGCAATATGCAAATGAGCCTCTGACCAGTCGCAGTGTTTCTGACAGGGTGACCAATCACAGCTCTAAGCGAATTTCTAGGGGTTCTGATTTTGTATTTTCTTTCTATTTCATTTTTGTTCATGTTGAGCACATTATAATACCTTCTTATTCATTGAGCTCATTACAATACCTTCTTATATATGTTCTGTAAACCTGTTAGGCCTGAAAACGGGCTGTTCTTGGAGCTAGGTTCCCATGCATGTATTCCATATCCCCACCCATTCATGCTGAATTTCAGCCAAATGCTGCCTTTTAGGCCAGCTGCAATCAGACAGGACAGCCAATCAGGTAATAGATCATTTACATACATCAGTCTTAAAGGCATGGCAACAAAACACAGCCTGTTTAATTCTATATACATAAAAAGTATACAATTTCGACAAACTTAACAATATTTACAGACCATTAAAGAATAGTAATTATAGGACCCTATAAGATATTTGAAAAGCATCTCAGGGTAGCAGTACAATAGCAGTAATAATGTTTTGTCTATATCATCTGTATCAATATCAATATAATTGACATTGTCTTTGTTATATTATTTATGGTGCCATATGGACCTTCTTATCATTCAGGCCTATTTCATTTAAAGATGCAATCATTCAAGTTTTGAAGTGAACTTTTGAATATGTGGTGGTGAAATGTCTCAAGGCTAATTAGCTGAGTTTTACAATTTGAAAGACACTCCTATTACACCATTAGCTACATGGCTAAGTTGCACCCTTAGCATCTGATGGTAGCTCTGTCAGGCTTCCACTTGATCCGTTAGCTCTCGCTGACTCAGCGTTGATGAAGACCATTAAACGTTAACTCCACTCACACTTTCCTGAACGCGCCTCGCCCGGAGCAGAGTTCAGCAGGGCCGAAGGTTTCTTCCTCCTCGCCACTGTTAGCTACCACTTTTCTCACCTGCCCACAACCTGCACTGCACACAGCCCCCTCTGGACCACCCCTCCTTATTTCTCACAGTGGCCTGGACCTGATCTGAGTGGACTGGGAGTCAAAGTAAGTGTGAAGGGTCAACTTAATTCATAGTTTTTTGTTTTTATTTGCAGTGTCCCTGGTCAACCAGCCTTCTCATTCATACCAAAACTCAAGTTTAGCAGAGATCATGCTAGGTCTTAGCATAGTTGTAGCCAGGGGCAACGAGTTATTTCGGCTTAACGTGTTCCATCCAGTGTTTTTTTAGGGGGGGGAATCCCACTCTTGCATGTCTCTCTGTCTTTCTGCAGTTATACTGTATGGTGACAGAGGCTCGGGGGAGTGTGGCATGGAGAACAACGTGACGCAAATCTCTCGAGAAGACCTTGAGGATTTAAGAGAGGCCTTCAACAAGATTGGTCAGTTTTCTGGCATCCCCACTGAACTCAAGTATCCATAATGTTGTTTAGTAGTTGTGTCCAAAAACCAAGATAAAAGAAAAAGCCTTCTGGAAATCACTTGACGCAGTGGTGCATGTGACAAGTCAAACATTATCAGATTTTACAGGAAGTCAGGAAACATAATTACAACATTGCATACTGTCTGTTGTTAAATCAGGATTTCAATTATATTGTATATCAATTATATAAGTATATATCAAGTATATATTGTCTGTTTTTATAGATGACATTGTATCATCTGACAGCAGCAGAAACCCCATATTTAAAATAAAGGGAAAATCAATGTGAAACATTCTGCATAATTCATTAATCAATTTGATAAACAGTGGAGGAGAATGGAACCCACCAATGAAGCTACATGTGGTTTCTGGGTTTTTATATTGAATGTTGATGGTAAAACAGTGGTACATCCAATTTCCCCAGGATCTATTTTGCCTCACAATACCCTGTATGTATCCCTCCACCATGAATGCATTCCCAAATCTTTGCTAAAACACCAGGCAGTGTATTCATTAACATTTCATGTAACAACTGCCTGTGTGGGAACATTTAGAGGCATTGAATTCTCCTGATATCTGGTTCAGTTGTTATAAATGATGGAGAGAAGTGTATCATATTTACAGAATGAAAGTGGCCCATTGGACATGCGCTGATTTGCATCCCTCTGTCCTTTTTTGCAGACATTGATAACAGTGGCTTCGTCAGTGACTTTGAGTTGCAGGAGGTCTTTCGGGAAGCCAGCTTCTCATTGCCAGGGTACAAGGTGCGGGAGATAGCAGAGAAGTTCATCGCCGGTGACACCAACAAAGATGAGAAAATTAGCTTTGAGGAGTTTGTTGCGGTACGGACTTCTGCTATTATGCTCCATTATTGTCACTGTCAGAATAAAACATTCATTTGAAAATAATAGCAGCTGTTTACACAGTGTCAAAGTTTTATAATGAGCAGAATGAAATTCCAAACAACAGAAATAATCATCTGGTTCCATTACCTTTCATTCGTAGTCCAGAAAGTTTTTACCTGCTCCTACAAAGTTACTTATTTGGACATACATGGTTTTGTCCAGCAGAGACTGTGATTTTATATCGAGCTTCTAATATACACTTACTTATCCAAAGCCGGTAGCTGCTAAAGTCCGTTTGTGGGAGTTGGGAAAGGCCAAATTTAAAAAGTTTATTGATATTACATTTAGATCCAGTCACAAAAGTTAAAATCCTTCCCTTGTTATTCTACATTCTTAATAAAAGATGCAGAAAGGGTTTGTTTGAGTGATGCCATAAAGGAACTTCTTTACAGTTCCCTAAAAATCAAAAGAGAGAGATTTAAGCGTGTTTGGAACGTTTGGAAGAACCACTGGCTTTGTTGCCATTCAACCAGATGGGGACATGTCCGCCTCACATTTCATAAATATTTGTTTGCCCCTTCTACATCTAAACTAAATTATTAGTTCACCCTGCACTGTTGAAGCTTGAATCTTTGGTGAAAGAATCCACTCCACTAAACTGACTTATTAGACCGAAGAACACACACCACTGGAAATCCGCTCCAGGTTTTCCTCCAACTCACCACTTGCAGGTGAAGAGAATGCTCAGTGCAGAGACAGGCTGCTGGGATTTCCAGTGGTGTGTGTTCTTCTATCTAATAAGTGGAGTGGAATGTTTTGAAAAAGATTCAAGATTCAAGATTTTAGATTCAACTAAAAGGACACACAACCTCAAGACCCCACCCAATGCCCCTCATGTCCACTCATATTAAAAATGATTCCAACACCCCTGGGAAGATCTTTCTGGCTAGTCCGTTTAAGAAAACATTTCGTTAAAAATATCTGAAAATCCTTTTCAACATAATGTAAAGATTTGTGGAAAAGCCCTCAAATTGGTAAAGAGTTTTTCTATAAGTAAACATTCTATATGCCTTTAAAAGGTTCTCACAATCACTTCATTTACAAAACTGGTTCTTCAGGGAACTAAAAAATGCTTCCACTTTTCCATTAAAGAACACTTTGGAGTGCCTTATATTATAAGTGAAATCTAAAGATTTTAGAGTTTGTCTTAAAATTTACCACCGTTTTCCTGCTTTTCAGCAATGAACAGGATTAAGGCAGTAGGACACAAGCATTCTGGCTACAGTTGACGTTCACTGCTGTCTTAATCGAAATCAGTGTTAGAAAGCCCTGTTACTGGTCCTGAACATTATTGTAGAATATCTGGATGGTGCTGAAATACTTTATGCTTTTGAGAGAATGAGCACATAAATGTGTAAAACCAATCTTTCACAAACGAGTTTCTCACACAGCCCCATAAGAACTCATTCCTACACAGACTCACTCAAGAGCACCCTCTAGTGCCCCACCAACCCAGAAGACATTATCCAGACCAAAAGACAGGTCCTCTGCTATAACCCTCAAGATCTAGTGTTATGTCTGTGCTGTCACGACAGCAACCCCTTATAGACTTCTTCAGAGGTCCATTTCTGAAATATGAGCCCCAGGAACTGCTACGCTTCACAAGACCTACCAAAACTTAACTCACCGATTCAGCTGGAGCTCATTTATTGTTCCATCTGCTTCCTCAGATCTACCAGGAGCTGAGAAGCAAAGAGGTGAGAGAAACCTTCCGCAAGACCATCTCCAGGAGGGGTGGGATCCACTCATTCGGAGGAACCTCTGGACTCTCCAGCGAAGGAACGCAGCACTCATACGCTGGTAGGAGTCTGTAAGAGATCAATCACAAACCTGGCACTGCTCTAAACAGCAGCGCTGTCTTTTCACCCGCAAATGTTTAGTAAGCCCTTAGTCTATTCACATTTAGTGACTCAGTCCAATATTTTAGCTGTTATGGAAAGCTGAGCCAGTGTGCCTTCCCATTAGTAGAGAAAGAATGAAGTCATTTTATAGCCCTTGGCTCCGCAGGGCTCTCACAGTAATCTGAGTCTAGCAAATGTTTTGTCTGTCCAATCAACCCTCAGACGAAGAGAAAGTGGCCTTTGTGAACTGGATCAATAAGGCCTTGGCAAATGACCCTGACTGCAAACATCTCATCCCCATGGACCCGAATACTGACAGCCTGTTCAAATCGGTCAAGGATGGAATACTTATATGGTAATATGGCTGGAGATGTGCCGGTCATTGTGCGCCATTCCCGAGATATTAAGCCTGCATAAAATGATGTTAATCACACTAATGTTGTTTACTGATCGGGTGTATTTCTTTACAGCAAAATGATCAATCTCTCCCAGCCAGATACGATCGATGAAAGGGTCATCAATACAAAGAAACGCACAACGTTCACCATGACTGTAAGCACTTGCTCTTTCAACATAATGGGCCAGACTCAAAGAAAGCCTTGACTAAAACAGGCTTTCAATGGTAATTCACATTGATATGGCAGTTGGCCCTGCAATGCATGTCTGGGCAATGTAGATACTGTTAGGATGGATAGACAAACCTGCAGATAGACAGGTAGGGTTAGAAATAACTTTCCCATCCTCTGTTTCAGTGGAATTCCACAGATTTTTTTTTCACATTTGTGATGGGAAAAAGGGGTCAATACAAATACAGCCATTTTATTTACTATCCAAACCACCGGTGTGCCCACACGTGTCTTTTGAGATTTTATACAGAATGTTGATGAAAGTTAGGTGGAAAATTAATAAAGCTGTTAATGAGTTAAACCAATGAACATTTCAGGCTCATTCACCTGTAGAGCATTATGCCATTCTTTTTCACAGGAGAACTTGATTCTGGCTCTCAATTCAGCCTCAGCCATTGGCTGTACGGTGGTCAACATCGACGCCCATGACATGATGGCTGGGACCCCCCACCTGGTGTTGGGCCTCCTCTGGCAAATCATTAAGATCGGCCTGTTTGCAGACATCGAGCTTTCCCGTAACGAAGGTCAGTTGCACTCTTTAAACTGGGCCTTTTTTCATGCTCAGTGGGACCTGCTGCCCTTCACAGTTTGTATGGGGCTAGAAAATCAGTTGATAAACAGGAATAGGAGAATAGTTGAAATTATGCGGGACTGTGGGATCCCAGGGTTAAGAAACCATGCTTTAGAACTTGGAGCGTTATCAATAATTCATGCCATTTAATAAAAAATAATAATAATTAGTAAGCAGTGTGTCTCAATAAAAAAAGAAAGACAGATGGGGAATGGTTTTGTCACTAAGGGAGAGTCCTCAGGACCCACCTCAATGTAGCAGATCCAGACAACCAGCTTCCGTGAACTGTGTCAGCTGTGTAGGGCAGCCAGTCCGGGGGTTACAGCTTAGAACCCCTGAAATAGAACACATTACACAAAATGCTAACACTGCTAATAATCAATGAAAGCCATTAGGGCCACCCTTTTTATTCAATTTATTCAAGTGTACCATGAGTATACTTATTTTATGTAAAATTTGAGGCAGTATGTTTAAAGTTTACTATTTATGTATTATATTCTATATACATGGGAATAGTACAGTGAAGTATACTTGACAACTTACTCCTGTAAGTTTAAAGGATATATTACTGTAAGTACTTTTGGAAACTTAAAATGACCTTAAAAACTATATTTAAAGTATACCTTTATATACTTCTATAAACTGTAGAAGTATT
This sequence comes from Ladigesia roloffi, assembly GCA_037577295.1. NCBI lineage: Eukaryota > Metazoa > Chordata > Actinopteri > Characiformes > Alestidae > Ladigesia > Ladigesia roloffi. The sequence continues at coordinate 6,560,582 of JBBKCR010000012.1, read as the reverse complement.
AAATCTGTATAATTTCTAGTACACTACATCTACATGGTCCATATTCTTGCTAAACTTACTCAATTATACTTAATAAAATGAACTTATACAACTTTTTGCTAAGGGCGTTTAGTATTATTGACATTTGATGATAACAGCTAGGACAGTGTTCAGTGTTCAGCCAGATTGCCTTTAAGAATCAGGCTGTTTGTGTAGTATTGTGTGTATATATGTGTGTGTGTGTGTGTGTGTGTGTGTGTGTTAGCTCTTATTGCGCTGCTGGGGGAGTCTGAGGAGTTGGAGCACCTCCTCGCCATGTCCCCTGAGGAGCTCCTGCTGCGCTGGGTGAACTATCACCTCGACGCTGCTGGGTGGCGACAAATCAGAAACTTCAGCGAGGACATCAAGGTACCATATGCAAATAAGTCAATGCAAACGAGTCGCCTGCCTAAGCACAGTGTTGTTTACTGGGTGCTGCTACTGTAGTGATGAGTCACAGCTCCCCAGAAGCGTTTCTCAGTCGTGATTTTCATAAAATCCAGTACATTATTTTGTTTAAAATACTGCGGTCTGTAATCATGTGACATTAACAGTTATGTATCTGTTATTAATCTGTTTTGAAATATGTAGCGCTGAAAGTACAATACTGTAATTTCCACAAACAGCAGCTGTATTTGTAGTGATAATGCTGCTTTCAACACAAATAAAGCTGCAAAAAGAGGTGAAATGTTTTAGAAAAACTCTTGTCCTCCTCCTCTGATGAGTCATTTTGGTCATTTGTTTAATTCAAACCTTCCACTGATTTAAAGTCACTTTCCAGATTTGTAAATTAGATATAAGGCCTAATAGCAGTAGAGTTAGGTCTCAGCCTTCCATCTGCATAACAGAACAGCACCAGAAAACCTACACTAAAATGGCTGCCTTCGAAATGCATCGTCTACCCTAGAGGTCCCTCCAGCACCACTGTAGGATTACAGTAATGGTCATAGCAAGGGTTAACTGTCCCTTTCAGAGCAATCAGCTTTAAGAAAGATGCCATTAGGGTCACGTAATTACATGGTGTTTGACATGTGTGTTCTGTTAGTCCTGTTATGGCAATTATACTCACTGTCAGAGTGATTTTGCCTTGCTTTACCCGCTCCATCAAGTGCCTCTCTTGTGGGCCTGTCTAGAGCCAGAGCAACCTTGCAAAAATAGTTCAGCGCCTCATTTCCAGCTGCAGAGAAGGCTGTGCAATTTCTGCAAATGTCCTCAGCAAAGAAGCCAGAATAATGTCACATTTAAAAGTTAAAGCTCTGTGTTTTTTAAGCCAGTTCCACCGCATTGTTATGCTTAGTGCCTGTCTAGAGAATTGCACATAATTGCATAATGCTAGAAAAGCTCCAGATTCTCAGCTGTTAAACTGTTCTTAAAGCCAGACTCCACATTTCTAAAGACGCTTGTTTAGCTTGAGCCGTGAAACGATTTCAAATTACCCACCTTAACATGGCTGAGAAATCAGAGACTGCGACTCATCAAATATGGAGGTGAGAGATATATGTTATGATCCCATGCGAGATGCTTATAAAACGGCTGGAGCCATAAAACTCCCATTTGTTCCAGCTGAAATAGAGGGAATGTGTCATCCAATAATTAATTATCGCTCTCAAGAAATGAGCAGGAAATCCTCTGTAATACCAGATAATCTACTTTATTGTTGGGAGAAATGCTCCCCTAACAATCAAACAGCAATGTAAAGCGAACCACAGGCATGTTAGCAGATGGAGGAATCATTAGCACTAGTTCTTTAGCTGTTAGTTATTAGAATTACTGACATAAATGGTGAAATGCCCACTTTTTAACTAATCCAACCCTTGATCAAATTCGCATTTGATACAGTTTGACTCCTATTTGAGATAGTTAATGGAATACTTTGTCCAAAAATGAATTACAGCCACTAGGGTTACATTTACATTTTCTAAAATACTGATTAGCTCCTCCTGTATTGTTAGCATTACTAGCACTGGTGGGTAACATGATCTTGTAAAATCTTAAAAAACAACTAACAACTAATTAACTTAGACACAAGTCAAACACAAAAAGCTACCAAAAGAATATACCAGGAAGGAGGACACATTAGCAGTTAGCACTACTTTAATGTTTGTAATACTAACATTGTTGGCAAATATTCCCTTTCAAGCTTATTTAACAGCTGAGCAACTGGCTCATACAACTGGCTTACACAAAATTGGGGAGTATTCTATCCAATAATGGTATTTGGTACAAGGACTACATCCAAAAAGATTTCTTAAAAGCTTACACTTGAGATTGTCCACTCACACACATATTTACCAGAGAAACGTATTATCTAAGAATGATCTGCTGAGGACAAATGAGCAATTAGCTCTGGTTTACCAATTATTAACATTCTTGGGTCAAAATTTCTCTTTTAAACTTATAAAATAACCGTGCAACTTATAATTATCCACTTGAACTGCCTTGCACAAAATTATAAGAATATTTCATCCAATAATGATATCTGCTGAGGACTGATTTGCATTTGGAGGATGCTTGGCACTATTTTACTGTTAGCAGTGCTAACATTAGTGGGTGAAATGTTCCCACTCCAGTGATAAACCCTTGAGCAAACCAGCATTTTTTCCAGTTTGACTCCTACACAGGGTTGTTCATGGAATGCTTCATCCAAGAACAAATGATTTAGAACTTAGCTGGTGCACTTGAAAAAATTTTTACAACCTAAATATGGGACATGACAAAATAACATCACAGCACTCAGCATTTGCTTTGTTTTTCCTCGCAGGACTCCAGGGCCTACTTCCACTTGCTGGATCAGATCTCTCCAAAAGGAGACGGCGATGAGGAGATGCGAATCACCATTGACATGTCCGGCCTGAATGTGAGTGTGGTCAATGGTCTTCCCTCTCTCTGCAAGCGAGCGACTGTATGGATTGCGTCTTCTTTCCATGTAATCGATCGGAGTGTTGAATCACATGCCTTTGTACAGATAAAGACAATGGTTAGACTTTTGATCCTCAGGGCTCAGATCCCAGAGATAGTGAAGTGAAAGTGAAGGAGGCTTTATTGAAGCTGTCAGTCAGGGTGCAGTAACCAAATAAGGGACAAGGCTTTTATTGATTTCGCTGTACAGTACGAGTTACTTCATCACAGCTATACTTTGCACAAACTATTCAATCTCCTTTTCAATGTGGAGCTTTCAGAGGCCGCTTTCCATTTTTCAGTCAATTGTCTTCCAAAGACACTGTAAAAACGTCTACCAAATGTCTATCAACTCGGCTCTTACCACACCCAGCTCTTCATTAAGTTAGACCAGGCTTCTGGATGTGGATAAAGACACAGTATGATTTATTGTGAGGCATAAAAATGAACAGAACCACACACCTGCACAACTACACAGTGGCACAACTACCAAACTAGTTCAGCACAGTGGGGTTGACTTACCTGTAAATTGTCCGGAATGTGTATGATGAGGAACACTACTTGGTTTTAAGAATCTGCTCCAAGATCTGTCCTCTCCAGTCTTGGTGGTGTCTGAACCTGCTGCCTGTAGTGAGGTTTCCTTTATTTTTTATATATCTCAGGGTCACACTGTGTCCTAAACCGCATCCAGAGATCTGAACCAATTTAATGAAGAACACTGAGCGAGCCAAGCAGAGCCGGAGGGAAAAACGTACTCAGAATGCTTTAGGTTTCGGTCAATAGCAATTGTAGCTGGACTGTTGTCACAAAGGAAACATGGAAACCGATAGTAGCTGATGGAGCAGGTTTTTTCTCTTTTACAGGAGCACGATGATGAGAAGAGGGCTGAGTTAATGCTCCGACAGGCAGCGCGTCTGGACTGCAGGCAGTTCGTTACACCCCAGGACGTGGTGGCGGGGAATCACAAGCTCAACATGGCCTTCGTGGCCAACTTATACAACATGTACCCCGCCTTGAGCAGACCCAGTGACAACGGCATTGACCTCGCCATGCTCGAGGGTGAGTTGTGCCTCACTGACTGAGCATTAGCCTTGAAGGAGATAAGAAGAAGCTTGCATGTGGGATCAATACTCTTTAGGGCAATTAAGTTTAAGATGCCTCCAAGCATTCAGTTTTACATTCTTTGCGCTTCAAGAGGCCTCTTAAATGTTTAGTACTCAATATCAGCACTGATCTTTCAAGGAGAACTGGAGTTTGAGGGAATTCATTCAATGTGTGTCTTCTTATACAAAATAGTATGATGGGTCTTATTACCCATTAAACTTAAAAGTACATGACAGCATCTTTTGATGCATGACCAAACCATTTCACCACTCCTAATTTTCTTCTGGTTAAAGTTACTAAAATGTAACAGAGTTTAGGTTCTCAAAGGTTCAGTTTTGACATAAGAATGGTGAACAGTGCATTGGCAAGTCAAGCCTGGCAGGCTAGCAGTTCTCCACACATTATTAGTCAATATTAGCCAATATTAGACCCACAACAGTAAAGAGTTCCTACTAGAATATGCTAATATTTTGTTATGACTTACTGAAAGATTTACTGTAAAACTCCAACACATTTTGTAACAAATATACCACATGAATATCTGTCACAAGCTCTGTACAATGTCCAGTCTAAGTAGCTGTGTGTGGGAGGTGAACACCACTGCCAGAATTGCCCTAAAAAAGCATTTCAACCAACACAAAAATGCATACAGAAATAAGCATTATCAGGCAACAAAATGGCTTGATTACTTGAATACTTAAATATAATCAATAGTAAGAGCCCAAGAGGCTTCTATGTCTTTAATTTCTGCCTGATTAATGATTGTTGATGATCAAATGATATTGCTGTTAATAGTGTCAGTACTAAAAGTGACCAACAGGGGGTGCATGGTGTCTACACATACAGTTCAGCATTATTGTAGGAGTTCTTAAGGAAGATCTTGGAAAAAGAATTCACGTTATCTCTCCTCTCTCTCCTGTCCCAGATCTGACCCCAGCCATTGTAGGTACTGTATTAAGTTTGCTTTGCATGCTCAGCAGCATGCCTGCATTCTGTCCTCTCACCTCTCCGTCCTCTGTGTTAAAGTAATAAATAAGACATCACTTTATTACAAACCACAGACGGCCAGAGGAGCTTTGAGCACAGAACCCGAGAGGGTCTGCGCTACCACGAATAACCTCACGGCGGTGAATCGGTTGAAGGCCGGAGTCGGTGTCAAGGAAACGAGCACGGCCGTGACGCTATCCACGATAACACACATCCTCGAGGGATTTGCCACAAAAGAAAACGAGTAAAGCAAAGTTCTGGATAAAATGTGCTTTAATATCGGCTGATCCTTCCGCCAGATAAACTAGTACTGATTTGTGATATGGATAGGACCATGAAACTGAAATATTATCGTATTATTAGTCATGAAAGGATCCCATGAGTGTTTTGTTCCCCAGCAAATCTGTAAAACGTTTCAAGCCTGTCTTGTTTGCTGAATTGTGTTTTGTTCATTTTTAACGAACTCCAGGCTGGGAATTTTGATGCAGGCCTCACACTCTCGACCTGACGGCTTAAATTATCATACAACAGTTGTGTTCATGCTCTGCTTTGCGCTAGAGTGGAAACCTCGGACGGTTAAGTGCCGTCATTAACTACGCTACCGGTGCTCAGCGGTGAGATAGTTTTATGAAACATCTGCTCTCACCCATAACAACTCTCATCCAATCAGATGGTGCCGTATGTTGTATAATCACTTTTACAGCTTAATTAACGTTTCGTTTGCAGTTGGCATGACTCAGCGTACACAATAACCTGGTTATTATAGTAGCAAAAGATGATAGTGGCACCTGTTGACATGATCAGCTGTTTTTGCACTAGATATAGCACATAATTGCTGTTATATGACAGGTGGCCAATTCACAGATAAGAAAAACCTCCCTATTTTGAGCAACACTAGAAGGAATATTCTCGGTTTTCACCAGCGCACTTGTCCACTCAGACCTATTTGTAGCATTAGTTTGTTTTTACAGTAAAATCACAGCCGAGTTTCAGTGGTGACAGTGCAGGTGGAGACTATGAGTGGTGCGGGAATAAACAGTCCCTCCCCCGGTGACCCACCACACTCACTGAACTCCAGTATTTATGGCAGGCGGAAGGTCAGCGACGTGAATCCTGCCTGTAATGAACCTCTCTGAAGGGGTCGCCCCAGCATTATGTAATGCAGAAGACAGAACGTAAAGGGGTCCGTTTTGCAGTACGTGGGAATATAATTATGTAATGCACTGTGTTCCCTAAAAGCACAGCACAGCGTGTGTGCAGGAATTACAGCGGGCGGAGAGCAGCCTGCCACGTTCCGCACTATTTCCCACACAAATTGGACGGCGGTGGCAGAAGCCGTGGGATGTCCATTAATATTCCCCTTTACGTTCGCTAATGCAAAGTCAAAGTTAAATGCGGTGTGAAAGTTTTTACTGAGCACACTCCGCCTGGCGACCCTGCGCCCGAAGTTAATTACCCCTGCACTGTGTTTATGCCCATCCGTGCAGGAGAGTCGCGCGAGGACCGAACTCTCCGGAACTGGATGAACTCACTGGGAATTAGTCCGTATGTCAATCATCTGTACAGGTAAGACTTCAAACTGAGAAAATGCCACCAATGTCTTGTAGTACCCACTCTGGTAGCTTGGGGTAAGTGTTTCCAATATAGTGGCCAGTGAGCAGAAACACAAGATGTTTATGATATAGTGTCCAATGACTGGAAGCACAAGGGAGGTGTTTCTAATAAGGTGTCCAGTGAGTGGAAGGACAATAGAAGGTGTTTCTAATAAAGTGGCCACTGAGTGGAAGGAAGATGGAAGGTGTTTCTAATTAAGTGGTTAATGAGTGGAAGGAAGATGGAAGGTGTTTCTAATTAAGTGGTTAATGAGTGGAAGGAAGATGGAAGGTGTTTCTAATAAAGTGTCCAGTGAGTGGAAGGAAGATGGAAGGTGTTTCTATTAAAGTGGCCAGTGAGAGGAAGCATGATCGAAGGTGTTTCTAATAAAGTGTCCAGTGAGTGGAAGGAAGATGGAAGGTGTTTCTATTAAAGTGTCCAGTGAGTGGAAGGAAGATGGAAGGTGTTTCTATTAAAGTGTCCAGTGACTGGAAGCACAAGTTTGGCTTTTTATGAGTTTATGTAACTAAAACAAAGACTGAACTGGCTTGTTCACATGTGAGCGATTTCAAAAATTCACATTAATAATGACATGTTTACTTCATATTCCATATGTCTCATGCTGTAAATTTCTTGGGTTCATATTTTCCATAAAGAATCGTTCACTCAGTCAGGAAATGCTGGAACAGCCAGGCCAGGTTCGAAAACTATTTTATACAGCAATGACAGACTGTCCACTACTGCGGCCACTAAATTATATGAGGCAGATTACAGCTGCGTGATATTGGGAGTGTAATCTGCCTCATGGTAATATGCAATAAACAAAAAGGAGCCTGTGCTGTGATGTGGTGAGTGCCTTGATTTACCCAACCACCCAAAGGACATCAGAAGGGTCAGTAAAAACATTCAGTAATGCTCATTTGACTTCTGCAACATCGGTACTGCAAAGGATTTGATAACGGATAACAAATGATGTAACACGCAGCACATGAACAAAACTTTTTTTCTCTGCAGTGATTTGATTGACGGCCTGATCATTCTTCAGCTGTACGAGCGAATCCAGGTCCCTGTGGACTGGAGGAAGGTCAACAGGCCTCCGTATCCAGTCCTCGGTTCCAACATGAAAAAAGTTAGTATGTAGGACACTGTAGGAAGCGACATTATCTGGTAATGGGTCTCCACAAAGTATGTGTACACAAATAGCTGTGAAAGTTAATTAAATTGAATTAAAATGATCAAATTAAGGGTTATAAGATGTAAATTCAGCATTTGTTCATATAATAGCTTTTAATAAAAAAAAGGGATTACTAACTTAATATTCACAAATAGTTACCACAGCATTAACGATTAAACAAACAACCAATATTTTATATAAACCTTTCTGAAAGGCCAATTGTATCCAATGGTCAACCATTCACAAGCCAGTCATCTTGAATCTTAAAGTTTAGCCTCATGCTACAAGTTTGATTGCATAAGGAAGTGCATTAGGAAAGGGAGAGATTCTGATTCGCATACATGGTTTAAGCAATACATTTGTGTAATACTGCTAAACATTGCTGTTTGGGTTTTATTATTTTAGTAGAACATGCTGCGCCGTACTAAGCCAAAAAATATAAAAATCGCCACCCCAGGTGATGACATTTCTATATTATGCAATAAAAATGAGATGCAATGTTGGTGTAGTTACTTTATTTTAATAAAGTTTAATGTGTTCTTTCTGCAGCTGGAGAACTGTAATTATACGATAGACCTGGGCAAAAGGGAAGCCAAGTTCTCCTTGGTGGGGATTGGAGGTGAAAATATCAACGAGGGCAGCCCCATGCACACCCTGGCACTGGTATGGCAACTAATGAGAAGGTACTTCATTCACGTCATTTTTAATACTGCATTATAAACTAACGGTAAAACTGACTTTCACTTTTATAAAATTTCTCAATGTTCTGATTAACTCCGGTTTCCATTTATCCAGGCTTTGGCATGACCTTGAGTTTGTTGCAGCGACTGTACCATGGTTTACGATTTTTATTGTTAAGAGTTCGAGCCAATAATTTTTCACGAAAAGCAGAGAAACACAGAAACAGACGCAAACTTCTGTCGCTGCAGATAAAACTACACTCAGAAAGGGTCGATGATATGGTTTCCTCAAGTAAAACCATAAATTACAGACTATAGATCAGCTCACGGCATCAGAGACCACGCTCCACATTTTAAATTTGTCCAACAAGCAATAAAAATACTGAAAAAAAACTCAAATTGAAACAATAAGTGAAACTTCCAACAGTTTAGCAATTTATCATTTTGTTTGATGCTCCAATTCCATTTTGGTGGATGATTCCAGTGATGTATTTAAAGTGAAACATCTGTGCACTACATGACAGAGCTTTCCTTCTTGTAGATGACTTAGATGGCTTGGGCTTTTCTGTGGGACAAGGATGTAGTTCAGTATCATTCTTTTTGTTTTCTTACTTATAATAAACGTTCTCTTCAGGGCCTGGCTGGCAGTGCTGGGTTACAGGTGTGATAGGTAATACTAGACCAGTCATACAGCGAGGTTGAGGCAACCAAGTTTTATATGATATAAAACACAAATTACACAACGCAAACTATCCTTGAGTACCTCAAAACCCTGCTTTATTTCATCCTCGTTGGTTTGGCCTTCCCTTGGGCTATTACGTTTATTCTTATCTTCATTCTACACATATTCTACAGCCTTCTTAACACAAACAGAATTGTAAAGTGTAGCATTTAAACACTGCCCTTATTTCTAGCTATGACTAGTATTAAGACTTACTGTACAGATTAAGATTAATGGTTGAAACTGCAATGGATACAAAAGAACTGGTCTTATTACTGGTCTGACACTTATTTCCTGATTAGAGTGGATTAGAGCATCACTTAAAAGCCAAAATTGTAAATACATATCCCACATCTCATTTACATACATCTGCAGGTACACAGTCAAAGTTCTGTCGGACATTGGCGATGGAGAAAGAGTAAACGACCAAATTATCATCGACTGGGTGAACAGCACTTTGCGGAAGGGACAAAAAGACTCCTTTATCAACAGCTTTAAGGTAAGGAGTGCCCTATTCTTCTACAGAGCCCTCGCCTGCTGCGTTTTGATGTCACTTTTATCCAATTTGTTCAGTGAAGATTTCAGATTAGGGCTCCGCGGCATAATCCAGCTTTGCTCACCAGTAAATCCTTCCTAAAACCTTGGCTAGAGGGCGACACGATAACGATCAAGGCAAGAGAAACAGTATGCGGGTGATGAATGCATCAGAACCATTCTTCTGAGGATAAATACCACTGAAGATATGGCATTAATCTCAAGCAGCCTCTCCTCAAACGTCATATCATATCCAGGTCCTATCAATCCTTTTAGGACAAATCGATCAGCACCAGCCTCCCTGTGATTGATCTGATCGATACCATTGCACCCGGTGCCATCAAGGGCGAGATGGTGAAGAGAGGAGACATGAGCAACGAGGACAAACTGAACAACGCAAAGTAAGTCTCCTCACTCGCAGCTAATGAATCAAGCAGATAGAGATCTGTCACAAGGCCCTGCCTCTAATCGACCCCCTGTTCTATATGTACTGCATTACTGTCTACAGAAGGACACTGAGTCGTCTGATTAGGTCAAACAGAGAACTAGTTTTACTGGAACATTAAGACACTTAAACCTTATGGACGCCTTTTTGATGGCACATGTAAGCTAACTTGTGCTAAGTGCTAAGAGAATTTTGCTTCTGGGGCAAAACTACTTGACTTCAAATGCTGTCAGATATGTGTGATTGACAAACCTAGAGAAAGCAAGCTAAACACTAAACACTAACAAAATCAGCACATTTTACTTACTGTAAAGCTTTTGACAGAAATCATACATTCGACAGCCTAGCAACAAGCTAATTGCTAACTGCCAGTTGACCTAGGAGCTAACAAAAGACTGAGAGCATGTTTCAATCAATTCAACATTTTAATCAATTTACCAGAAGTGAGTGAGGAATAAGTGATTACAGAAAATGAATAAATGAATGGAATATTGATAAGTAAACTGTGGGGTGTTTTGACAAAACATCTCCTGTTAGCTTTGTCACTTGATCACATATTAAGTATGCTGATAAGAGTCCTTGGGCAAGACTCCTAATGCTGTAATAAATGGCTACATCTGTAACACAGACATGGGGGGGCTTTGAGCACCCAAACTTTGGCCATAGTGCTCTTTTTCGTAAGGCTAATGTCTCCTTTCGCTCCTTGGTCCTCCACCCTAGTTGGCAAAAGCAATCACCCCACCCCTTCCTCAACAAAATGTTTTACTAAATCTATTTATTTTTTAGTTGATGGGGAGAGAGGTTATATCAATACAGCCCCCCCCCCCCCCACACACACACACACACACACACGCACACACACACATTTTTTTGATAAAACCTCTCTACCCATTAGCTAAATATTTTTCAACTACTCTGCAAATGTGTAAATGTAAAATGCCTATGAGAACTGCAGTCTACTTCATACAGGAGTGTTCAGTCTGAATAACAAACAGTCCCTCATAAAATCCCTCTCGAACTTTGGAGATGATTTGTGCTGAGCTTCATGACTGCATGAGCTCCTAACCCTGAAATCCCGTCTATATCTCCTATCGATTTGCCTTAGAGCCGCGGTTCCACTCTGTGCTTTTTCTCATGCTGTGTGAGAGAATCTCCTTCCTTTTCCCTCAACTTGATCCTTAGGGGGGGCTATACTCACATTTTCTGGAGGGCTACTTCGGGACAGTGTGTTCTCTTTAAAGTGCTCTAAGGGTGAAATGACTATGAGACGTCTCCTCAGCCCCCTACATCTCTCCCTCACAGATACGCCATTTCGTTGTCTCGTAAAATCGGAGCCAAGGTGTACGCTCTCCCTGACGATCTCGTGGAGGTCAACCCAAAGATGGTGATGACAGTGTTCGCATGTTTGATGGGGAGGAGCCTGAACAAAATAGAGCGCTGACATTAGCAGTGTACTCCATCTTTATCTAAACTTTCAGACTTCTGTTTCGTTCCAACTTCTGAATTTTATGAAAGAACTCTGTAACATTAACACTGTGTGAAAACCTACTGGGCACAAACTGTCACAATGTCATTTGAACAGTATTATGTTTTACACTTATTCATCGTAAGCACTATTAGCATTCTGGGGTGATGTGATAATTTGGAACTTTTTCCTTTCTTCTCTGTTAGTTTTTTCTTAGTCTTACTTCTCTCTCTGGCATCAAAGTGTGAAATTTTCAAGCCGTGTCTTTAACACTTGTTCACGTTTGTAAATGTTGTTTTGCTGAACAGTCATTAAAACCAATCTGACGATTTTCGTATATGGCTGATTATTTCAAAATGAAAATCAAGACATCGAAGCCTGAATTATTATATTTTGGATTGTTTTCCTAATGGTTATAATAAACTTTCTTCAGACTTTCACCTTATCGCAAGGAACCACCAACCAATTCAGCCATGGAAAAAAATAAGAGGCCACGGTTATAGCTTGTGTAGTGTGTGGGAGTGTGTCAGTGTATAAAACAATAATGACCTGCACATTTTACACAATCAACCCACACTTGATTCACAATTTAAATATAATATATCTAAATTATTTATTACACCTTGGATAAATTAAACTACACAACCCACTGCATTACAACAGCAAAAATTAAAACAGAGCAGAGTGTGTGTGTGTGTGTGTGTGTGTGTTTCATCTATCAGAAACTGAATCAGGAGTGAAGCTGCTGGAATACAGACCGTAGAAAAGCTGCTCTACACACAATACACACAAGCTGCACTCACAATACATATGGAGTATTTTCTTATTTTTAAACACACACTGCAATAATTCAGTAAAGAACAGCAACCTGTGCATTTTACAGGCGCACACACATACACAGACACACACACACACACACACAGCTTCAAACAGTATAAACAATGAACAGAAAAAGGGAAAGTGGTCTTTTATTTTTTTCCATGGCTGTGTAAAACATCAGGAGCAGTACAGTCATCAGACACCCTGTGTTTTAGCACCATGATTACTTCAAACCACAATAAGTGATTAAGTCCCTGGTCCATTTTGCAGCTTTCAGAAAGGGATTACCAAAAACACTTTTGCATTCCTACATGCCATAGCAACGTGAGCTCGCTCGACTCTAATCCAGGGGGACGCTCTGCGGTGGTCTAGGAATCTGGAAGTGATTGTGAAATTCCAGCAGCATGGAGTTCCAAGTCTGAACCCTCGAACAACCCCACCATCATGGGGAGCCTGGGACACTACGAAGGTAGAGACTGATCACTGGTGGGAAAATAAACTACGGAGGCTCCTAATGCTTAACAGGGCATCTGTTTACAGAGACAAGTCCTGCCCTTCATCCAAAACAGCCAATCGGCTTGCTGGAAAAGCTACCAGTGGTAAAAGCCTGACCTCCTTGGGGAGACGTGACAGAAAAATTAGTTTTTGTGTGTCATTTGAGCCAATTGCTACAAACACTGGATCTGAACACTAGGCAGTGGGGTATAGGTTTAATGTGTAGTTTTATTTAATGTGTAGGATCGAGCATTCATTTTTCTACAAATATAAAGACAAATTTGGTGGTAAAAATCTGAAGCAATTATGAAATACTCCTGGACCACAAACACTGTTTCCAAAATATATACAATCAAAGGTAAAATAAGCTTTCCTTGACAGGATCCAGCCAAATTATGTTGCTTTTAGTTCATAATTAATTTATTTTCTGAATTTTTATTTAAGATATAATAGATATCACATATAATGGACATGCCAAACACTTTGTACACACCACCTCCAATATATGTTTATGTTTAAACAGTAATTGTGAATAAAAATGTGCGAAAGTGTGTTTATCTGTGCTTATTTGCACTTATAAAATCAGTAAGAATGCCCTCGGGTGGATAGACCTCAAATGCACTCCCACAAACCATCAACACTAGAGTGAGTGGAGACTTGTTCTAATCTGACTGAGCTAAACATGTTTATGGTTAAATCTGCTTATAAACTCCTGGCTGAGGAGTCAAAGCTCTCTGTTGAGTCTGAACTGGTCCGGCTGAAATGGCTTGTGTGTTCCTCTATTCGTGCTTGCCGATAGCTCTCGTTTGGCAAAAGATATTTTTTTATGTGAATATCTGTTGTGATCTCTTTAGTTAGAACACCTTTGGGCTGTATTAGGACAGTCCATTAATCTATGAGGTAGTGTTCCAATATCAAGGTTGGACCATTTTGAGCAATTGAGTCACAGGAGCAGAAACCCAGACGCACCGGATTGTAAAGTTTCCACAAAAACAAAGTATCAATCATTGAGCCCTGTGTTTTTTTACCCCCATCTTATTTTTAAAAACGGACAAAAAAGGTCAAACAAAAAATAGTCGACAAATGAAGGATGGTGCTCAGTACCGGAACAAAATGAGCAAATCACAGATTAAATGACCTTAAATCCAGGCCTCAAGGTTTATTGTGTCAATGAAAAATAAATAAAAACAGAGTTTGAGGTGTAGGGTTAAATGTTAAGGTATTCCATCATTCCGATTCTTTAAGGTTAAAGGAACTTCTCACACAATGTTTCCGGATCAGTATGACCACGGGTTCACCTGAATATTCATACTTACAAAGCCTCTGGATTTCGTAAATACAAAAAAAGCCAGAGGTCACAGGTGTTGGCCTCCTAACATCAGCAGTGGACATTGGTCAACACAACCAGGTCTCTCTGTTTCTTAGTCTTGAAGGCGATCACAAAGTTGTGAGGGGAAACGATGCCGTGCCCCTGCTCGTCAACGTGGCCCATGACTATGTAGTTCAGACCTGAAGAACCAAGGGACATCCATCAAAACACAAACACAGAAGAGATGCTGACAAGTAAATGATAGTAAATGTAAGCAAAAGCGTGAGAGAAAATGTAGAGATTTCTGGCAGGGAAGTGTGTCGATTGGTACATTTCCCTTCAGAAACTCTTTCATCACTTGATTTTTCACTTATAAGGCTACTGAGGCCAAAATGACTTGGCCACATGGGGAGGATTAGAAAATAAACACTACAGAGGTGAGATAAACAAGGTAATGGCTTTAAATAATGGCTTAACCCGTGTTCACTTTTAGGACATTTAAACCAACTGAACCTTTAATGACCCGCCAGGAAGAGAATACATGTTTATTTTAGCCCATTGTTTTCAAAAGTTCACTGGAAATCTACAGACTTCATAAAATAGACACCTTATTTTGGTAACAAGGTGGGTTTGGGATAGAAAGGATGACTACCGTAAAAATTCCAGACTACAGAGCACATCTGATTAAAAGCCACATTCTCTAATTTGAAAAAGAATTAGTATTTTTGTACTTGTACAAGCTTCACTGGATTAGAAGCCGCATGTGTCTCACACTGTAATATGAGATATCTACACTGATTTTATTTACTTTTTAATGTTATGGTAACAAACAAATACATATTGCACATGCTTTTATTTTTCGAACAGTGTGCGTAACGCGGCTCCCTTGAAGTATCCGTACGTATCAGTTTGTTTTTTACTGAACAGTGCAGGAACAACATTCCATCTCCTAACGGCCAGTAAAAATATATCCCGTGTATATACTGAAATTATACCGACCTGGAAAAAGTAATTAATCGCATTCTTCATTTTCCTTATCTTCATCATGGGCGGGGTTTAGGGGCATGCCCCTCCCTCTGACTCACTCTGCCCCGCCCCCTGGGAATACGAGGCTCCGGGATTGGTTCGGGAGTTTGAGCCTAAACACTCGTCACAGATGCATAAATGTTTTATGTGCATAAAACATATAAACCCCGAAACGAGCCAATAAAATGTGCCGCCTCCCCAAAGGTCCGTCTGTAAATCCGTGTCTGGCGCTGGGTCTGGTTACGAGGCAAAATGTTTTAGCCCCACCGTATTACTAGCCAGAGGGTTCAAATTTTGGGAAAAAAGTAGCGGCTTACAGTCCAGTTAATAGAAAATGTGTTCTGTTAAGTATGGTGGTGAAATGTTTTGGGGATGATTTTCCTCCAAATGTTCAGGGATCCTTAGTAGTGTGCCTGGTATTGTGTATTCCGTGAAGTGGCAGGAGATTTTAAATAAAAGTCTCATTTGTAATGACTTTCTCTCCCTAAAAAGTTGCAATTGGGTCTTGGTTGGATCTTACTGTGGTACAGTGATCCAAGCACATATGTCCAAATCCGCACAAATATAATTCAAGGAAGCTGGTCTTAGGTTCTCACGTTCTGCATTCTCAAACCTCATCCAGCCCCTGATAGAAGACTGTTGCAGGGCTCCAGGTGGCAACTAAACGATCACCAATGTGAATAGATTATTTATTTTGTTACTAGTTTTTTTTTTTCCGCCAATTGCGATCGTCTCTCACAACCAACAGAAATGAAAAAAAATTTAAATACAAGAAAAATTATAATGACATATAATTATGTGTAGAGATGCTCAACCTGAATATGCCCTTCCTACTACACTATCAGCTAGTGATGGGAATTTTGGCTCTTTTTAATGAGTCAGATCAATTGGATCAGATCAGCAATAAGATCCGTCTCTTTTGGCTCCCAAAAATCTCTTCTCTTCCACTCGTTCGCTCCCGCCACATCTCTATATAAAGCAGTGCTGACAGACTTCACACGACCTGGCAATGTGTTGCACAGTTTGTAACACTGTGTTCCACTTTGGCAACAATTTAGTCCATGTTGTGATATTTTGTTTCGTTCTAACGCTCCTGACATGTGGTAAGACTGGAGACAAAATGTGCTGAGGAAACTTTTTAAAATTTATATCACATTTGACAGATATTATGGCTCATAAAAAATAGTTTGGCTCCAAATATTTTGTGTTGGGGAGACAATGGCTCCTAAGGTCTTTGTTTTTTCTGCTGTTGGCAAATGGACGTTGCCCAAAGAACATAACGCAGGGGTGCCAATAATTGTGATTCGTAGTCTTGTTTACAAAATATCTTTAAATTTACATGGTGCAGTAGATGATTTTTACCTCATGTTTTCAGTGAGTAACATTTTTTCCCACAATTCGGCCCCGACTTTGCCAAGGGTAGCCATAATTATGCAGGTGATCAGACATCATGCATCCTCCAGCTAAAGAAAGCAAGATATGCTCAGAATTCGTCTACTCCGCCTTTTCCAGTTCTCCCAATAGTCCACGACCAGTGACGAATATCCTCTCGCTTTTTTCAGTTCTGCGCTTAAAGCCGATTCCTCTGTGGCGCTTTTTAGCCTCTCAAAACAAAACGGTCCTGCTCGCCTGTCAAGACTTTCCGTTCGTGCCGGTGCTGCCACATTTCTAGGCTAAATAACCCGAGGTAAGGTATGGAGCATGGAAAGAAATGAAAACACGTGTGCACCTTAATGACTGCTGTCCAAGACAGTGAAAATGAGCTTTGGTTTATGTGCTAAGATGTTGATAATGGCACATTCTGCTTAAAACGTTTCACCACCTGAGATGGAGCCCAGCAAATGTGGATGGAGCTTAAACATTGGAATCTGGTAACCAGGGCACCATTAGCAGTAAACCCTTCAGTGTTGATATTCTTGAAGTCTGAATGTTAGAACGGGGAGGAAACTTCACTTAGAAGTGCTAATGTTGGCAGTTTAGTGCCAGTCAGCGTAATGCAGCTAAATTATGCCAACAGCAGGCTTCACACATTTTGCTTCACTCTTTAGAAGAGTAGAACCAGGTGAGAGTGGATATACCAAGGCCTTTAACTGCTGCTTCTAAACAATTAGGACAATTTCAGATATTTTTTGAAACCCATAAGGCACATAGACTAGAAAACATCATGATTTAGAAGATTTTGTATATATAAAATTACGTTGGTTGTTAAATATGTCATTAAATATGCTTAACCCTTAGAACTGTGTATCAGTAAACTCTGTTTTCAGTAAATATAACTGGTGTAAAACAGTCTAGAACCGGTGTTTACCCTCAGAACTCAGAGTGTATCAGTAAACTC
>JBBKCR010000012.1:6516729-6529268 GCA_037577295.1 Ladigesia roloffi | reverse complement strand
AACGGTATCCTTCCCAGTACCCCCTGTAACTCGAACCATGTTTACAAACTCCCTCAACTGTTGGCTAAATGAAATCACTGAAGAAAATGCCAGATTGGTAAATTAAATTAAATTAAATTAAATTAATCGAAACCCCAGCACCCCCTACCCCCAGCCAACCAAAACATTCCCCAACCCAGCTACATACAGTAGAATATATTCAAATATTGCATACCGAAATGTAACATGGGCGTTATGAATGTAGGTAAAAATGGATGAACATATGCTCCCTCCATGTAACATGAAGCTCCACCACAATATTTTTTTGAACTACAGCCATCACAGCATCATCAGAAGGTGCAACACAATTGGAGGAGAACCTTACCTGCCTGTTTGATTACAGTGATTGGGGAAAGGGAGGGGTGGGAGGAGAAATTGTTTTCCAGCCGTGGGTGGCTGTGGCACCACCAGGAATTGGACACCAGATAATCAGGCCAACGCTTCATGTTCATTTGATGGGTTAAGTATGTCACCTATCAAGCCAAATAAAGTCTTTCAAATATTTTGCGCAAGGAAATATCACAAATAAGCTGCCTTTGGTTGTTGCCAAGATCCAGTTTTTAAATCTGGCTCTACCATTCCCCCAGGGAGAGCTGAGAGAGTTTGAGAGGAAGTTCTTCTGCCTGTTCACTTTATCCTCTAGAACCTGAGATCCACAGTTATGTAACGCAAAAGCATACATGCTCTATTTTTCACCGAAGTATCACTTCAGCACCGCAAGGGCTAAGCGATTAGAATTGTCCGGTTGCTACTTTTAGAAATGCTCCATCATCAGGCTATATTGCAAGGGGCTCTGGGGCCAATGTAATGCTCATTACTGGAATGCTCTTACTCTTTTGTTATGACCACAAACTGAAAAGAAAGAGGAAGAATTATTAGCTCTGACAGTTATTGCCTGGCTAACTTATGATTCTGCTACTTCGCTAATTAAAAGCCAGGGGAAACCCTTCCTTTCTGCAGTGGTGCACATTGAAATAAATGGTATTGATATTTGAATGGCATGCCAGACAAATACAATAAAGATCCTATAACCCAGTCGTCCCAATAAGCAGGGAAACGTCCCTCGGTCGCGGCAGAGATTTCATTATGGGGGCGCGCTGGTATAATGTATTGAAGATATAAAGATATTTCATTCCAAGCCCGGTTTTCTGCTGCCTGCTTTTGTGGTGGGACAGCAAAAGCACACCTGATGCTCATCAGGGCCGAAAGGAGATGAATCAGGTGTATATTTTGCAGGGGTGCATGGAAATTGTGTAGTGTTGGAGAGGGGGGAGCTGAAAACCTCTGTTTTAGGGTAAAAAAAGGCTGTAGATAAGCAAGATTTTTGCCCTCGACACAAGAAAATGTGAGAACATACTGAAAATGACAAAAGACAGCGAAACGTGAGAACCATGACAGTAAGCATGACCTCTGGTCGGGCCTCCATCTGGGGGACGCTTCGTTTTACACCATGATATATCCCCTTCAGACGCAGTCGAAATCAATTGAAAGGGAGGGGAAGCCACACTGTGGGAATATTAAGCAGAAACCACTGTGTGACCGCTTCAGTCCATATTGGTGTCTGGGTTAAAAGCACACCAAGCAATGGGTCTCGTTTAATGGCGTGAACATTACCGGGTAATTACTCCTCACTTCAGCGGCCGCATGACTTCCCAGCTCTAAGTCATTTCCATTTTAATCCGGCAGAGAAAAAGAGGGCATTTGAAAAAGAAATGGATTAAGAAATGCTAATCTCGCGAACAGTGAATAGCAATCAGTTAGCGTGGCATAATGGCATTTAGAGGTTTGACCACCAAATTAAAGGAGGTAAAAAATCACATGGGCTGGGGGCTGGTAGTTAAACTGGGTTCAAACTTTCTTGCATTCTTTCAGTTGACATATATTTCTCAGACTCTGGAGACTGCTTGTTATTCTATAGACTGTTTTAAATTTTAAAACCTATAATACCTTACTAGCCCTCATTAACACACATACATGATGATGGAGAGAGGTCCGTACTACCCCAGACAGGGTTGGATAGTTCATCTGAATGGAATTGTGATAACTGTGAAGGATGTTATGAGGCTGGCCGTTGTTTCTCTGTTACAGACAAGGAGATTCATTTGAAATGCTGTTTTCAGGAGATACACTCACAGAACAGAACATCTCTCATCAGTTGCACTGGATCAGAACCACTTGTGTCGCATCAACATTGCCAGAAATGTTCTTTGACAGCAAAAATCATTATTTCTCAGCATCTAACACATTTTACCCATTTTACTCATTTAACTCATTTTACATATTTAACCCATACACCAACTGAAGCATTGGCCAAGCTTGCGATGCAGCAGCTGGGGAGCAGTGTGTGGGGATGGTATCTTATTCAAGGGTGTCTCAGTGGTGCCATTCACAGTCCTGAGATTTGAACCCTCAACCATCTAATCGGAGAGGCAGATCCCTAAAAAGCTGCAATTAAACACTATAAAGAAGAAATAATTCTAAAAATAATGGAAGAAATAATATAATTGTCCAAAAAATCTCATTTAGGGCAGCATGGTGGTGTATTGGGTATTTTTTCCCCATTTGTGCACCCAGACCTCTGGGTTCCTCCCACAGTCCATAGAGCTGCATGTCAGGGGAACCAGAAATACTGTGTGTGTGTGTGGGTATGTGTGTGTGTGTGTGTCTGTCTGCCCTATGGTAACCTGTCCTTTCACTCCATGAATGCTGGCATAGGGTTGAGCACTCCCTCATTACTTACACTCACATTATGGATAGATTAAATCTCCATTTTCTCTCAATTTTTGGACATTTTCTACAGGATTTGAACACACCAGCCACTTTTACACTGCATGAACAAAACACTTATTTTGTATAAATTCCAATAAGGATCTAGGCATAATTTTGCCTTCCCCTTCAAAGTTTCTATTTTGGAGATTCTTTTTATTACCGTTAAACCATCCAAGAAACACACTCGAATGGTTCTTAGGGGTGTAATGGTTTCATATAAATCCGTTTCATTAAAGGGCCTATGAAGCCCCTCTTTCTTGTAAGGGTGTATATCGGGTTTCTGTTACATTATTTCGGTCAGCATTCCATCACATTCTGTGTCAAAACATATAAACCCGCAATTTTAAAATGGAAGACAGATATCAGTCTGATTCCATTTCCTCTGCTTCAGCAAAATCCCGAGGATTTCGGGAAAGCAGCATTCCGCATTCCGACAGAAAGCCTTACACAAAATGAAATATTGATCACCAAGCAACAAATCAGACCAAAACCTAGCAGAACTCTTACCCAGAGCCCACCGCATTGTGCATTAATGAAAAACATAGCAAGTGTAGAGGAAAAAAAAAAGTGTTAAAATACAATCCAAACATAATTTCCTTCCCACCGGGGCCCTCTTAATCAATGCTACGGACAAGCGCGCGGAGAGGGAGAGCGCTTTCCAAATGGAAAATGAATTCTGAGTCAGCCCACTGGAGATTAAAAAGGTGGAGAGGATGAATAATGGTGGGGGACCATGGAGGGAAGAGCAGCGAGTGAAAAAAAAATGCGGTGACTCATCAATATTCCCAACTGAGAACGCCTCGGCGTGAAATAGTGCGGCTGAAACAAGCCGCTAATGGAAATGTTTTTCAGTTCGTTTTCGTCTCCCCGCAGCGTGGATACACATCTCAGGAGAATTCGCGTCCGGGTGGCACCGTCTGGGATCGAGGAGCCTTACCATTGATTCTAACTTTATGTAATTGGACCAAAAAAGTGGTCGAAACTCACATTACTGCGGCCTTGAAGGGCCCTGTGCTGTCAAAACACCAAGTAAAGCATAAAGTCTGTTCACACAGTCGGTTCATGGAAACTGAGCAGCAAATACTGAATGTTTCCACTGCTGTGACATCACAACCATGAACACTAATGCTTTTCGAAGTTAAAAATGTCGTTCCTGCAGTGTGCAGTCGCTACTGGAAGCCAATGCTGTTTTTTTTTTCAGAAGCCTTTGAAAAGTGTGAATCACTGAGGTGAGTATGACTAGTGGTGTGTATAAGTAGGATGTAGATTATAGGCTCTTTAAAGGAACCATACCATATGTTCTTTAAAGGGCCAGTTCCTTACATTTACATATTTCTATTAAGTACGTAAAGGCTGTCAGGTTGCAGCACATAAAGTTTACTCCATTCATGGAACTCAAGCTGCAAAAACATTTGTGTGATGTCACACTGTTTATGTGATGTCACTAAAACCATCACATTTGCGTATATCCCTGTCAGCCTCCTAATCCTGCTGAAGATTTTGGGGCTGTTTCAGGTTTATGAGACATATTGCCAATCAGAGCACACATCTCTCTGTTTTAAAGGCACAGAAACAAAAACACCCTGATAAACTATAGGGACGTGCAGAAGTAAATTGTGGCTACTTTTGATTCATGAATGTTTTAAACATGGACCTCTGGAAAAAAAAACTACGAAAAAGTGTAGCCTGCTCTGGTTCACCAATTTTTTGACTGATTTTTTATGCATTCTTTTCTTACTTTTATTATTTGTGTCTTTTCTACTACTTGTATGCATCCTGATTTATTAAAAAATGTACGTATTCCTCACATTGAGTGACTTTGGGTATGACAATGGACCCCATAAATAAGCCTGACTTGACCTGACTTGTCTGTAGTAAATAAAGCTTGGTTTAACCTCTAAGATGGCCTGAAGATTGTTCGGATATTGAGACTAAAGCGGCTGAAGCAGGTCAAAGCTGCACGGCCTACCGACTCGCGGATCAATCCTAAACGACCGGCCCCTGGTGGCCCCCCCCGTCTGACAGTGTGTCGAAAATGACACTGACCTTCTGGAACTGTGCGGGCCACTGAGCCGCCATTCCGACAACGGTCAATGCTCCTGTGACCCGGGGGCCTGAGGCCGCGCCGCTAAAACCCGGACTGTTTTCATCGCCTCGCCGCTCCGCTCCACACACGGGCCGGGCGGCTCCCATATTTCAGTGGTGTCTTGAAGGCCGGCCACATGGGGGGAGTACTTCATCCACTGCTGTCAGCTTAACGCGCCGAGCCGCAGCCCGGCCCCGAGGCTCGCTCTCTCTCTCTCATCCCTCGCTTCCTCTCCTCCATTCCCTTTCCACACCCTGCCAGGGGCTAAGTGTCCACACTACAAAACGAGCTCCTGTCGAGTTGCGCTGCTGGGAGCAGATGTGCCAGCTGTTGCATTTTTGGGTGAGCTGGTGCAATTTGGCCTTTCAGTGTTACTTTGTAAACCATTAAACACAAGTACTGTTCAGATGAGTGTTTTTTTCAGTGAACGTTTTTTAACAACGCGTGCTGATCAATCTGTAGTATTCTGTAGTATACTGTTTTAAAATAACATTTTGGTATTAATTTTATTAGCATTATAATCTATTGAGATTTTCTGTAAAGTGCTATAAAATACAATTTTATTATTATTATTAGTATTATTATTGTTGTTATTGTTATTATTATTGTTGTTTTTATTATTGTTATTATTATTATTACTATTATTACTATTATTATGATTGCAGATGAAACTCATTACCCAACATTACTAAATAAAACCAAAAACAATAAATACAATCTAACATTCTTCAGTAAACTGTGGTGTTCTCTTCAGTATATCGGTGTGTCCTTGTGGAAGTTCATTACTGTAGTTTCATCAGAAACCTGGTTCGACTCGATCAGTCCTTCATTAAATTATATCAGGAGCTGCTGATGGAGTTTCACCATCCAAACAACGGCTGGAGGAACCGAGGAGGGATCTGGAACCGTTTTCTCCTCACCAGCTCACACAAGATCAACTACTGTTAAACACAGAAAGAATCCTGATACTTTTGCTGCTTTCTTGTTTGTTTGTATTGATTGTAATGTTTACATTGCAGGCAGAAACTCACTTTATCACACAGGGAATAAAGAATATGCATGAATGCCTGAGACTTCTCTACAGTCCTGTACATCAAGTAAACAGCACACAGCTCAGCGCCTGCGGACCGGTGCTCTGGGTCAGGTGGATGTGGGCCTTTCATTCAGTTCAGTGCTGTATTGATTCACGTCTCTGATCCTTCACAGCAAAACATACATTAAATTGCAATGAAAGCTCACATCCTGTGAGCCACTGCCAGGACGTAACACTGATAATGCTAACACTACACTGCTAATAAGTGTTTTTTGCTAAATATACAGTAATGTGCCAAAGCCTTGCCACCTCTGCAAATAGTTTAGAGACAGTGTGTGAGAATTAATGGTAATAATCATCATCATCATCATACATTTTATTTTTAGGCAGGTTTCCAGCACACAAGGACAACGTACAATAAAACAAAGTAAAACCGACATAAAAAATGTGTGTTTCTGCTAACAAACCACGTTTCTAATGAATCTACAGCATTTCTGGATACACTGAACATAACGTCACTGTTTACTGTAGAATGATATTAGCATTTATTCCTTTTACTTTAGTATATTTTTTGTGATATTTATGCAAAAACAAAACACTCACTGCTCATCCAAGCAGTATTTAAATATAATTTCCACAGGAACTGAACACAGTACTGTATTATAGCCATAGCTTCAGAGCACAATGTCCAAATACACACACACACACACAAACAGTACACACAGTTGTGCATGAGTTGTATCACTGCCACAGGCTGTTATTTGTGTGGTGTGTATTGTCGGATGCTGTATTGTCACATGTCTGTCTGTAAATTGTTTACAGTTTTTTGCCCCCTGGAGGCTATAGGGGCCATAAAGGACAGTACTTTCCAAACTCCACACCAGGGACTGTGTCCTCAGCCATAACCCTGATGATGAAAATTGCTTCATCAGTGAGTCTTTGCATGTAAATATGCAAAACAAGCCAATTTCCTAAATATCTGAGTAATTAAATGCTTAGGATGTAAGCAAACTCATTCAGAGTGAGCCTGATGCACGTCAGCATTGTTCACAGTGGTGGTGAATGGAACCAGACCTCTAATGAACCTCAAAGCTCCCACTCAAAGAGTCACTACACAAAACGGTGAGGAAGAGGCGCCCTGATTCCCTAGACATTTTTCCTCCTTTTTGGCCTGAAACGTTTTATATAAGACATATAAGGTGGCGGAATACATGCAGGGTGTTGTGAGGCAAAATAGTCCCTCTATTTTTTCTCTATTTTGCGATCATATCCTAATATAAATGCTCTAATAACACATGTAGTCTCACTGGTGGTCGATGGTAAAAAAAAAAAGACAGTATTATTGTATGTCATGTCTGGTTCCACTGACCACCACTGTAAAGAGTTTATATTTCTCTATAATGTACTAAACCAATTAGAACAACCCCTTCACTGATGCACATTTACAGGAAAATGGGTGGAATTCAGCATAATTTGCTCTCAAGGTCGTTTTTTTAACAATAAACAGCTCAGTTGAAATGACAGAGTGACCACCCCCCACCCCCCCACCCCCCCCAGCTTTAAGGAGCTAACCTACATATTTTCAGCTTTTAAAATGAATGATGAGATCAAATGGGAAACTTTCGAGTACAGAAATGAAAATCAGAGCTTCAAAACAGCCAGTCTTCTGCTCTTTTGACTATTTTGTGAATTATAAACAGGTATTTTAGCAAATTTAGCAAACAAATATTGTTTCTGACAGAGACGCAGGCTGTAGCTTTGACCAAATGACCTAATTTATCCACACAAGATCCTGTATTTATCATTTTTGTAGGTGTTAACTGAAAGTAGCATGTTCTCGCAGTTGGTTTACTGGTAAGCTGGCTTTGTGTTTGTGTGTGGTGAGATTTGCACTAAGATCCCTTGAGGACTTTGCAAACACAAGCCAGGCGTTTCTCTCATTCTCATAAGGTTTAATTAAACCCAGACATATAAACTATGTGGACAAAAGTGTTGGGACACTTGACCATTCCTCCAACAGGGTCTTTAATGATATTGCATTCAAATCCATAGACTTTAATATGGAGTTGGTCCCCCTATTCAGCTGTAACAGCTTCCACTCTTCTTGGGAGACTTTCCACAAGGTTTTGGTGTTTCTGTGGGAATTTGTGCTCATTCATTCTGTAGAGCATTTATAAGGTCAGACACTGATGCTGGACGGGAAGGTCTGGATCACAATCTCCTTTCCAGTTCATCCCAACGGTGCTGGATGGGGTTGAGGTCAGGACTCTGTGTGAACCAGTCAATTTCTTCCACACTGAACTCCTCCAGCCACATTTTTATGGAGCTCGCTGTGTAGTTGTGCATGAACACATCACACTGTGAATTTCTTCCTCTACATTTAACCCATTTACCAAGTGAAGCAGCGGGCAGCCAGAAACACAAGAGCATGAGTGGACGTTACCGTGGGGCAGCGTGGACCTCAGTGGATGTCAGTGGAGCCACAGACAGTCCTGGGGTTTAACCCACAACATTCGGATGAATTTACAACATTCTGATCACAAGGACATCTCCCTAACCACTAGCCCCAACCCTGAAAACATGTTTGTCCCAATACTTTTGTCCACATAGTGTAACTGATGCGCTTTTGTGTGTGTGTGTGTGTGTGTGTGTGTGTGTGTGTGAGGATCTTGTGATCCAGGTCAGTATAAAAGACCTCCCTTCAACACGAAGCCGTTTATAGCCCGGAAACCCCAAACGGCCTGAGGGGGGCGCTGGGAGACAAAGCATCCCATGCAGACGCCCCCGCCCCCAGAGCTTTACTACACAGGGAGTTTTCTTTATTATCATGCCTACAGTGGAGAAAAAATAAATGGGACCAGAAGTGGAAGTGGTAAAAAATGGAAGAAGTCTTTTGATCAGGTCATTAAAGATGAATCTTGCGTGGAGTGTGGAGTCTGCAGTTTTTTTTCTCTCTTACCACAGGGGAATGCATTAAAAGGGAGGAGGGGTTGGAGAGTTGTGTGTGTGTATTATTTTCTCAAAGCTCTCACCAAGACAGTATTGCTTTGCAAAAGATTACAAACCCCCTAACCCCGTTTACCTCCAGTCTCATTGGAGTACGGGCTGAAATTCTCTGGCTTAGAGACCCCCCCATACACTCACACACACAGACACACACACTCACGCCCCCATACACACACCTCCCCCTCAACAAAACTCGAGTGGGGGTCGTTGTTGATTGCCCCTTTCCTTTCCTTTCACCCCCTTTTCTCCTCTTTAAGACCTGCAGACGCAGAAAGAAGCAACAGCTGCTTTAAGGAGCGGACGCTTTTCATTTCTTTCCACACCCATATTGTAAAAAGGGCCCCGCCCACTACGCCACGCGATTGGCTAGTAGTATCGCTTACGGCGCGCTCTGATTTGTCAATAGTGATTATTCGTTTTTCTGCGCCCTGATTGGCTTATGGTCCGTAATTTTAGCTAATCGTAGCAGGCGGAGGGCGGGTTTTGCCCGTAAACGGGTGTGAGTTGGAAAAAAGCCTTTGTAGAGAGGATTCTCCTACAGCAGTCCAGCAGCAACATGACTGACGGTGGTACCTTTTTCGTGCCTTTTACCTCCAGCTCGTCACAGGAATGAAAGGAGGTGTGAATGTAGGATGGCTATGAAATAAAACAAGAGATATACTCTGCTAATTTTTTTTCGCAGCCGTTGTCCGTAGTGGTGTGGTGGGTCCAAAAGTGCTGAGATTTTCACCACCCCATCAAAACTGCTCTTCATGTTGCAAACCCAAGGCTCATGACGATGGATTATCTGCTGTTTTTATACAGCCTCCTGGTCCCCCTGGTCTCTGCAGTGGAAGGTGAGTGCTTTGTTTTTCCCATTGTTGCACACTTTTTTTTGCAATTCTGCGCTGAGGGCTCCCCCAGCCTAGATGATAATACTTACTACAGTAATAATAAATAAAGGGTCTGCACAGAAAGCTCTATCATCATAGGTGAGAAAAGGTTAATGCATTCATTTTTTCCATTCAAAATAATGCGAAGTTAAGCCTGTTCGCCCAGCTTTCTCGCTGGAATTGTCCGTTCCACCTTAAACGGTGCAGCAGTTCCATTCAGGCGACTGGACAGGCACCTGAATGGAACTGCAGCACCGTTTAAGGTGGAACGGACAATTCCAGCGAGAAAGCTGGGTGAGCAGCAATCCAAGTTCATCCTCATTCAGCTCATGCAATCATTCTCCTCTCATTGTGTTGGAATGCCACTGTCCTTTTGCACCACAGCCTCCAAAATTGAACATTTAGGGGCTCATTTGCATATTCATTGCATATTAATAAGCCCATCACTCAATATTTGCATATTTAAAAATGATTGAAAAGGATTCCACCCTTGCAGAAGAATAATATTAATAGCTTTTTATGTTTTTTCCATCTGTATTCTGGGAAGGGGGGTCAGTTTGGGGTCCAGGTTGACACCCACCCTCCTCACCTGTCTGATCCTATGCGTGGGTTTACGTGCCTAGTGTGAATTTGTGTGTGTGTGTGAGATAATGCCGCAGGCTGTACATGTTGAACGTCTCACCCAGTGGGTCAAGCGTTTCCCCCAGATCCTCGAGAACGAAGCACCCTGTGATTTTGACACTCAGGATAACACCCTATAGCCCCAAGACCCCCCCACACACTCACTCCCCACAACAAGCCAAGCCTTTCATGTCAGGCCAAGTGTGACAGTCACCGCAGGTGTTAATTGGCTGCGTCTGTTTCAACTGACCGTCAAAAGGAGAGGGACGGAGGAGGTCAGCGTCACCTCTTACAGCTTTTACACCGTTGACACCTTTTACAGTGCCTTGCACGGCTCTCACCTGCCAGACAGGCTGCTAAAAGGTCATCCCCACCCTGACCTTTGCAGAAGGTGGCTGTTTTAACAGCTACGTTCGGTGAAAGGTAGCGACTCGTCTTCCTCTGCAGGGTCAGAGCTAGGGCCGAGATCCTCTAACAGCCTCCAGGAGTGTGGAGTGTCACTCAGGATCAAAGTGAGCCAATAGGTGTAGTGCTGTTGCTGATTGGCTGTCTGAGTATGTAATTAAAGTGTTTGCTGAGGAGTCTGTAGACCACCATGCTCAGTAAACCCACCTGCAGCACCTCAGACTCATTTCTGGTTGAAGCCACACCCATTTTTGGACAGTTAAAAATGTAATGTTTTCCCACATTAGTTTTAGTTTAATGTTTATAAGTAATGTATGTATATATATATATATATATATATATATAGATATACAGATATATATATATATATAGATAGATAGATAGATAGATAGATAGATAGATAGATAGATAGATAGAT
Organism: Ladigesia roloffi; assembly: GCA_037577295.1. Lineage (NCBI taxonomy): Eukaryota > Metazoa > Chordata > Actinopteri > Characiformes > Alestidae > Ladigesia > Ladigesia roloffi. The sequence continues at coordinate 6,518,019 of JBBKCR010000012.1, read as the reverse complement.
AGATAGATACATTTACATACATACATATAGCTTTCTTTGCAGCTTAGGACCCAGTTCCCCCAATTGAGCTCAACTGATGCTGAAACTTGTGTGAATGTATAAATATATTTGCTGTTTAGTGCCCAAATTCCCCACTAAATAATGCTGCCAAGGCCAGCACTGGCTTCCTCCAAGTCACCTGACATGCTCCAAATCTCAGTCAAAGAAAAAAGGTGTAATTTTCTCTGGAGGTAAAGCCAGGGTTTTCCAAATGTATATGCTCAAACTGTCGGTCATGATACCCAGCATGCTTGCAGGAGAACATTAACCGCCAGTTGTGATGTGCATGCCTACACTGGCCAGCCTCAACAATGGTTGGAGGGCCATCCTGCCCACCCAGAGGGGCCAGTGCTCTAATGTGCTCCTGGAGACCGATAGCTGTGGCTTTTATAAAAACACGATTTAAAGCCAAACTCAAAACCTGTTCTTATGGGACTGTTAGGGTTCCCTCTATTCAAGTTCCCAGCACTCCTGGATGAAGTCAGGATGATCATTCGGTACCAGGAAAAGGTGTCGGGTTCCTGAGGATCGAGTTGAGAAGTAGAAGATGCATCCCCATCCCTTGTCTACTGGCTGCGATTTTCTGCCGTCTCTTAATGTCTTTATAATGAATACATGCACTCGCAGCTTTATCTGCTGGCCTAGCTGTGTGTCACTAAGGTTCACTCTCATCTCCTCATTCCTCATCGGTTTCAGTGTCGGTGTCTGAGCTCGATCGATGCTGGATGTGTGTGTGAGAGTGTGAGAGTGTGAGTCAGGGCCAGACCCTCACGTAGGGTTCCAAACGGACCACATTAGTTATACATCCGTTGGAGGTCAAGTGGCTGCAGCCAGAGGAAAAGAGAAAGTGTAAAAAACCGCACCCTCGGTCCCCCGAGTCACCCTGGTGAATCTGTCAGAAGCCTCTGAGTCGGCTGAAATTGAGCTGTGCGGTTCTTTTTACAGCAGGGCCGGCCGACGTGGCACGATGTGCCTTGTGATGTTCATATTCATGAGGTTTGACACAATGTAACAGATAGAAAACTGACCAAAATAGGGACTCTGTTCATGTATATAGTTGCACCCATGATGACACATGGACCATTACTTTGTTGTTGGTGGGGGGGTGATTGACAGGTTTTTTTTTTTATTATTATTAGGGGAACAATTGGCAATGTTTTGTTATTGGTAAGGTGGCATGGTGGCGCAGGGGTTAGCGCTGTTGCCTCACAGCAAGAAGGTCCTGGGTTCGACTCCCGGGTCGGGCACAGG
>JBBKCR010000012.1:6495490-6505921 GCA_037577295.1 Ladigesia roloffi | reverse complement strand
CAGATACAGATAATTCATCTGTTTAACAGATACAGATACAGATACAGATAATGCTGTACTCGCTCATCCCTAGTAGTATTCCTCAATAACTGAATAGCCAATGTGATGTTTATGTACAAATTGTGTGTCTGGATTTCCGTGATCTACTATTCGAAAATATGATGATGTTTTAGGTCATAGCAAAAATGTAGGAAATTCCCACACTTCCCAGATCCACTATATGAACTAAACCAAAAAATAATAATAAGAAGAAGAATAGTAGTAATAATAATAATAATAATAATAATACAATTTATTTGTGCTGCATTTTATATTTTAGCAATTTCAAAGTGCCACAGCGTGGAAAAAAAAAAAAAACAAACAAACAAAACAGAACAATCTGTACAATGCTTAGCAAAATGGCTTTCTAAAAAGATGAGTTTTTAAGTTTCTTTTAAAAACATCAATAGACTCTGGGGCTCTTATGGAGTCAGGGAGGGCATTCCATGGCCTCGGAGCCACAAATGAATAAGACCTATCACCCACACTGCGGAGCCTGTTTCTGGGGACTTGAGGGGTGTCTGTGTTTACAGGTCTGAGGCTGCGTGAGGTGGAATGGGGGTTTAGGTGTTCCTGTAGATAAAATGGGGGGGGGTCTGTGAATGCACTGGTGGGTGAGAAAGGAAACCTTGTATTCCAAAGGTTCTGGAGAAGCTTCATGACAAGCCAGCTGAAGTGCAATTCCAACTGATTGGAGGAAGACATTCATCGGGTGTGTCCAGACTTTTGACTGGTGCTGTAGGTTTGATGAAATTGCTTTGTAGTGCCATGCAGGTGCTCAGGGCCCTCTGTGTATTGCCGTCTCACTTAATATGTTTCATTTGCCCGACGGCACGGAATCAAGTAGCACTAAAGGTCATCTTCATTATCAAAGCAGATCCCAGAAGTGCGTGTAGAGGAAGGTTCATCACAGGCACTTAGCCTGAGGGATGCCCCAGCGAGAGCTTGTGTATGTGCGTGTGTCCGGTTACAGGACTTAACACAGATTTAAAGAAGCAGTTTGGCAAAAAAAATTCAGATTTACTCAATTTTTCCTTTGTCCCAAGTGCAATCAATCAGACAGTTTCAATACCACAGCAACCACTGGAAATATCACCGTAACCACTTAGCACTACCCTTGCATCTTACCTAGCAACCACCAGGAATATCATGGCAACCTCATAACACCCACTAGGGAGACCATAGCATCCGTATAGCAACTGCATAGCAACCGAAAAGAAAACATCAGGGAGACCATGTCCGCTTGCCTGCACAATAGCAACCACCTAGAATAAAACTATAATAATAGCAAATTTTTTTTTTTTTTTTCTTTTCCCTCGAAAACTTGGTGTGTGAATGCTAATTAGACATGCTAATACACGCACATGGGCTTCCATCTCTTATTATCAACATTAGACTCGTAGCTCGGGTGGGAAAAAGGCAAACCTCGGGCAAGAAACACGTTGTGGCTGATTGGCTACATTTTGGGTGAGTGTGGGGTTCATTCGTTTTTTGGTTCCAGCTGTTTGCATGAAGTCACATTAACATATGCAATAACCTGTATAAATATGAACCAGATCAATTACACTCTTTCCTTGCGATGTCGAATGGATTTTGTGTGCTCAATATCACTGGCGGCGGGGGTGTGGGGGTGAGAATTATTTTCTTTCCACTAATCAAGCCCAAAGCTTTGAATCCACCAGGGGCTTGTTTTGTTCTCCGGAGCTGCAGCCTCTGCTTTTAATTACTCCGCATTATGACTCAGTGAGCCAGATTCATTGGTCTGAAATCCGACCTGACAAACGAGGGGCCGTATCCCATGGTCCCGTGCGAGGGCCCAATCAGGCACCTTTGGAGCGAATACGTGCGGATGATTAGCTAATTGAATCAATGAGGCCCGCCGAAATGAGTTGGAATAAACACCCACTTTTCATCCGCCCCCTTTGGGGGATTAGGTTTGATCCTGAGCAGTTTAGTGCTTGGCAGTCTTGAGTGTTGAGTGTTCGCATGCTGCTCGCTCGCTGCTCCAGAGTACATTGCGAGATTTGTATGCTACATCATAAGTGAATACTCCACCACCGAGATCTGAAGTGGAATTCAATCCCGCACTCCGGTTGATTCAGAGTGGATATTGTTATACGGTGTATGCAGCAGGTTGCCTAACTCAGGCCTGGTGTAAAGGCCTGTTATTAGACAGCTTAAGGGTATAGTGTTACAGTTTATTATGGGTATAATGGATAATAGCTGTTTTATTAAATTGTATTTTACGGTATAATGAAATGGAGTCATATGTCATAAGGACATCACTGGCTAATTTATTTGAAACCCATACTATGTTTTCCCGCCTTGATGGCCTGCAGGCCATTCACCTAACCAAAGAGAGACCCCTGGCTGGATATTTTGTGGTGGTGTGCCGCAGATGCCATGAAACTGACATGTACGAAAGCCTCAGCAACACTGCTGTGCCTGAATTACACCACCGTGTCCGTGTCACTGCTGAGCTGAAAACGGTCCATCTGGTCAGCAGCAGTCCTGTGGTTAGAGACCAGTGATGAATGTGGCACAGCAATGAATGGGCTCTAGTCTGTACATCTGTATAGTGTAGCTGTAATGTGGACAGTAACTGGAAGTAAAAATAAATGTAGATATGCTTTTATTGGTAGCTGGTTTCAGATTGTCTTTGCTGGTCACCAGCAGTGTAATATAGCGATGGTGGAGGAATTCCAACTGGAATAGTCAAAAACACACCAGCTCTCAGTGATGCCCACCCAAATAATACCAGGACATCAAGGGTCCTGTGGCCAGAAACTGGTGAACAATGAACTAATAAAGAATAAGAAATTTTTTGTCTGAATGCCTTTGTTTAAGCTGAGTTATTAATTAGTGGTCATACATTGCTGCTACTCTCAGGGTTGGGCTTGTTTGCCAGCTTGATTGGACGTGCGGTTTCTGTATAACAAACATTTCAAGTTTAATAGTATTAAAAGTAGTGAAGGGCTGATTCTGATACACAACTGCTGATACTGATACAGATTCCGATATAATACATCTTTTTTACTTCAATATTTATTTTTGTTGAATTTGCCCTGTCTTGTTAGTAAGGTTACAAAATAAATAGCCTACTTAGCACTTATTAGAAGAGCAAAAAATGTACACAACTACACTGAATTTAACGGCATTCCTTTAGATTCCAAAGCATGCACCGACACTACGGGTCCTATAGCAATGCTGTATTATAACCATTCCCTCGCAACCAGCAAAGACACTATGGCCACAACCTGGGGCACCGTACAACACTCTGGCAACCACTGGCTTTCTAATAAAGTGATTAAGAAAGTGTATAAAGATAAGAAAGATTCTGCTAAAGTGAACCATCTGTTATTTTTATACATGTAGTTATATATCAGTCGTGCAGGCCTGTGTTCTGTTTATAATGATGTTGCTCAGTAGGAGGACAATATTTAGACTGTATCCCTCTGTTGACCTCTCTGCAGGCGTTCCCTCGTCTCCGTTAAACGTCATCTCCAGTGTGAATGAAACCTCCGTGTCTCTGGAGTGGGCGGAGCCCCGCGACTCTGGTGGGCGGGACGACGTGGTCTACAACGTGGTGTGTAAGAAGTGCCAGCACAGCGGCGGGTTCTGTGTGCGCTGTGACGACAACGTGGACGTCTCCCCGCGGCGCCTGGGACTTACCGACAGGCAGGCGGCCGTCAGGAACCTGCAGGCACACACGCGCTACAGCTTCGAGATCCAGGCCGTCAACGGGGTCTCCGCCAAGAGCGCCTCGGCGCCGCACTACACCACCGTCAACATCACCACCAACCAAGCAGGTGAGGACCCGACAACCACTCTTGGGGTTCAGTTTTCCCTGACGTGGTTTTCTCGTGGTGTATATATCTCTGTGTGTTAGAGTGAATATACTTCAACATATTGCAATTGGCATGCCTTTCAAGATATTAAAGGGGCCATATCATCAATTTTCTGGAGTTAAAAAAACTGTAAATATTGTTTCAAATGGTTCATTTATTCCTCATCATCCAAAGAGACCATATATGGAAAATAAGCTACAAAATCATAGATCACAAACCAGCATGTTTAAATATCTCATTATTCTGGCTACAGTTAATGTTCTGATTTGGCAACACTTTCAATAGTTAATAATTAGACTTTGGTAGGATGAAAACCATCAGAACACACACAGTAACTTACCTGAACTGGTGACCTGTGATTGGTCACCCTGTCAGAAATACTGTGATTGGTTATATATACTGTGATATTGCAATAACGAAAAATAGGTTGTACATTGTTCAGCCCATATGTGTGGTGGCTGTTGCTCACACGAGTCATATTTCCTCTAATTTCCTCTAATTGAGTCAGTCGGCCGAGAAATGTTTGGTGTCTGGAGTTCTGCACTGGAGATACAAGGCTAATGGAGCTAATAATGCAACCTTATAAACAGCATTCAGAATCATTAACATCACTCGCCCCAAACTGCGCTTGTTTAAGTGCCCACATTTTTCTTGCTTATGTTTTTCTGTGGATTTATATGCTAAAAATGTCATTATTATTATTCTGGCCATTATTCATTTTCTTATGTCATTTTGGAGCATTCCCATTGGTGAGTTTAGTGACACTACATAGCATATAAGGAGATTTCAAATCTCGGTTAATGGTAAAACACAGCAAAACTGCTCCTTACATGGAAGTTCTTCTGGTTTGTGTTGATGCTCGAAAGTGTCAGACGCAGGCATGGCCTGGTATAAGATTCTGACGGTATGGTAACCTTGGATAAAAATATCACGGTATTGTAATTACTGCTCTACAAATTTGTAATTAAATGTCTGGGTAAAAAAAACAACTCTTTTTTTTTTCCAACTGAACACATTTTATTTTAGGAAACATATAGAACATTCTGTAACATTGAATATCAGGCAAAATAATTAAAAGAAATAATTGAATCTTCTTAATAAAATAAAATCGCAGTCACTTGTGTGAGGCTAAACCTGCAGCTCAACAATAATCACAATAAAGAAATAAATAAATATTTTCAAAAACAAATCCTTCTTTTGACGACACATTGCACATATCTTTTTTTTGCGGTTTGGAAACCGTTACTTTTTTAAACCGCGGTAAACCTTGAAAATGGTTATCATCCCATGTTTAGTCAGACGTCATGCTGAGCTTTGTTTGATGTTTCTACATCACGTCAAATAATGCAAATGTAATTTTAAGAACATAATAATAAAAACCTCAAATGGGGTTTTAAAAATTAATAAACAAACAGAACAAAAAATTATTATATTTTATATATATAATATATATATAATTATTATATATATAAATTATTATATTTTAGGTGTCAGAAACAAACAGTAAAGAAGTGGGTGGGGAAAACCAGTAGAGGGAGGGGCGCTGGAGAGCGTAGTGTACTGTTGGACATGTTTTAATGAGTTAAAACCCGTACTAAAACATGTTTTCTGTGAGGCTGACCTTGGTTATGTGGTTTCTGACACAGTTTTTTGACTGGAATCTATTGTTATTTTGATCAAACTGCTCTCTTGACCCCGCAGCCCCTTCGGCAATACCCACGGTGCACCTGATGCGGGCCACTGCCAGCACCCTGAGCCTGTCCTGGCTGCCCCCGGAGCGGCCCAACGGGGTGATCCTGGATTATGAGATCAAGTACCAGGAGCGGGTAAGACACGGCACAAAACTCAACTCCAGCCGGAGGGGCCTTGAACGGGGGCCAGGTGACATCGCAGCAGTCTGCCAGAATGGGTTTAGGCTGGAATCGGCTCAAAGTGGCCCCGGCTTCCCTTCATGCCCGGGACAATAGGGGAACAGATGGCTCTTGGTCACAAGTGAACGCTTAACGCTGAAAGTGGCGGACGATTCCGCTGGAGGCTCCGGCTGGAGTCACGGTTTTTAGTCCAAAAGCTTTTGGCCAGAGCACTTTCACACAGACGCTCCGGCCCATTAGTCTGAGTTAGATTAGGCTTTAACGGATTTTGAAAACACATTTCTATCTGACTGACTGAGTGTGTGTGTGTGTGTGTGTGTGTGTGTGTGTGTGTGTTTAACAGGGAGAATCCTTCTCTCACACGGTCACCGCTCAGTCCAGCTCGGCCCGGGTGGAGGGCCTAAAGGCGGGTAAAGTTTACACGGTCCAGGTCCGAGCCCGGACAGTGGCCGGATACGGCACTCACAGCAACCCAGTGGACTTCAGCACCAGCCTGCACGGTACAAAAACACAGTACTGTGCAAAAGTCTTAAAAAACTTAAACTGTTGTTAAAAAGTGTTTTTTCCTGAGTGATACTGCTAAACATACTGAATAAAAGTAAAAAGAATTGATACCAATAATATTCTTCAGTAAATAATGATATATCAGTATATCAGTGTGTTCCTTGTGGAAGTTTTACTGTAGTTTCATCAAAAACCTGGTTCGACTCGACCAGTCCTTCATTAACCGAGGAGGAATCTGGAACCGAACCCGTGTTCTCCTCACCAGTTCACACAATACCAACTATTTTTACGTACAGAACAAATCCATATATTGTTCCCAATTTCTTGTTTGTTTATTTGTACTTATTTTAATGTTCACCTTACCAGTGGGAACACACAGAAAAATTACTTTAGACAACTTGCATCTGCGCTCAAGGCTTTTGCACTGAATAGTATATTTTAAAGCTAAAATAGTCGCAGCAGCTTTCCTGAAGCCCATCATTTTGTGTATTTCTGTAGATAATGGTGTCATACAGTGTCTGAAACACACAAGCAGATCTATTTAGGTTACTTAGCTTTAGGCAACTGTGTGATGATTTGGCACTTTTTTCCCCCAAAATAGAGGAACAAGCTTTAATTAGCAGCATTCGCATTTTAGAAGCAAATGTAAGACTCTGGACGTCTCCCAGCAGCATTTTGGGGGTGAAACAGAGTGAAAATGGTGAATATTGGATTTGCAGATAAGTAGACTGATGAAATTCTCTTCTTTTGCCGTCAGATGATCCAGAGCGGTCGGTGCAGGACCAGCTGCCCCTCATCATCGGCTCGGCCTTGGCTGGCTTCGTGGTCATCATCGCCATGGTGGTCATCGCGGTGGTCTGCCTCAGGTAAGAGCAACAATCAAGCTGTTCGTTTTACACTCATTAACGACATCCAGAATATTCAAATACAGAACGCCAAAAAAAAACAAAACACAGCTGAATACCCCCTTAGGGTCAATACCTCAGTAATTAAACTTCTTATCACATTCACATAGCAAAGCAGCTAAAAATGTACTATACTGTGCAAAAGTCTTGGACTTTTCAAGCTATTTCTCTCAGCGTGTGATAATTAATGTGCCTTTCTGCCAGGAAAGTGAACATTGGAATAAATACAAAGAAAAAAGCAGGCAGTAAACATTTCAGGGTTAATTCAGTGTGATACTGTGTGAGCTGGTGAGGGGAACACAGGTTCGGTTCCAGATTCCTCCTCGGTTCCTCCAGCTGTTGTTTGGATGGTGAAACTCCATCAGCAGCTCCTGATATAATTTAATGAAGGACTGGTCGAGTCGAACCAGGTTTCTGAAGAAACTACCGTAATACTGAACTTCCACAAGGAACACACTGATATACGGAACTGAACATTAATATTTACTGTCGAACGTGGTTGGTATTTATTAATTTAGGTAAAAAACCTTCACTACTCATCTATACAGTTTTGAAATATAATTTTCACAGGTGCCTAAGACTGCACAGTGTTGGTATCTCTGTCAGCTGTTGATAGCTGAGGTTTGAGGGGGGCCGGAGGGGGTGTAGACGGTTATTGTATCGATGCTGGACCATCTTCCCTGTCAGGCCAAATCCTCCCCCTCCTTCCCTTCGCCCCTTTTCTTCTTTCTCATTCATGCATTCTGTTTCGTAGTTTCGTAATGTGTGTGTGTGTGTGTGTGTGTGTGTGTGAGAGCCGTTCTTCTCCGCCAGCCATTTCAATTGGAGATGAGATGCTAATTAGCAGCAGGCGTCATTGTCAGCTTGGGTTAGGAGACAAAAGGTGGGGGGGGGTCGAGGGGGACAAGGACAGTGGATTCCAAAAAAGCCCCCCCTTCCCCTTCCTAAAACCTCTACTTATGCGGAGTTAGCGAAACAAAAGGGACCCTAATGAGATGACTTGGCCTTTAAAAAGCACCATTCAACATCAGACGCTACATGACACTCGCACCCACACCGGGCCGTGTGTATTCCGCCTGGCCTGTCCTCTCTGGGAGCCCGACCCGGGACGCGAGGGCATTTTGCACCAGCCTAACCCTGCTACGGCCACGTAAAGGGCATCCGCATCTCCACCGGGCTTCAACTGCTGGGCCTCAACAACAGCGTGGACATGAAAACTAGGGAATAACACACTTACCCACCCCACACACACTCACACACACACGCCAGCAGCACCCCTGACAGGCCTGAACGTATAAACGAGGACACAGATTGCACCAAATGAACTTTTAATGAGGCCCACATACCAAGGAGAGCCCATTTGATGTGCATGAGCCTTTAAAAGTACTTCATGTATATAAAAAGCAAGATAAAAACAGCATAATGTGGTGCATCCATGTAAGCCATCCGATCATATAAGTGTAGGTCAAACCTTTAGAAACACAAGCTCTATCCCAGGTGTGCCACTGCGAGGAGGCCTGACTAGTGGGTGGAACTGGCCATGGCCACAATTGGATTGAAATAAATGGAGCCAAAAAGAGACAAAAATCATAAAAAAAAGTGTTAAGTGTTAAAATTTGATGTACAATGTGTTGGATTAGCCCCCTAGAAAAAGACATACATAGTAATAAGGAAAATAACAAAAAGTTTGGAAATTAACTCTCATATATTGAAAATGACGTGAGTTTTAGCAACAAAAAGGTTTAAAAATGGCAAAGTAATAACATTGTGGTGTGGTTTCAGGAGGCAGCGCACCGGCTCGGAGCTGGAGTACACCGAGAAACTGCAGCAGTACGGTGAGTTTTCAGATCGGAGACCAGAATCTGAATCTGAAAACTTTTTTATTGATCCCAGAAGTTATACTGGACAGACGGACACAGAGACTAGAACAATATAAAATATAATGTATAGTTAAAACTGTCCAGAAAATTCCCTGAAAACACTCTGTACTAAATATACTATTGCTTTACACAAAATAGTTTGTTTGGTAAGAGAGGGGGATATAAATACAATAGATTAATTAATGAATTAATTCTGAGGTTGTTTACCAGTAACCATAATAGCGGTTTGGATGTATATTCTATACCAGATACGTTATTGGACATAGAGACATAATTTATGATATTGCAAAAGACTAATGCACATCATAGTCTATTGCACATACTAATAAAGATATTGCACATAATGATAATGATTTAGTCCACAGTAAAGGTGCCCAGATGTTTTTTTACTAATATTTTCTCTTTTTTATATTAAGAAAATAGCAGCTGGGCATTTTCAGTGTGTATAAAATGACCTGATTATCCAGAATGGTCCAATTCGCTTTTTAAATATAAACGTATGTATATCATATTTTTTTACAATAACTTCCATTATAAGTTAGAAACATTTCACTGCTGCTATAAAGCATTTCAGAGATAAAAACTACCATTCCAACCGTGACGGCGCTTCATAAATGTACTCACGGCACATATGGAGAACTAATCTGCTGTTTGATATGGGATTCCCAGACTCTCCTATATGGAATGGGCCTCCAAGCCTGTTAGCTTATGGACAACATTACAGACGCATTAAGTCTTGTCTCGTCCTCGCAGTGTCTCCGGGTGTGAAAGTGTACATCGACCCCTTCACCTACGAAGACCCCAACGAGGCCGTGCACGAGTTCGCCCGTGAGATCGACATTTCCTGCGTGAAGATTGAGGAAGTCATCGGAGCAGGTGAGTCGAGCCATTTCACGCTGGAGGGAGCGCTCAACCAGCCTCTGTCCGGCCGCGGCCGCCTCCGCCGATCAGGTGTCAAAGAAAAACAGCATCTAATCTAAGTGTCTCATGATAGCTGGTGTTTTTAGCTTGAGGAACAGGGAACAGTGAAGCGTCTAATGTCTATCTGGCCTCTCAAAGGTCCTCCAAGTGGACAGAACAGGACAGGCTGGGCATTAACCCTTTGCTACTGTAGTTACTCTTAAACGACTCCCCAGAGGCTCAACAATTCTCCACTTTGCATATGTGTTGGTTTGGAGCTTCTACTTGAACTAACTGACAGCATGCTGCTTGCCTTCTTCATCTTTCATCTCTTTCTTTTATGCCTGTGCTTGTTCATTCCTCCCTCCTTCCCTCTTTTCATTCCTTCACTCCATTCTTTTCCTTCAGGATCCGACTCCAAATCTCTCGCTGCCTTCAAACTCCTGTCCCCCCCCTCCCCATTGCCAGCGCCGAAACTCCTCTC
>JBBKCR010000012.1:6477777-6493149 GCA_037577295.1 Ladigesia roloffi | reverse complement strand
GGGGCAAATTTTAAAAATAAGGGAAAATTTCAGTAGTTTTACCCCTTAATCAGACTTAATCTGTGCACTTTTCCACTAAATTTTCCTTATTTACTGGAAATTAAGGTAAAAATTAAGGTTATATTAAGGGGTAAAATTAAGGGGTTTGGTTTTGTAGTGCTACCAGTCAGAAGTTTGGACACACCTTCTCATTCAACGATTTTCTTTGTTAGTTATGGGCTACACCATTGATGAATACTGAAAACATCACCTATTGCACATATTGAGGAATCCTGGAATGGTGTTTAATTAACAGGAGTTTCTTCATCAAGAGTTCATTAGCGGAGTTTCTTGCCTTCTTCATGTGTTTGGATCATTAGGTTCCACTACGGTTCTACTGCACATTATGGCAAGAACCACTTAACGAAGTAAAAAGAAGCCAAAAGTCCGTCATTACCTTTGTTTACTGCTTTTTTTTTAGTTTACTACATATTTCCAAACGTTCCTTCACCATTTTGTTTGCTTTCAATATTATTCTACAATGTACAAAATGATCAAAAAACATTGAATGAGAAGATTTTTACTGGTAGTGCACGCATTATATGGCTGTATGCATATATCACGGAGTGTTTGTATTTATTAAGTGTCCTACATTATTATATTATTTTATTACTTTGAATAAATATAATTATATATATGTATATTATAAAAAAGGCATGCAGTTTATAAGAGAAGTCACCTCTGCATTTGAATGAGATTAACCCGTGTGTATTTGTGGTGATTTGTGTATTTTTTTTGGTAATGGAGATATCTAGTTCAGACTAGGGGCACAGGGATCCAGCTTTCTGCCACTGTGCTGCTTCTCGTGCCTTCAGTCGAAATCAATGAACACAGTGAGAAAACCCCGGGGAGGGAAGCCCATGAGAAAGTGCTCAGTCTCCACTCTAATTAGGCATCTGCGGACTGCTGGTTGGTTTGAAGTTGGTGCCTGAGTCAAATGGCTTATGTGGTGTGTGGGTGTATGTGTGCGTCTCTCTCTTTCTCTCTCTCTCTCTCTCTCTTCTCTCTCTCTCTCTCTCTCTCTCACGCTCCCTGTCTCTCTCTTTGTGCAGGGTGGAAAAATCCCTATCCGCTGGACTGCCCCCGAAGCTATCGCCTTCCGTAAGTTCACCACAGCCAGCGACGTGTGGAGCTACGGCATCGTTATGTGGGAGGTGATGTCGTTCGGAGAGCGGCCCTACTGGGATATGAGCAACCAAGATGTAAGCGGGCACTGCAGCACTTTTTTATGCCCATATTAGCTCAGTTTCAACAAATCTACAGCGCTTGCAAGAACGCCTCAACGCCCCTTACAGGTTCTTCCCAACGCAGGCTTTGGGATCGGCGTCAGTCCGCAGCTGTTGTGGGGGGAGAAGCTTTTTTATGCTGCAAAGCGCTCTCCTATCACCTGAAAATGCTAATGTGGAGGCCAGTGAAGGCAAATCTCCTGGGGTCCAGTCAGCATGATCTCATTTACATAGTGCTAACTGGCCCCAACTAGCAGAGTTGGCATTTCTGGGCGAGGCAGTCCGTCTCGGCTCACTGTGCACTGTAGTTATATGTGATGCCGCAATCAGTGCTTAGAGGAGGTACAGCTATAAACAGCATTGACGCAGGACAGGACAGTTCATTTTTGAACAAGAGCTTGTGTGGTCCTGCCCGACCTGTAGCCTGAAATCCTCCGATCACACGATCCCGCACACTGGGAGATTTAGGCCTAATGTATGTGATGTGAGGTGCCACAGTAAGACTCTACACACTTGGAGGAGAACACCAGTGGCATTAAGAGGAGAGGGAGGGCCATGGCATCACTGGGGACCTGATCCCTACTGATCCTTACATTAATTTTCCTTAAAACAGTGTCAAATGTGGCATGATTGACATATTTTACCTCTAGATCCACGAGGCTTGTGCTCAGAAATGATGCTAGGTATGTTAAAAGAAAATTATGACTAAACAGTTATTAGCAGCAGTGTTGCATCCAGACTAGACATTAAAATCACTGAGAGCATTTTGAAAGCAGATTATTTGATGTTATTTTAGATTTTTTATGACCTAATGGCCGCTATTATTGCTGCTACTGTAGCAAGAGTGTCGGTTGAGGGAGGACTGCAGGCAAACACTTTCAAGTGAGGATTGATTTCTACACATATAACACTGAGAAATACTCCAAATAAGAGAAACAAGATACAATATACAGCATGTAGGAGTTACGGTTGACTGATAAATACGTATAAATAGATGGGTATAAATACACAATGCTTAATCAGGGACAGCTGTGATTCACAAACAGAAAGGTGAAAACGATTAGTGTGTGTGTGTGTGGGGGGGGCAGGGGCGGAGCCAGGGAGTCCAAACATAAACAGAAAACACGTGTTAAACATAGACAAGGCATGGCAGGGGAGCCAGAAAACAGAACAGGTAGAGACAAAAATGATCAAGATGAGCCTTTTACAGCCACCATCAGAAATTCCAGCTTTGGGATAGGTTTATCTTTCGCTCATATCAGTTCTGGTCTAGTCAGGTCAGTGTTTTTGGGCTGTAACCATGTTCAGCCGTTACTTCTGTGTACCTGTCTAAAATGTTCCTTTGTTTTTGTTCAACTCTGTTTCTCATACAAAGCATTTGTGATCACTTCTCATATCGTTCATCATTAAAGCTCCACCAGCAGCGCTTCCTGCAAAGCGCTAACAGCGAGAAAAGTCCAGCTGTGACCTCTGCTTTCTCTGTGCTCGCCGTAGGTGATGAACGCAGTGGAGCAGGACTACAGGCTGCCCCCGCCGATGGACTGCCCGGCCGTGCTGCACCAGCTGATGCTGGAGTGCTGGGTGAAGGAACGCAACGCTCGGCCGCGCTTTGCACAGATCGTCAGCACGCTGGACAAACTCCTGCGCAACGCCGCCAGCCTCAAAGTGCTGACCTCTGCACACTCAGGGTGAGGCCCGCTCGCGTGCACCACCGCCCCTGCACCTGTATCCGCTTTCTGCTCCAACCGCAGCGCGCATACGACTGACCGCAGTCTTCATGACTAAGATTTTATGTAACACAGTCCCATATTTAGGTTTTTATCTTTGAAGGCCAGTGGGTTCTTTACACCGACTGCTGTAGAAACATGTCTGCATCACTTCAGTGTAGGCAGGAGCAGAGAAACGGTCGCTTTTTTCAGAATTGAACTTTGCTACACTTACATCACTACACTGTTCACACTACACTACGCATTGTAATGGGAATGTTGAAGTCGCTGCAGTTTGCACATAACATGACAGACCAGCAACCTGTGGTCATATAGGGAAAGGGGCTATTTTGCCAGGAAGGACCTTCAGCTGGTCACTCTGGTCTCCAGACTACGTCATGAAAATTAATGTGAAAATTACCACAGGAATGGCACAACGCCATGCAAAGACTGTGACTGCGTCCCAGTGGTCAAATAACACTTCCTTTCCTGTCCACTTCCCTCAGTTTTGATTGATGTGGTCCAGTGGAACCACATGTTGGTTAGCTCTATATATTTAGCCTGTGGTTTAAATTAGTATATATGTACATATATGCAGCCATGGAAAAAAATAAGAGAACACTTTTCTCTTTTTTTTCTGTTCACGCTTTTTACAGTTTCTGGCTGTGTGTCTGCGTCTGTGTCTGTGTGTTGTGAGTGCAGTAGTGTGTGTAGAGCAGCTTTTCTATGGTCTGTATTACATCAGGTTCATTCCTGATTCAGTTTCTTATGGATGAAACAGAATCACACACACACACACTCTACTCTGAACATAACTATTTTAATTGTTTTAGTTGTAAGATAATGTAAAAATGTAGTTTAACATATTCAAAGTATAATCAATTATTTATATGTATTATTTAACATTTTCATAAGTTTTTTGTTTGGAATTTTGAATCAAGTGTGGTCAACAGAGTATAAAACACTAGTAACACATTTTACACAGTCACACTCCCACAAACTACAAAAGCAATAACTAAAAAAAGATGCATTCTCTTTTTTTTCAGAGTTATACACACACACACACACACACACACACACAAAGCAGATCAGAAAGTAGCCATTCAGCTGCAGGTGAATGTATATTAAGAAAGCGATCTGAGTCGCATTGATTTGCAACAATAACAAAAGAAAAAGAAAAGAATAACCTATTAAAATAAAAGTGGGACAGTCCCTTCACCGCCAACATTGCAGCAATAAAGCTGCAAGTTTTTTGGCAGCTGTCCATAAATATCTGTCTAATAATCATCATTACATGAAAACAAAGAATAAACCTAAATAACAGACATTTGGATAAAACAAGCTAAAAGCTAATGTCAGGAAGAAGCTAAAAGCTATCTTACCTCAGTTTGGCCCCTTTTCTCTGGTTTATGGGGAAAAAATTTATTTTGGTGTCCATTTTGAGCTGAGACAGAATCACTGTTGGGTTTTTTTTTTTACTACTTAGGTGTTCCACTAAGGCCAGCTTGGTTGTATTCATTAGTCTGTAGTAGCTTGGCTAACAGTCTGTCTTGGCTGACGCCACAGGGGTTCCCAGTGGCCATATGATGTATTTTTGGAAGGCATGTTGTGTTAATGTTGCGAGAGAACTTTGAAACCAAACACAAAAGCAGTACACAAATTCAGTCAAACTGATGAGGCGGAGAGATAAAATTCTAGGCTACAGGACACCGCAGAACATGACACCATATGTTCAATAAATTAATATAACATCCAGCTTGGCATGCAGAGGCCTTCAACCCCGCTAACATCCATTATCCTGGCTGGATCTCCTCTCAAAGCTACATTTGTAACCTAAACTTGCCGCCGTGACTAGCCTCGCTCTCCCCAGCCGCTATGCTAATTCCCATGTACAGCTGAGCGCCTCCTGCCTGACCTGTATCCTTTCTCAATAAGCGATTTTCACTGCATAAATCTTTCAAGGGCTGGCCAAAATACACACGCGTGCGCACACACACATACACACAGATGATCCGTGACAATGTGGAGTTTGGCTTCGAAGCAGAAATGCATGCTAACCTCTGTGTAACCTCGTGTTTGTAAATGGGGACGACAGTAGGCCTGAGGCTTCACACACCACAGTGGGGGTTTTTTTGTTTGTTTGTTTTTTGGTTGTTCCACTGGGCAGTGATGGCAGTGGGGCTGGTGGTGGGTTAGAAGGTGTCTGGCCATCGCAGGGGTGATGGAGGGAGCCTAATAAGGGAGACGGAGAAGAAGCTACGAGAGAGCAAAGGCTTTAATTAGCTTACTAATGAGCTTTTTAATGCGCTCGTCTGAAAAGGGCTGCAGAGCGCGAGGCGGCAAATACATGGAGGTGTGTGTGTGTGTGTGTGTGTGTCCGCATGTGGGCGTGAGGGAGGTGCTCTGGCATGGAGGTGCATGCTGATGGCCTGCCTGGTATTCGTTTATGCTAGCATTTGTATGCAAGAGGCATCCTTGGCTATGTCGTCGACGTGCCATGATCCAATCTTCCCGGCCTGCAGCTGCATATGTGTCTGTGTGTCTGTGTGTCTGTGTGTGTGTGTGTGTGTGTGTGTGTGCGCATGAATACTATTCATTTGCTGTGAAGAGTATGTGCATGCTTGCAGCTCAGCTTTCGAGTGTAAATTGATTGAAATTCTTTTTGCTGCTCTCATAATTTCTCTGATTAGCCTTTTTTATGAGTTTTAAATGGCAAAGTCATTGGGCGGTGACTGATGCTGAATCTCTCATTCACTCTCTCTCTCTCTCCCACAGGGATCTATATCGTGTTGGTGGGACCCTCCCTGGCCACCAGAGGAAGAGTTTAGGCGGTGTGCAGGACATGAGGCAGATGAGCCAAACCCTCCCCATCCGCGTCTGACCAACCAAGGAGACCACCTGCCAAAGGCTGAAAGGCTACAAGAGGACTTTCCTCCAAGGAACCGTAACACCACAGGACTCATGGAGCAGGTTCTTGGACAGGAAAAGCTTGTGCAGTTGTTTTTTTGGATTATTTATGTTCAGCGCCCTACAAGGAACCCTCCGAGAACCATGTGACCACTCTCAATCAACAGACAATGTGTATAAAACAGGAGAACGTATGGAGTAAAAAAAAAAACAGATCTGTGACAGCGCCTGAGACGGGCTTTTTTTTTGTCCTCCTACCCCATCCCGTGCTTTCGTGTTTACACTGGACATTCATTATGCAGATCCAGTCCATAACGATTATGTTTCTACGACTCTCAGGTTCAGTTTGCATGTGTGCATGCCCTTCCGCGACGGTGAGGGACGCCTCTTCTCGTGCTTTTTGAAGGACCACAAACGCGAGCATGTCTGAGGACGAGTAAGGACAGCTAGCAGGGACAGATCGGCATCATCTCATTCGTATGCTAAAGGATTCCCAGCTTCTGTTCATTGTTAGCCATAGCATTTCTGGACGAGAGCATACTTTTTAATGGAATTCATCCCATTCCCAGTCGGCCTCGCTGGACGAAGACACGGACCGAAGAATTATAAGCTAACCAAGTGTTTAAAAAAAAGAAAGAGAGAAAGAGAAATGTGATTTAATATGTTAGTCTGGAATTGAAATGAAAGGGTCTGACATTAGCTTGAGGACATTTTCAACAATGCCTTTTACATTGAATCCCCCACCCCTTCCGAGACTCGACTCTTCTGATCTTTTCTTCATATTGAAGAAAGGAGTATGGAAGAGAGGAGAAGTGAGGAAGGGATGTTTTTTCCAAAGGGGCAGAAAACCAGTAGACGCTTAAGGGGCTCAATCTGTCTCCGTCAACTGGTTTGGAACGGGGAAAAATTACAATGGGAAGAACCAGGGGACCTTTCCAAATCTGAAGTCGATTCCCACATGAATCCAGAAACGTTTTGTTTACCTCTGTTGTATTTCGTCTTCCATGTTACAGTATTATGAACATTTCCACATGGACGACGTCCGACTGTGATCTTTGGAATTACTGTTAACTTTGGTTGAGGAGTGGGTGTGGATGTGTGTGTGTGTGTCTGTGTGTGAGCGAATGTGTGCGTGCGGTGAGGGTGGGTAAGTAAGATGCAGCTTCATATGCATGCTAGATTCTGAGCTACGTGATCGACCGTATCCGTGA
Organism: Ladigesia roloffi; assembly: GCA_037577295.1. Lineage (NCBI taxonomy): Eukaryota > Metazoa > Chordata > Actinopteri > Characiformes > Alestidae > Ladigesia > Ladigesia roloffi. The sequence continues at coordinate 6,486,060 of JBBKCR010000012.1, read as the reverse complement.
AGAGAGACAGTTGACTGTTGAAGGCTGTTGTTTAGTGAATATCCCTATTATTTCACAGTAATTCACTCTGTTACAGATATGCATAATTGTGTAAATAAATACAGCTCATATGAGACAAAGACTGGTCGGATTTTTAGAACAACACACCCAACGCACTGCACCCCAAGCTGCTCACCCACTGTGTTTAAATTCACTGGCCACTTTACAAGCTCCACCTACCTTGAAGGTTTGCACTAGGGGTGCAATTACAGACTGTAGCCCATCTGTCACTGCATAGTTTACCAAGCCATTACCTAATTCATTACCTAATTGCAGTTATTTGGCTGACTAAGAAATTAAGCAATTGTTGTCTTTCACAATAATGTTTACAAACAAAGTGTATACTGTGTGCTTTGGTTGAGTAAGTTGAGGCAAATGCACATGAACAAACCCCCCCACCCCACAAATATTTATGTTTTGATTTGGTGCTATGACTTTATTAGGTGATGGTGAGTAATGTTTGTTTATTTGATGTTTGTGAATAACACCTTTAGAGGGCAGCAATCAGTGATGCTTGTTTATTTGATGTTTGTTAAGAAGGCAGCATTTGCTTATCCAAGCCTGATCTGTATTTGTGGTCAGCTGGGTGCTAATAACTGTCATTAATTAAGCAATTAAGTGTCATCAGTGGTCACTGATGAAGGGCTTGAGAATAATTAACACAAACTGTGCATCGAGAGGTGGACTACAGTCTATGACCGGACACCAGCAAGGTTGAGCATAATTTTGCTAAAGGGGCTCTGTAAGTGTATATTAGTTTTGTGTGCCGTAGTTCATGATCTTCTGGAGTCTCTAATGGCCTTGAATGTTGAATCTATATGCGCAGACTTTGGAAGCAGTTTGTCAGCGTGATCAGAAGGATCTCTATCTCCAGTGCATCTGGCTGATTTCCCCAGCCGAATGTCCCTAAGCGTCTAGGCCCCCGTTCCTTCGCCTCACAAAGGCGCGTTTGATCTTTCCAATTACGGCGGACGCTCCGCAAGCAGCTTGGCAGCGGAATCGCGCGCACGTCGGCCTCTTTTAACTGGCATAGCAATTTACCCAGAGGTTGCCGGGCCTGCTATAGCTGCCTTTCTCGCTGCCTCATCAGTAGAGAGAGTGAGAGAGGCCGAGAGATACAGAAAGAAAGACAGAGGGGGAGAAAAAAGTGAGGAGGGAGAGAGAGAGGGAGAGAGTGCCTGGACCAAATGTGCTGTAATAATCACAAAGCGAGGCTCCTCATTAAAGACTGCAGGGCATAGCGAGTGAATGTGTGTATTTGCAATTGTGTGCGAGAGAGAAAAATGTGTGTGTGACAACACAAAGTCTGGTAGGGTTGAAGATTCCTCCGACACATTTATAACCAGCATTCACAGACTGGCTGTGCGAGTCCTCGCTGTCGAGACATGCTTTTACTGACCGCCTGCTCACTAACTTGCGATTCCAATTAGGTGCTGCGGACCACGCTGCAGATACCCGGCGATGTATCTCCTCAGACAAAAGGAAGGAGCTGAGAATGAGCGGTGAATCATTAAGTTGACGTCCACGCAGCTCTGATCCAGCCGCAGACTACGCCTCCGGATTGCATCGCTTTCTTACTGGCTAACTGTGACCCGCTGCTCCATCTGGATGAGACAGCGAGGATGAGGCGAGTCGCTTCAGCCTTGCTGATCTCCGCCTACTCGTGTGGAGGAGCGGCCAAGTTAGCTGTCCCGCTGCTTCTCCCGAGGCTGCCGGTTCTCCTCCTGCAGAGCCAGAGGGGTTGGAGACAAGTCTAGAGGAGAAAGCACTTAAGGATGACTGTTGCCCCAGCTGAGACTTACAGCTCACTGACTTTGAGAAAGATGCCTGCTGACAAACAAGCACATGCAAGTGTTGGAATAAACATGTGAACAGAGCTGTGGAGACATCAGGACTTGCCTGAACCTCCCACAAGCCCGTTTTCCCGAGATTCCTTCATGTAAAACTACCACAGATCTGTTTAAATCCCACCAGAGCTTTGCCAGTCATGAGGCACTGGGCCTACCGATTTTTTAACCATGGACCTAGACATCTCTGCCTCCAAATGACGATTTTGTCATTACGCTGGCTCAAGCCATCCTCCTGAAGCCTGGAGCTGCGGAATTGAAGCTGCTGACCTCCCGGATCGGCCTTTAAAGGCATGTTTAATGGCTGATTTATATTTATGGGCCACTTAAACACCCAGTGAAGCTCAGCTGCTATTCGCTTCCCTTGCCTGAATGACTGAGTGACTCTCCCCTTCGCCAAACGCCGACCTCCGATCTGGAGGTTCAACGAAACTGCAGCAGGACTTTTCTTACTCCGCGCTGCAGTTGCCCAATCTGAACAGGGATAGCACAAAGAGAAGATTAGAGTCCTTCTCTCTGTTTGCTGACAGGATTGAGGGGGTTTGGGACCCCCTGCCCAAGTTCCTGCCAACAAATCCCGGCAGTAAATCAGTAGAGGGAGGTGGAGAAACACCAGGGGGGGAAGAGACCCAGCAGGCAACTCATACATTATCCTTTGGCGTCAACATACACTAGAAACAGTGGACAGTGGGATGGGCACAGCAGGTTCTTTTCAGCTGTCTAATGTGCCCACCAGTGGACCACCATGCGATACCCAATCAACTCTACCCTAAGCGGCCTTTCAAAGGCGGCCCAGTGGAAATTGCCATAAAATCCCTTGAAGATCGCCCCTGTATCCCTTCCCATCTCCCAGACTCTTCTAGTCTACCCATCCCCCCTCCTCCTTGTTTTGCTTCCCCTCCCTCCCCTCACCCATCTCCATGTACCTGATTTCCTCCATCCGGGTGATCCAAGCTCCACAACTGACATCTGCCACCGTTTGCCTGAATAATCACACAGCCAAGATTACCTCACCGCAAAGTCATGCAAACCATTCCTTCCACAGTTTCCCTCCTCAGCTCAGGGCACGGACGAAAATAGATCAGCTTTTGTTTGTTTTCCTTGTCTTATTGCTATCTGGCATTTGAGCACATTCTCATTCCGCGGGAACAAAAGGCAACAACGGGGGGTTGTGTGTGTTATGACCCAGCGATTCCTGGCCTACGCCTTAACGGCAATATCATACACTCGCACTCACTCGAACTGGGGTGGTGGGGTCATTTTCAAAATTGAGGAGGAATTCCTCTGAAATGCAATCAAGGGCAGACCGCTCTTTCATTATTCTTTTTTCTCCCTGTTTCTTTCTCAGGGTCTTTCCATGCGGACGGCAGGGACGCATTAGAATAAATCGATGGCGCGAATTAGTTGAGCCCGACCCCCGGCTCGCCGCTCGCCGTTTTCTTGAAGATGGTCCAAAAAGCAATTAAGAAGCATAAGAGAGGGATGCGGTGATTGATCGCTCGCTGAGGGCTGCGTCGCACAATGCCCCTGTCCTTGCCGAGTGGTTGCTATAGCAACAGGAGGAAGGAGATGGACTCGAGTAGAGAGAGAGAGAGAGAGAGACAGAAAGAGAGAGAGAGAGATATCAGTTTTGGAGCAGACTGACCGCGCCACTCCCCTGCCGACTCCAGGTGCTGCTTACAGCTTTCCTCAAGATCCTAATGAGATTTCAGTCTGGCCTATCTTAACCAATTATGACATCTAAAATGTATATTACAGATTTCTTGGCTTTCTGAGGGCTAAACTGCTGCGTCACGTCTGCACTATGTATAGGTTGGACCTGTTTATCAGGGGCAGGCTATCTCCATGTAGTGAGGAAGAAAACGGGCCCATTTCAAGCTGTTTAAATTGATTGAGGAGAAGAGAGGTACAGTGGCACTCAAAGTTTAGACGCACCTGAGCTAATGTAAACCTAAATGCATGTTAATGTAAATAAGTTGTGCCCAGTCCTAATGCTGGAGACCTACCACCCTGCAGACTTTAGCCCCATTTATAATTTAACACATCTGATCCAGATAATGAAAGCGTACAAGGTCATCTCTGTATTGGAGCCAGATGCGTAGATCAGGGTGGTGGATCACCAGGACAAGGGTTGGGTTTAAATGCCTGAAACTGAATGCTTCTCCAGCATTAGTCCAATGCTGCTCCCACTATCCGAGTTGGACCACCACCTGTCTCAATAACTCATCAAAGTGGGAAAAGTTTTGGTAAAAAAACACCAGGGGTGATTTCTTCCAGGGGTTAATTTTTTGATGCTAAAATCCTCCATAGAACACAGTCAGGTATTATTTTTCACTTTTTTATTATTATACATTCTTCCACTTCTGCAAAGCTCACCGTTCTTAAAAAAAAAGATAAACTTATTTTTTCACAAACAGTTCACTGCACCCCTAAAAGAAAATAAAGAATATGACTTTATTCAAATTGGGGGCAATTTGATTTTCCACAAATGGCATGCATGTGTCCCATACAAGAAGGTCAGATCATGACTCCAGGGCATGCCCACTACTTAGGAGACTGTTCAGTTCAGTCATCCCTCAAAGTACGACTGAGACGAATGACTGGATCTTTGCACTGACTTTTCACTCTACTCAAGGTTTAGGGTCAATTTAATAGCTTGTACAGGACAACATTGCCGTTTAAAGAAAGTTGCACAATCTAGTTATTGTACATTTTAGTAATTTATTTGGTATGTCTTCTAAAACTATGTAGGATAAAAAAAATAACTTCGCTGAATACTGCCTTTTCAAAAGAAAATGGATTCAGATACTTCATTTCTGTAATAACGATATTGACCTTGATAATAGAATGTGTCTATAGATGTATTATTAGTTCTTTATACACAAATAAATGATCCCGGAACCACAGGTTTTCATTTTAAAGTGAACATGGCACTAGTCACAGCCTTCACAGCCAATTAGTGCGAGTCAGTGAATATCAGAGAGATACGATGCATTTTAGAGGACACAGCCTTGGACGGTTTGACCTCTGTGAGAGTTTTGGTGGCCAGTACCCCTTTTAAATGTTCTTTGTCAATGGTTTTTTTTTCCCACCGTATTCCATTCGGAGGTTGCACATAATTAGAAATGCGGCTGGACACATGGTCTGGCATTGTAAGGGACGAATTACCCATGCAACCGTGGGCGTAAGTGTAGAATCCCTGTTGAATTACGACGATGCTTACAAAAGGCGTCTGAAAGTCCATTCGTGAACTTGTTTTCTTTTCATCCAACAGCCTGCTGTTCAGTCCACTAACTCCCACTGCTTGACTTAAAGAGTAATTGAAAAGCGTTAGTGCAGGTCGCTTCACAAATCTATCTGCTGCGTCCTCAGTTCCTGACCACAGGGCAGTAGACCATATTTGGTCCCAAACGGCAGCCGCTCGGGCAAGAGTGCCATAACCTTGTCAGACTGAACGTGTGATACCGTTTGTGTTTATTTGTTTGTGTGTTTGCTGTTCGGGTGTCAGTAGGACATTTCACGACAGCCACCCAAACAGCAGCTGGGCCACAAACCCTCCGGAGACTGGCAGTGCTGCCTTCAAAGCCAACCAGCAGATGTGCCGTGAGATTAGTCAGACGCTGGAGGAAGTGGGCCCGCTTGGCCTGGGTTGAGCTACTTCGCCTCTATATGAGCTTTTTCAAGCCAAGCACCAGGTGCAAGTTCGCACCAAATCAACAGAAGAGTCCTACTGGCCTCCAGGCTCGTGCACATAGGGGGGATAACACCTGATCGCCACCGAATTGATCTAATCTGTGGATGCGTTTTTTGTGTGAGAAAGTGAAGAACGGAAATGTCCGACAGCACTGCAGCCCTCGCTGCATGTAGAGACGCGAGGCGCTGCCGCTAGAGGATGAAATTACAAAGTTTGAGAAACAGATGGCAGATGGCCTCCCAACGCCTTCACTTAAGGCGACAGTAAGCAAATTTTACACTAATTTCCCGTACCACAAGTGTGGCCGGTCAGCCGAGACATGTTTTGCTGGCTGAAGTCTGCTTGTTTCATTTTGTACTGGAGCTGTAAGCACTGACATCAAGAATGGAAATATAACTGACAAAATGTGTCATAACATCTGAAACAAGATATGCAAGTCCACTGGAGTCCATTATCCTCTTATCTCCAGTGTGAAAGTATGAGGCACCTCAAAATTTCTTGGCCAATCTACATGTGGGCTAAAAGTCAATCTGTGACAGTCTGGGACCAATGAGGCCCAGCATATGTGTAGGGACACCAAAAATAATGATACAAGAAAGGGTAGCTTTTACAGCACCATTTTTGGGAACCAAATCTTTGAAGGATAATTGTTGTAAAGGAGATGTGGGAGGGTGGTGAGAACCTCCACATAATGTAATGGAATTGGAAGAACCCTCAGATTAATGGAGAACAGGTTTTTCACCTGTTTATCTCACATACAGAGGACCCGAGTGAGGCTCGTTTTAACTGTCCCTCTTAAACTCTTCCACTCACTCTGCTCTCTCTCCTTCTGGTCCAAGTTTTTTTTTAAACCAAAACTAGACCGGTAACAGAACTGGCCAATCACTCTGCATTCTCTTCCACTCCTGGCACCACAAGCTGCTCGTGTTTTAGCACCAAAGCGGCCAACAGTTGGCAAGGGAAGCGATTCGGCTCGCTGTGATGGAAATGCAGAGTTGGCTTAAGGAGAATATTAATATAACTATATTAGTCTGAACAATACAAACGCCACCTTATAAGCAGCACACGCGGCTCTTCAGGGCTTAACAAATAGGTTCAGTTATTTGATTTTTTAAGTAATTGTTTCAACAATCCGGGGGAATTTTGCAGCCCCCTGGATTCCTGCCAGTACCAATTCATCCCAGATGAGGTCGATGACATCAAGCCAGTAGAAACAAAGCAAAGCATTTTAAAAGTGTATTTAAAATGAACCCACTCTGTAACTGAGTGCTTTTGGGCCTGGCTTGTGTACCTAATTTAGGCCGGGTTGTGTGCCAGTTTCAGACCTTGGATTTTGGGAAAATTTGCATTGACGTGTTTTATCAAGTTTCAAGTACAAAAGCAAATCGGGTCCAATGTGCAACTCGGACAGATATTTATCAAACCAGAAACCCTTGACAGAAAGCTCCAGATCCCTCCACAGCGTTCGCATGTTTCTGAAAATCGGAGAGGTGAGGGCGAGCAGGACGAGAAAGAGAGCGGGAGAGAGACCTTCCTCATTTCGCTTAGGCAAAACAGATGTTGAAAGTGACATTGCGGCCGCCCCCAAATTGGATTGATTATATCACTGGCGCTGACATGGTGGTAGACAGAATTATCCTGCGCTCCTCCAGTGACACCCTCATCAAAGCCCTGGCACTGAAGGCCCTCTTTAATCAGATTTGCTGGAGTGAAAACTCTCCGCCGCACAAAGGCACCATTGATACTCGGCTGATGTCAACAAAGGGAGCGTCCTGACAAGGGAGGCGGAGTGGAAGAGGAGAATGATGGAGAGGGAGAGGGGGAGAGAGAGAAGAAAGAATGGCGGGGGGGAAGCAGCGGAGGGGGGGTAGATGCCGCTCTTTTAAACATTATCATTTTTCCTGCGCCGCTCCAATCAGTGGGACGGCTGTCAGTGACCGAGTGGACGGCGCAAATTAGCGAATGAGAAATCTATTACAGCCCGAACACTCCGCTGTTTAAGACGAGCCCCTTTTTTTCAAGCTTTTCATTCAACGACCCACATTTTTAAACAGTTTTTTTTTTTCGCAACCCAGTAACAATCAACCCCTGGCATTCATTCATTACATTCTTATTAGTCATACAATTAATAATTTATCAATAGTTATGAAAAAAAAATCTCTTCTGAAGTACTTTTTTTTTTTTACTGTTTTTGAGGTCAAAGCCAATCATGTGTCGTCAAATGTGTGGGACACCAGTAATTTAATGTGTAAATGATTTAAGATTTTACTATTTGCTTGTTGAAATATAGGCCAGAGCCAGTCTATGAGGACCCTCTACTCCTCCCATTATACCGAACACGTGACCGACGTTATTAATGTATATGAGGAACTGTTAGAAAGTCCAATAACTGAACGATAAGTTTAACAGTGTTTTGGGTTTTTGTTTTTTCACTTGTTTTTGTAAGAAAATGAACCAGGATTTTATATTAAAGAGCATCGTGGGATTCATTACACTAAATAATGCTGAAAACTTCGACCCGGATAGCGCTATAAATCTAAATTATTGTGAAAAAAATGAAATGAAAATGAAAATTGTTCCACTTAAAGAGATTATTTATGTTTAGAATCGTATTATTGAACTATTTAAATTTTATTTAAGCTAGATCACCACTGACTTTTACATTACAAGGGTTAAAATCAGAAAAGGACTCTGCTGAACATT
>JBBKCR010000012.1:6462833-6477182 GCA_037577295.1 Ladigesia roloffi | reverse complement strand
AGCCAGTCTATGAGGACCCTCTACTCCTCCCATTATACCGAACACGTGACCGACGTTATTAATGTATATGAGGAACTTTTAGAAAGTCCTATAACTGGAGTATAAGTTAAACAGTGTTTTGTGTTTTTGATTTTTTAACTTGTTTTTGTAAGAAAATGAACCAAAAAGAAAACTTTGACCCGGATAGCGCTATAAATCTAAATTATTGTGGAAAAAATGAAATGAAAATGAAAATTGTTCCACTTAAAGAGATTATTTATGTTTAGCATCGTATTATTCAACTATTTAAATTTTATTTAAGCTAGATCACCAGTGACTTTTACATTACAAGGGTTAAAATCAGAAAAGGATTATGCTAAACCTTATAATTCAAGCCCTAGTTGTAAGACCTGTTTTCAACAAATAAAACCGTGTAAAAACAGCCTAAAACCTTTTTCTATAACCTGTTTCTAAAACCTAAAATAAATGTGTCCAGTTTTGTTCTTTATGTTCATTTGTGTATGATGCCAGTATATTCCTATTATTACTGCATGTTTTTAATTACAATTATTTTGGTATTAAGTGACACGGGGACACCAAACAAAGCTCAGCATGACGTCTAACACCTCCTGCACCAACACACTCCAGGGGAACTTCCATATAAGGAGCTGTATGGCAACAGTTTGCCATTTGTTGCGCTTCAGTCCTGCTCCCGTTCTAAGGGTTAAAAAGAGCTGGAGATTTAAAAACCTTCCCCTTGTTTGTTTACCTGATATCTCAGTGCAACAGTCAATGAATTAAACACGAACTGTTTCCATGCTGGACCCAAACAGCATGTCCTGCATTAGTGTCCAGATCAGATGAGTTATCCGGTACGACTAAATCCAATCGGGGGAAGACTCAATTCCTCGTTTATGTTTCTGTCACGGTGTTATGCGCGGTGGCAGCGGACACACAGGACGGCCATTCAGGGGCCGATTACACTGCGCTTTGGAAATGAAGTTACCATTCCAGGGGACGGCAGATTCAATTAGGGACGCAGAGCTGACCTGCAGTCGGCTCTGCAGGGGAAATGGCCCTAACTCTACTGTAACCAGTGTCAGGTGATTTGTAAACTCCGCAGAAAGCCTCTGGCTGCCAAAAAAAAGCCGTCTGATTGATGAGAATTGGCCACTATAAGCAAATCCGGTCCGACAGGCCGGCCTAACGTATACGATAATAATGAAAAATGTCCCTTTAATGAAATCGGAGACATTGTGGCCGACGTATTGATTTAATTTCTTTATTTATTTGCCCATAGTCCGCATAGGGATCCATTAATAAGATTTATCAAATATTCATGACAGACGATTTCCATCGTGGGCCGTTTCCGTCATAACGAGCCCACACGGTACAAACCAGAGCTCCTTTTGCAGAATAAATGCACGTGTCTTCACTGTCTCCAGCAAGCATTAACTCTAGAGAACAAAAAGATGTCTTCAGGGTACGTGCATGTCCCTGTGGCCTCAACCTGAAAGACACGAATTTGCGCCGCCACAGACTTGAAAGCCCAGCATTTAATAAAGGAAAGGAAGGCAGAGGATGATGAGAGACGTCCTCAAAGTCCTCACGTCTGGGAGGACGGGCACGGAGGCTATATCGCACTGCTCAGGCTCAAGGTTCGGTTCTGGGCGCAGAAGGGGACAGCTGGAGGCCTGCCATGCTTTTTTGGGGGAGAATAGGACATGGCGATACACAATAGCAAATTGGAGCGAGGACCCCCAGCTGTGCCATTGTGGCGCCCTACTGAGCTCCAAATGGAAGAGCTGCTTGAGAAAATGGCAAAACACCCGACACAAACACAAACGCAGTTACACACGATCTTCACTTACAGAATGCAGGTCAAATGGAGACAGAGCAGCGCCCGGTGGCCCACGCAGTGTTTTTACACTAGGCACGACCTCATCCTCGTCCACGTCTGGCTTTAATGGTCAACAGTCTGTTCGTTTTACTGAACATCACTTTCTGAATGTCTGCAGTGGTCTGCCATGACTGAACTGGGTTGACACAATTGAAGAGCAAATTTCCAGAGCTCACCCAGTCCAAAAGCATTTTCATTGTTTTACTTTTTCGAAAGCAATTCTTACTGGAATTTTTTTTAAATTGACATTATACAGTTACTTGACAGTTTTTAATGCCTGAATACTTTGGGCAAATGTGTTTAAAAATAGAATGAGAGTAAATATAATTAAATTGTTATTCAATATGACAAAATGAAGTTTAGTATGTATTATCTTACTACAAGACACAGCATTTAATCAATGGCAGCTATCTGCTAAAAAAATAAAAAAACATAATTCTGTCTACCAGTACTGCTACAGATTTTCTAATCTTGTAACATGTATTATGCAAGGACTGAGTGAGTTTTGGTCAGTTATACTATTGCACATCATAAGGTGATGTAAAAATAATTTTACCTAAAAAAGACAAAAATGAACTGAGTGAGTTTTGGACAATTGCTCTGCAATTGCTAGTACAGTGTAGCTTGCTACATTGCTGGCATTCACTTTTATACGATACCGAGTAAAAAGTGACTGTGCAAAGTAAATCTTCTTCTTGGCTAATGCCATGAAGCTATCAAATGCAACTACATATTATAACCACCTAGGTTAAATTAACTACTGCTAACTAGTTGTTTTTGTTTTTATTTCAACTTTAGGCTGAGTATCTGTTTATGTTTATTGTGTATATTTATTATGTCTGAAAAGTACCAAAAAAAAGATTTTATAACTAGTGAGGTTTCTTTAACCAGACTAACTGATGGTAAAATCCTAGCTTAAGTTGAGATTTCAGTTTTAAGCTGCAAAGGGATGTGTATCCTTCCCACCTAACCAGCTGGCTACAATAATATTTAATATATCCGAGAAAATACCATTACCAAGGAAAAAAGTCACGAATAGTGTGTTGCCTTTATTTATCAACCATGACTTGCTAGCTATAACTACCTCTACCTTCAAGGCCTGAAAGGCCCTTTTATTTTGGGCTCTATTGTTTACTTGGGTATAAAACACTGTAAAAATGTAAGAATACACTCATCTCAAGCCTGTAGTTTGGATCAGCTCTCCACAACCAACCAAGGAAGCTGAAGCTGGACTTGTGACTAGGACTGCTAAGAAACCACAATTAGCAGCAAATGTTATCCCGACCCAGTCATCCCTGCTAAGTGGAACAGCACACTTTATAATTGGATGAAAGAAATCTTGGACTGAATCTCTCTTTTTTTGTCCCCAAACAAGGAGAGGCAGGCTAAAGTTTGGCCCCCTCTGGCTAAAGTGTGGTGGCTAGTCGGCTACTAGCTGTGCAGCAGTGGCAGGGCACACAGACTGGCCATTGTGTGACTATAGAGATGGGATTTGCATGCGTGTTAGACAGGATTACTCACGGCGGAGTCTGCTGCTGGGAACCTGAACCCCTGCAGGCTGCTATCACTCAATGTCTTAGCGCCTGCTCTTGAAAGGAAACCTCCACCGAGTTCCCTGAGCGTTCAGCATTTTAGCCTGATGTGCAGAGCTGGATCTGAAGGGCAACTTGTTCGGACCGAGAGCAGAGTTTTTAATCCAGATTCCAGATTTGCAGTTTGGCATTTTTTCAACGGCTCTGAAACTAAAGACACGTGGCTCTGGAAATACCCGAGACCAATAAAATAAATGTCATAAATTATATTAAACAAAAAAAAAAATTTATATTGAAACACAACTCTATCCTTTTCTTTGCCTGCCAGCAAACCCTTTTCATTTCATGACAAATAAACAGTTTTGGAGTAAAATCTCAAAAAAATGAACATGCATAAAAGGTTCATGTTTTCCTGCTCTCCATTTCAGAGGCTTTTGTTATGACATTGGTGACATGTGAAAAAAATGACTGGTCATTTTTCTCCCCTAGCAGATGTAAACCAGGCTTGGGGAGGCCCGGGAGAGTTAGGAGAGCTTGGGTGGTACATTTTTTTGTTGTTTTTCTTGTCCTGAATGAACTTCTTTGAGACTTCCATACCATCCCATCACCTCCCCCTTCCCTTTCAGGGCTGCTTGGAATGCCATGTCTGTATCTTTTGAGTTCTGCCTGGATGGGGTTAATCCACTAATCTCCTGAAAGCCATATCCATATCAAACCCTGTTTTAATCCCTGTACCACGGATTCACACTGAGGGACAGGAGCCTTCAAACCACCTCCAAACTACAAACCTGTGATGCCAAAACGGCTGTGGCTCATATGCAAACAGAATTCAGCATCAGCACAACATCCGTTCAGCAGGAACTGATGCGAGTAGGCAAGCTTGCAAGCTTACACACTGCCTGCTTGTGCTCACACCTCAGCCAGCATGACACTTAGACCTGCTGTATTAAATATGAATGGCTTTTTAATAATATATTGACGCGCCGTTGAGAAATGTTTCAGGCTGTGGCAGAGTCGGCATGGGGCGATTGTGATTAACCGCGGTGTCAGCTTAGCCATTCGCTAAATATAACACATGGTGATGCCTAATTTGAGCCCACTGTTTAAGTCACTGTCACTGTGTCTCAGCACCTGTCGAGCTGTCTACATATATAAGCGGGATTTTCAGTCATCAGTTTTCAGTGTGATTTTTTTTTTAAATCTACACATGGCTGTATCCTCAAGCAATAAGTCAATCCCAGCATTGTCCTGAAAGACAGCTAAGTATTATTTCTAATGCTGAATGATTTTTAACTGGCAGTTTCATGTATGTAGACTGCAGTTTACTCTTTAAGTAAATTGAGAGAATCGGCAAATTAGCATACAGGCCCTATTGCCTCAGGCTGCTTCAAAATCCCAGCTAACTCGCTACTGAATTAGCCAGCTAATGCTAGGTGACTATCATTTTGGATATTAGTTAGTAATTGTGGTTTGCAAAAACACAATTGCTTCTTATTTTACATTTTCGTCTTCTGGATATTAGTTATAATTGGATATTAGTTAGTAATTGTGGTTTGCAAAAACACCATTGCTTCTTATTTTGCATTTTCGTCTTCTACTGTCTGTTTTTTAGCAGTACCAAATATTGAGATATTGATGCCACTCCAGCTCCGCACTGCTCGGCTTCATCTTCTTTACAACTTTTTGGTCAGTTTTAGTTTTTGGCAAGGTTTCCAGGCCAAAGCATTTTTCCAATTATTTTCCCAGATGAATAAATAGCCCAATAGTTTTCTGTACCCCACTTCACTAAGCCTAAATCAAATGCATTAACAACACACTATCAACAATGTGGGATACTAAAATAAACAGCCAACAGTCAAGCCACCACCGGAGATAACACAGCAACAAGTAAGTAACATCCTTAAAACCACCCCGGATATCGTTAAAACTAGCTAGCACCACTTAAGAATCCGATTGAGATACAATAGCAGCACCCGAGACACCATAGCAACCAGGAAATGGCTTAAGCACTGCATTTCCGTCAGGAAATCAGTAATTGTTTATTTTCTGTGGAAAAATTCTTTACTGTTTATCTTGTGTGACTTGGAGGGCCTGATGGTTTGGAGCAGGACTTAATGGTCTAGTGTGTCCAGTCACCTTTAAGGAGGCAGGTGCTCAAACCAAGGCGGGGGTAGACGGTGTGGGGGGATGGTGATTGGGACATTTTTGTCGACCAGGGAAGAGGCTTTTCAGAAAATGCAACAAAAACAAAACCAAACAAGTTTTTTGCAGGCAGGGGCCACTATCTAAAAAGGGCACTCAGGCCAAAAGGAGCAGGGGCTTAAGCACCTAAAACCCCCTAATTATCAACAGTCACATTGTAGTAACTGCATAAGCACTATGCAAATGTATAAGCACCGGAGTAGATTCCTTATAAGTCCAGTCAAACCCTGCAGAGACTTAGACCAAAACTAATGATTATTCGCTGAAACCCCCGCAAATTCGTGGAAACTGCAGATATGCTCTACGATTGTATTGTTGCTTTTTCACGGCACTATGTAATTTGTCATGCATTTTGGTGCTATATTATCAAAATATAATTTACAAATTTTATAACAAATATTAACGTCAATTCAGCTATGAGTGTTCTAGTGTTTTTTGTTTTGTTCTTCTCAAAGTTCTGTATTTTTACCACTGTAAGTCAAATTAATTTATTACTGTTTTTACCTGCTTACACCGAAGCAAACAACAGCACATACCAAAGAAAACATACATGCATGCAGGGGCGTCAGAAGCATTTTTAATGTGAGGGGGACTCGTGGGGCGGGGTTTGTGTGGGGGGCGGGGTTTGTGCGTTTGGGAGCAGGGTTTTGGCTGTACTGAATTACAGTACAGTCTATACAGGGGTAACATCAGTATTTACATTCTAGCACTGCGGGAGTTCAGTGTAAACTGTACACTATGAATACGGGTTTATCTTTACATTTACCTTTACATAATGTATTAAGCTGAGTTTCCACATTAGAAATTTGCATTGTTTTTTTTTTTTAATTCCCAGGTCCTCTTGGAAAGTAAACCCCATGAATTTCTGGGTTTCAACTATATATGGCTGAGGCAGTGTAACAGTGATGTGATTGAACTACATGGAAAGTGGTTGTGACGTGTACCTCAGACATAACATTTCCCCCATGCCCTCTCTTTCCTCCCCTGCCTTTGTAGCTTTCCTTAGCCATAGATACACATATCAACAGGCCCAGATCAAGCAGAATCCAGCCATTTATAATTTATGAGTCCTATGGGTCTGAGAGTTGCGGGAGCTGCATGGGGTGCTTCGAGGCAGCGTCCGCATGGCCGTGCTCGGTGGACGTCCACTCTTACAGTCTCAGTTCAAAGGCAAAGGGCTCCTGACTGTACTGTCATAGTGACGCATCTTGTGTCAAAAGCTAAGGGCTTGGTGGCATGGATGCCTAGTTCCACAATATGGCAAAGCACATTATCAGGACTAATAGATTACCTGTCAGGTGCAATGAAGATAAATGGAGGCAGCTGCATCCTTTCAAGGTTGATTTTGTGCTGTTTTAAGCCAGTACTCGGCACCGGTTAGGAACTGAGTGGAGTATTTTTCCTCATAGGCGAGCACCAGGTAATGCGGTTTGGGCTCTCGGGAGAGACGGGCCTCGATTTTCCACACTCGAATGCCGAATCCGTGAGAAACAGAGAGGAGGGGAGAGACTCTGCCCTTCACGTTGATGCAGTAATTAGTGATCGATCTCTTGTTGACCTCATATGATTCGCTTATCAATGTGTAATAACTTCCATGTGAAACTCTAATGCAATCAAGAGAGCTACGCAGCGAGAAGAAACCCGTCTGCTCCGAGACACGAGCATCGCTAAGCCCAAAACACACCGGCAATAATGGTGCAAACAGGAGGATTTTCATCAAAAGTTAGACGAGTTTTTCACAGTCTTGTTCCTCATAGACTGTGCAACTGCCAGTCATTCCAAAACTAATTTACGTCCCAGGATTTCCATTTTATTCTCCACTGACTGTTACCTTCTGTCTTGATACAATCAGTCAAAACTTAGAAGAAGGTCTGTGGCAAACAACTTGCCAAGACTCTGTTTTGTCATATAGCTTTAGACGCAAAAGTGCAGATTTGTACTTTCCTAATAGATTTTAGTTAATTAGTTAACTCCGTAGGCCTCAAGACCAGCTATCCTGCAAACCATGCAATGCCCTAGGCCATTTGGGAACCTCCTGTTGTTCACCAGAAGTTGACTGAACAGATGTTCGCAGCCACGGCCAGATATGTGGACTCGAGTCAGCGACTTGGACTCGCCCTTAACTGACTTGACTCAACCCCAACTTGAGATTTACGACGTCAGCTTGTAATGAAATCTGATGGAAAGAACAAAAGCCCTAATGTGGTTAATGTGGGGTTTAAAGATAAGTGGAAAAACAGCATTAAACATATGCACTCCGAAAAATGAATCATGGCGTTGTTTATGTTTAGGTATTTGAAACTATTTGATTTTATTTAAATAATTACATTTTTTAAAATGTATTTATTCAAATTCCTTAAAATCAGCATAAATCTGATAGATCTGAAATTAAATCAGTTAAATGTATACATAAGAATTATTTAAAGATAGATAAATCTGCCCCTGTTTATTCAAATCACATCGAGTTAATTGGTATTATTACATAAGTCTAATTTTTAATAGGTTCATTTACATGTGACTGACAGATATGCAGCACATTAAGTTTACTAGCCTGTTTCTATTATAATCATGTCATTTAAATGGAAGGAAATTTTATATGCAATTGAAATACATAAATCCTTGGAAATCGGCCAAATATTTCTGAGTGTGGTTAGCATGTAGCATGCTAACTAACGTAGTGGTGAATTGATCAGTTTAGGCTTAAACTTTAGTGGATTACAGATCAGAATACTTTAAAAGCCAATGAAACTTCAGCTAAATTATAGATTCTTTCTGCAGTACAAACTGGAGGCTAACCAGCTGTTTCCAGCTGTTCTGCCTCTTTCTTAAAAAACCCTGCCTGCGCTGCGTGTAGCGCCTCAGTCCTGTCAGACTGAAGGTTTCTCCAGTGAAAGGCTGCTTATCTGAAGCTGTGTCGAACCTGACAGGTTTGTCGGGGGGTTTATTTTTGTACAAGGCAACGCCAGCAGCTACAATTCTGTATCCTTGGCTGCAACAATTACACACTAACAAACACCACACACCGAGCAAAGCTGTGATAGCAGTTTTCCTGATGATCCCGCACCTTTAAAGTTGACTGACCATCTCAAGAAAAAGCGGCCAGTTCTGGTGCGCCTTTACAGAGTTCTTAAGGCCTTAATTTCCTGCATGCTGTCTGAGCCAGCCTGCAGTCGACTGAATGGCTGTTTCAGTGTTGATGTGTTTGTGACCTCGCAACCCTTTTGGGTTCACAACGGCCTTGTTTACTAATCCCAAGCCTCTTATTCCCTCGGACTCTGCATTAATACCTCTCACAAAGCCTCAGGACTATTAATACTGGATAATATACATTAGATTTGTCTTCCATTAGAGCTTGAAAAATGTCAAAACCACATATGTATTTTATCATGGCGCCCAGTTCCGCTTTCACATTACAAAGAACGCCAGAGTACATGTGCACTGGCCACGTACTGGGCCAGGGTCTGCCAGGCTTATCTCCCTGTAGCATCCGTGCCTACGTTCCTGCCCTCAAATCGGCCCAATTCCCCCCTCTGGCTGCTTCACACGGTCGTGTTTTCTTTTTTTGATGTTCAATATACTTGCCTGACACGTTTAATACCAAGCCGCTTATGATGCCTGACACACATTTGTCAAACAGAATGTGAGCAGCGCTACGCTTTGCGATGCTGCCCGTGGCCACGACCTGCTGATTCTAAATGACATTTCGCAGCCGAATTGAGTAAAAGCGTTCGTCTTTCTCGAATAGGCCGCGCTCAATTGCCAACCCGACGGCCAGCCGTTATTCAAGCACAAAATCTTCTGTAAATTTTTTTAAAAAGGGGGTTGCGTTTGTTTTTCCTTCGATTCCTCGGAGCTGTAAAACACCTCTGCTCCAGAAAACTGGCCTTGTTGTCTTATGGGGGGGGATGGGGGGTGTGGAGGTGATGGAGGGGCCTCCTGGAGACTGGAGGGCCGTTCCCACACCCAGTATGAGCGTAAATATTGTCTAATGTGCAATCAGGAGCAGAGGGGATTACCATTAGTGCGCAGTCACTCAACATAGCAGTAACATGTCTGGCAGGATTACGAAGGTGTCGCGATAAATAACGTCACAGAGGGCCTTTTAAAACCCGGGGGGATTTATGCGTGCGGCAGGGTGGTCCGCAGATGTGAACATGCGCTGGAGATTGGGATTATAATCCCTCGTGCCTCCGAGAAAGAGTGAGGGATTGGGAGATAATCCTGATTAAGGTGTGAGGGGTTAAATGCTAATTCTCTTGGCTTGCTGCCCTATGAAGACAACCAAAATTCACTGTAGTATCAACAGTATCAACCGACAGATGGACAGAAACACTGAAATCAGTGTTTAACATGTAAAAGCAAAGTCTTATTTTTTTCTTACCCTGTTTAGAGATGTCCAGCGCTTAATCTGTGCGTAAATGTGATTCTCCAGGCAGGAGATTCATTCCGATTATTAAAGGTAAATAATGTCCCGTGTTGAGATTGAAATCATGGCGTACTTTTGTTTATGTTTTAGAGAATCTCATTTCCTTTTCTTTTTTTCTTTCTTTCTTTCTTTTCTTTATTCTCTCACAAAATCCCAGGTTTCACACTGTGATCACAATGTGGACAAACAGCGCCTTCATGTGGACACTCACTGCAGCACATGCTAAAATATGTGCATCACAGATTGGTCCCAAAAAAAAACAATATTCTACATTTACAGCAGAGTGAATACAAGGCCCGATGAGGCAGAAAGTGAATGACAGGGATGAACTACAGCTTGCACTGTATGTGTGTATGAGTGTGTGTATGTCTGTAGGTTTATATGTATGTGTGTTTGTGTTTGTGTGTGTATGTGTGTGTGTGTGTGTGTATATGGGTGTGTGTGTGTGTGCTCGTGTGCATGTGAATATGTGGGTGTGTGCATATATGGGTGTGTGTGTTTGTATGTGCGTGTGTGTGTGTGAGTGCATGTGTGTTTGTGTATTATATGTGTGTGTGTGTGTGTATTTATGGGTGTGGGCGTGTGTGTGTATTTGTGTGTGTGTGAGTCCGTCCCTCTCGCTGTTCGAGGTCTGCTACCTCTGGCATGGGCTCGTAACACCCCATCGCTTCAGCATCTGCTCCGCCACACGCCACACACACTCCACGCACGGCCAGACGGGCCGCCGAGCGCTCCCGACCTGAATGGAAATAAAAAAACGATGGATGAATTCACCTGGTGGAGAGAGTTTGCGGTTCTGGGCTGGGTGCTGGGTCCTGTTTGTACCATGTAGCCATAGATTATACGCTGCTGGGCCTCCAGACAAAGACTGATTCCACATCGGAAAGGAGATTTTCAGAGGAGAATCATCCTCTCAGTTGAAAGCGGAGGCCAGGCTTAAAGGCACATTTCATTAAAAAACAAGCCCTGAATAAATTACGGGTAGGAGCATCTGCTAAATGCAGAAATGCAAATGGAAATGCAAAACAGAAGGGATTTATGGAATTTCAGGGCTGAAATACTGAATATAACGAGCACAGGAACAAAATGCAGACGAGAAAGGCTGAAGGAATTTGAATCAGGAATTTGCAGTCATGTTGCATACGACTCTTTTTTGGGGGGAAAAAGAAAGAACCTGGAATTCCTCCTAAACCTGGCCCCCTTAGGATAGGCCCTCCATTGGGGGTGGGGTTGACCCCCTTATGGACTAGACCGGTTGGCATGCAAGACTAACAAATAAACAAATAAACAAACATAGGCAGAATTAATTTTTTTTCATTAAAAATGGTTATTATGGTAGAAAGTCACCAATAGCAGCCGAATGACAGAATGCTGTTAACACAGTGCTGGAAAGGTGAAGCAGGTGAAGCTCCACCCGGATGGTTTAGTGGTTAGGGAGATGGAGTTGTGATCAGAGGGTCATGGGTTTAAATCCCAAGACTGCTGGTGTCACCACTGAGGTTCCCTTGAGTAAGGTACCGTCCCCACACTGCTCCTCGCTGGTGGCTGCACCCTGCTTCTCTTGGTGAATAGGTTCAGAAGTTCAGACTTCGTGGTGTGGTGTGTTCACGCATGACTGTAAGTGGGCACTTTACTTTAACACATTACTGGACAGTTATTCGGGGGAACATGTCAGTAACATCAGATTACAGATGCTCCCAGCCCACCGCATGATCCTCACCTGTGACGTGAAGTGTGTGAGCGAGTAACGTCCTCCACTACCCTCCGCTCTCCGAACTCTCCGCATGCTGGACCACAGGAGGCTCCACCAGCTTCTCATAGGACAGCACCATCATGATCTGACAATCAAAACACACATCACAGGACTATTATTCAAACAGTACACTCAGACATGCATCCTGGTGTGACGTCGGGTGACCACTAGGGGTCACCATTGGTCCCTCTGAAGATTAGTTTAGACCCCCTGATCACACTAGAGCCTGATGAGAGCTTAGGAGAAGCAGCTGATGGTGTGACTAGGGGCTTATTGGGAATATGCTGGGATTGGCTGGAGTTTTGAGGGTTGGTATATTTAGAGGGGTTTGGACCGAAATTTGGTCTCGGTCCACCGTCAAGTTTAAGCTGCTAATGTTTCTGAAAGCTCTATTTCTTTGGCCAGCGTGCCCTTTTGTTTTGTGTCTTTTTAAAAATAAAGAGAAACAAGACAAACATCATGGCTACCCTCTTTGAGAATGAAGCCCCCTGACGGAACACATGGCCACTTTACTGGAAACCCCTGCCTGGTGTAAAGTTACAGACTGTAGCCCATCTGCTGGTGTGTGAATCCTGAAGCCCGTCATCAGCGGACGGTTCCTGACCGCAGGGCAGCTCCAGGCTGGGCGCTGGTGTGAGTAAACCGCCCCCAGCAATACCACGGTGTCTGACACACACCAGTGCCCCACACAGTATGTTTATTCTTTTTGGATTTATTTAGTATATTTAGTAATATCATGTGAAAAAATCACCTCTACCACTGTAGAGTGTCAGTGCTGCCCTGAACTGTCCACCACTTAAATAATGACACGACAGCAGCAGCCCTGTAGCCAGCAGAGTCTGTAGATTTACACTGTCCTTCAAAAGTCTGGACCCCCCTCAAATTAAACACTAAAAATTTATGAAAAAATTGATTAGAAATAGTGTGTAACTGACTAGTTTCTTTTTAAAGCCCCGATCTTCACTTTGTGTTGATCATGAAAAAGAGAAAAGCATCACTCAGTTCTTCAACATCACACAGTTCCTTCAGGTCTACAGATCACTGGACAAATATTTAATTCTTAAACAGGATAATGATCCCAAATTCTCTCCAGTCCAAAGAGGAGCAGAAAGCTTACAGACCCAGCTGGCATTTTAATGTGGAGTCAGCGTTGAATCAACGTCAGGTGCGTCAGGTGTCAGCGTTGGATAACCGTTTTGCAAATCTAATCAACGTTGGAATATCAACGTTATTCCAATGTTGATTTGATGTACAACCCAGATTTTATTTATATTTCTATGTTGAATCCATAGTTAGTTTAGTTAACAGCATTTTAACCATTTGGTATTCAACGTTGTTTTGACGTTGAATGAATGTTTTTTCATAAACTGACATTATTTCAACCACATTTAAACGTTTAAGGTCAGTCGAATGCCAGCTGGGGAGTGATATCTTGTCCTCCCCAGCCTCCAGATCTTTCTCCCAGTGAGCTGCAGGGATCAGCTGGACTGACAAGTTTAAAATGATCTCCAGAAAATAACACAACTATTTGCTGCCTGAAAAAGGTGCTGGGAGGGTTTGGGCACAAGTTGCATCCAAAAACCGAAGTCTTTTAACTAAATGAACATGTGAACACCCTTAAAAATCAGTTTTGTGAATTTTCACTTCTGTCCATATATGATGTCCATATGTTTTGTCATGAAACCATTTAAATATATCTGCCTCTCATCCCTGCCATTCTCAGTAGAAATGTGGGTTTTAAGACACCCTGCCTTGTGAATAACGTTCAACAAAAGAGAACGAATCAAACTACAGATCCTATGCAAAGAATTTGAAGTGTGTGATAATGAAAGTGTCTTCCTACTAGTAAAGCTAACATTAGAATTAATATAAACAACCAAGAAAGCAGTAAAAACATGGCAAGATCTGGTTTGTTTGTAAAAGCAGCTGATACTGTGTGAGCTGGTGAGGAGAACACAGGTTCGGTTCCAGATTCCTTCTCGGTTCCTCCAGCCATTGTTAGGATGGTGAAACTCCATCAGCAGCTCCTGATTTAATTTAATGAAGGACTGGTCGAGTCGAACCAGCATCCACTGATTTATTGATCAGAACTATAAACAAAGAATGTTCATTATTTGGTCTATTTAGTAATATAATGTGAAAAACCCTCACTGCTCCTGTAAACAATTTTAAGAGTGCGATATATATTATATCTGTAAATCTACTGACCATGATGAGAATAAGGAGAACCAGCATCATTCCCAGCATCACATACAGGTTCCCCGTCAGACCCCCCGCCCACAGGGGGCCCAGGATTGTGGCCAAGCCTCCAACTGAGCGCCGCACACCCTGACTGAAACCTACACACACACACACACACACACACACACACACACACACACACACACACAAACAATAAAGTGCAGTGTAAGAATAAGTGATGCAGTGGAGTGAGTGTTCTCCTTTCTCTCAATTCCCTTTTTTGCTCACTTAACACTCACACACACAAACACACACATACACACATGCCCACCATACTCACACACACAGACACACACATACACACACACAAAAAAAG
>JBBKCR010000012.1:6424833-6437477 GCA_037577295.1 Ladigesia roloffi | reverse complement strand
CACGGGGTGTAATCTGGACTTGTCTGTGCATGCTTTTTTTACTTGGAAAGGTTTGATGTCCATCCACTTCCATTAAAGGACTGCCAGACTGCTACGGCTAAAGCTAAAAATCTGCGATTGTGTTCTGCTGAGAAAAAAAAAGTCACCTTCGACTTGGATGCCCTGAGGGTAAGCAAATAATCAAATTTTCATTTTTGGATGAACTATTGCTTTAAGCAAGGTACCGTCCCCTCGCTCGGCTCCTGGCTGCCCGCTGCTTCACTTGGTGAACGTGTTACTTGCATAGGAAGAATGTCATGCTTTTCACACTGCTGGCACGTGGTGACAGAATTGTTACTTTCAATTTCACTTCTGCTACGAAGTGGTAGACCACTCAAACTCTCAGAACTAATTACCCAGTACTATCTTGAGCTGTTTTTACTTCTGAGTAATTTGGTTAGCATAAAGGCTCTTTCCTGTAAGCGCCCCTGTGCAATAAGTGAAACTGGAGTGTTTATCAAACGAGGCTTTCTCATGCAGCATCGCTTATACCTTGTAAATGCAGTTGTACATGTAACTAAAATATGCAGTTGTAAATGCAGTTGTACATGTAACTAAAATATTCATGTTCTGTTTCAGGCTTAAAATGTTCTTGGCCTGATGATGGAGCACCATTTAGAACACTGTAAGAAGCCATGTGTCTGCCTGGAACATAACCCAAATGCAACCTGTTTGAAGCTGCCTCTCAGACCTTACTGCAGCTGAAAGACTCAAGGCGGTACATGATGTTTATAAATTTCCGTCGCATCCGGAAACGGCAAATCCAGCATCTGTTGATGACCTGCTTTGCGTTGTCTGTGGTCATGGTGTGCTTTGAAAGTTCTGATAGTAGTATAATGAGTCATGTAAAGTCCCTCTCCTTACGGCACTTACTAACCAATTTTGACTTCATCAGCGCGAATTTGACAATTAGCCGTGAAGAAGCCATGAAGTTCAGTAACCACAGATACTTGATAAACCATGAGCGGAAGTGTCACGACAGGGATGTCCTCCTCCTGCTGTTTGTGAAAAGCTCGCCAGAGAACTTCGAGAGGAGACAGGCCATTCGGTCTACATGGGGGAATGAGACCTATGTCGAAAAGACCTTGGGTGTGACTGTGAAAGTGCTCTTTGCTCTTGGTATTCACCCTCGGCCCCTGGAAAGAAAGAAAGTACAACGGGAGCTGCTCAGGGAAGACGGAAAGTACCAGGATTTGATCCAACAGGACTTCCTTGATACCTTCCACAACCTGACCATCAAGCTTCTCTTGCAGATGAGCTGGACACACACACACTGTCGCCATGCTCGATTCCTCATGTCTGCCGATGATGACATCTTTGTTCATTTGCCCAACCTGATCCACTACTTGCAAGAGGTCGACCAGGCTGGGGCAAAGGACTTCTGGGTCGGGAAGGTGCATCGAGGTTCTCCACCTATTCGAAGCAAGGATAGCAAGTACTACGTGTCTGAAGAAATGTATCCCTGGCTGATGTACCCCGATTACACTCCCGGGGCTGGTTATGTTGTCTCCAGAGACGTGGCCTCCAGGGTCTACCAAGCTTCCCTCACCCTGAACGCTTCTCTTTACATCGATGATGTCTTCATGGGAGTCTGCGCCAGTATGATGGGGATTTCACCCCAAGAGAATGTCTTCTTCTCAGGGGAGGGCAGGGCCCCTGATCACGTCTGCATTTACAACCAGATGATGACGTCGCACGGACATGTGACGGACTTCCACGAACTCTGGAAGCACGCAATGGATCCTGAAGTTCAGAAGGTATCATTGGGGCTCTTTGGTAGGATCTACTGCACTGTGGCTAAAGTCAGACTGCTTTGTATACCACAGTTTTTAAACACCTATCCATGCAAAGCAGCATTCTTCTAGAAGATGGAATTCAATTTAGGATGAAATCACTGTTTTTTTCCTCTTTGACTTATCCACTATTTTGGTATCTTGCCACATTTTTTGTAGTCTCATTTGAAGTATTTGTCACTTGGATTTTCTTTGCTATGATTTCCCCTATTCAAGGGTGAATGCAATATAATAAGACTGTGTAATCATTGCATTACTCTATTAAATACATGCAAAAGTTGTATTTTCTTGCAGGTACTACCATTAGTTTTTCCTCTTGATCATGAGTTTTCCTGTGGCGGCACTCCTCCCACAACACTGAAAAAATCCAAAGTATCCTAAGAACTATGCACCGACACATTTGTGACCTCTGCAATTACAGTTGCATGAACAGTTTATTTAAAATGTGCCACCAATATGTTGTGCTGGACAAAAAAATGTAGAAACTGAAAACTGTAAAACTCTGAAGTGACTCATTCCACACAGATGCAAAAGGAACCTCTGCATGGACTGAAAGCTGGTTGACCCAAGTCTACGGGGACCAGAGAGTTGATAAATCAACGAATTGTATTGACAAAAAGCGAGTCTTCCTCTTTTCACTGCCGCACTGTGAATTTTTTTTTTGTATGTTTACTGCAGTTGTTTGCATCCACTACCTCAGATGCCAAAACACTGAAATTTAAGAAGTTTACCCAGTAAATGTCACCCATGCCCGACCGGTGGAACTGTTCGTCGTAAATGGCGAACGCTTGAGAAGCAGTCAGAAATCGGTCAGGTGTTAATGACCAAGTTCTACCATTGAACTCCTGTAATTTCAGACTCCAGCTCCCACTTCACCAGTCAAGCTGCCTACTTTTTAGTAGAGGTGGTCCCTGCTGGCTCCAAGCCTTGGCTCAGTACCAAGAATGGTATTTGGCAGTTTACTTTGGCCTGGTTAGAGTTTGGAGATATAGGTGTGACTCTTTGTGTTGTCAAGACCACACTGTGTCTGTGGTTGATACCAAAGAGTTGGAACAAACATTTCATAACTGGACACACACATCCCCAACTACTGCTGAAGAGGTACCTATTTTTAGCAAATGGATCGTGTGACTTGACCCGCAAGACTGGCACATCAGATCATGTTGCCTCCGTCAGACCACCCTCTGAATGACTGTTGGACCTCCCCACTGTTCTATTTTAACTGTGATTTATGTATTTAAATAATATATTTTTTTTCTATAATGTTAATAAACCACCTTAAAGCAAGTGTGATGGTGGAGATCTTGAATCTGTATGGTTAAGCTGCAATACAGAGTTCATATAAGTCTCTACACCCACTTAATGACATGTTTATTAGGAAATGTCAGTCAGTTTCTACTTGAAAATGTTCAATTTCATCATTAACATGATTTATAAACTAATAGAAATGGACTGTGTTATAATGGTCTGTTTCTGAAAGACTTACATGTTTTACCTTTTGGAAAATAGGAAAAACTCAAGCTCTGTATTGAACCATGAATCACCTTTTATCTAATGAGCATGTCAACCTCTTTAATTTTGCATGAACATTTCATAACCTCTTGTCTAGTGTTTATCTTCATTGGTTGTGAGGATTTGTTCCAGAAAGGAACAGAAAAGCTCACATCTGCCAGATCATTGAGACCACATTTCACAAAACCAAAAAGACATCACCCAATGCTTCTCCGAGAGGCTGTGCTGAAGCACTGTGAACACATTTGATTTCTGCACAAACTTCTTCTGGCCTGAATATCACCCAGGTTTTCGGTTGAACTTAGGCTGTGACTGGTGCAGCGGTTGGTTTCATGGTTAGGGAGTGGTCCCTGCAATCAGAACAATGTGGGTTTGAATCCCAGGACTACTGTCTCCCCAGAGAAATAAAATCCCACCATGTTTTGGACACTTAGCTTGGAGTAGTATGAAAGGACATAGTTTCTAGTATGCTGAAAGACAAGTCTTAGAACTCAATTTAACAAGCACATTGCCTGCTTTCAGTGGTGTAACATATGATCTTCCCACAATGGCTGTTTGGTATTCTTTTGCATTTCAAATCTTGACACTGGACACTTTCCAACCCTCTGCTTTTTATAGAAAGCACAACTAACCCATAACCAAACCCAATACAAATCTGCATCAAATGTACACCACACGCCTCCTGTTATAGGTGTTTCCTAATCAGGAACCTAACCAGGCCCCCAAATCCCCCCATCACAGGTCTTTTTGCAGAGTGGCACCATGGTGAAGCAAGACCATTTGTAAGTCACTTTATTAAGATTAAAACAAAAAGTCCAGACCGAGTATCACTATCCTCTTTATTGACAAATGAGCCAAACACTACATGGAACATTTAGTTTAAGACCCACCTTTGAAGAGGACTTCACACAAATAAGTATTTGATAAAACAATATACAATTAAATTAATACATTCAACAAAAAAGTGCCTTTCATTTTACTGACATGGGAAGAGTGAACCAAGTTAAACTGCACACATATGTTAGCATAACATAATTGGCAGACTTGATGCAGCACTTGTATCTTTTAGTCCACAAGTAGATTACTAAATGGTGAAGAACATCTAGCACATACATTTTAAACAAACTAGGGAGAAAATACCTGATAAAGAATACATTTAAAGAACCCATGTTCTGTAAGCTCCGCTACCAGCAGAGACGGATAAAGGAGCCTACAACCGTCCACGCAGAAAAAGTCACGTCACGTATCGAATTCGCAAGTCTGATCCACAGCCAGCATTGAGGAGAACAGGCTTTAATTCTTCCGATAAAATAAGCGCAAATGCAAGTGATTATTCGATAGCTATCCCTGCATTAAGATCACCCCAGAGTTTAAATCAGGTCAGCGACATTCATGGGCATCTCTTCAACAGTCGTATTGTAGAATGTCTCAATGTCTCGAAGAATCCTCTTGTCTTCCTCAGTAACGAAGTTGATAGCAACACCTTTTCTGCCAAAACGACCTCCACGGCCAATCCTGGTAAGGAAATGGGAGTTAGCAAACCGGCCTACAACAGCTGACTTACAGAAACGCCTGACTACTAGTTTGGACTTACCTATGGATGTAGTTTTCTCGGTTTGTCGGAAGGTCATAGTTGATGACTAGCGACACCTGCTGCACATCAATGCCACGTGCCTGAAAAAACAAAATGCCACTTTACTAATCTTGCAAAAGCAGAGCATAAAGGTTGCTGTGCAACCACAGAATAAAACCACCAGAGTCCCAAAAATCTTGCTTATCTATTAAGATGGATCTGATTACTTTAGCCACAACACAATGTTTCAGCCACCCCAGGAGGCGTCTGAGGGGAACTCACCAACAGATCTGTAGTAATCAGCACTCTGCTAGACCCAGATCTAAACTCTCTCATGATAATGTCTCGCTCTTTCTGATCCATGTCTCCATGCTGCAAAAAGAATAATTTTTATTAAACAGCAACTCTAAAACCTCTCCGGTATCAGTTATTTGCACAAGGCATGTTGGACAGTAGCATGATCAGCGATTTGAGAAAAAAAAAGCATCTCCATTAAAAGTCAGTCCCGAAAGATGGTATACCATCATTTCATGCTTTAACCCAACAGGCAATACAGATAGGGACAAATTTAATTAAATCTATAAACATTATTGGTCTGCCTGCAGCATTTATCAGTATACAGATGAGTACCTTACCAGTGCAGACACTGTGAAGTCTCTCGCATGCATCTTTTCAGTCAGCCAGTCCACCTTTCTTCTTGTATTTAAGAAAATGACAGCTTGTGTGATTGTCAGGGTCTCGTAGAGGTCACATAATGTGTCCAATTTCCATTCCTGAGATTGGGAGTCATTTACCATCAGTGACACTCAAACTAAACATTAGACATGATTCAAGGTCATCTTGTAGAAACTTGTAGCACAGTCTCTCGAGACCTAGGACATCGGACATTAAGAAAGAGGTCCACCCTAGACTCATTTCAGATTCTGTCTCTTTTCTCTTCCTTCTTTTAAATAAACCATACTAGCATGACCACCAGGACCAAGCATGAAAACTCAGGCCTGCTGATTTTGGCATGGTGCTTTGGAAAAGAAGGGGGTTTTCTACCAAAAGGCATCATGGCTGCTTTAAACAGGTCAACATTTTCCCTCACCTCTCTTTCTACATTTATGTAGAACTGCTTGATACCCTCCAGGGTAAGCTCTTCTTTCTTCACCAGAATGCGGACAGGCTCCCGCATGAACTTTGTGGTCACATCCAGAACCTCTGCAGGCATGGTGGCTGAAAGCAGCACAACCTGTAGACACGAAAACAAGCATCACTGATCAGTCTTGGTTTCTTTGTAAGATGCAAAGCAGTCAGTTACAGCACTGCCAGGATAAGCAAGATCTTATGGGTTACAGTGTTGCTCTAAACCTTGAAACAAAGGCCACTGGACATTTAGAAAGAGGTCCGACCACATTTCATTTCCAGTGCAGGGCGACTGCTCTTCTTCCACGTTTTTACTCTGCTAGCATGATTACATACACCAGAAGAATCTGGATTCTGTAATTTAAGCACAGTTCTTTTGTATGGAAGACAAACCAAACTAATTGATGCTCAAACCCACCTGGATGTTTGTACTCAATTTTTGAAAGATCTCATAAATCTGATCCTTGAATCCACGACTAAGCATTTCATCTGCTTCATCCAGGACAAACATCTTAATCCATTTGGGAGCTATGGAAAAATACAACCAGTCAGTTGCTTTCATCAACTTCAGGAAACACAAATATTCCATAACTGAGAGGTGTGATCAGTAAAGTAAAACAAAAGCATCTCCATGACAAGTCAGTCCCGAAAGATGGTAAACCATCATTTCACACTCAATCCAGTATGGGTAAGGCTGGTCAATAGCCAATTTGGGCACTTACAGAGAAACCTCCTGTTCAGCATGTCAAACACACGGCCTGGAGTTCCCACAACAATGTGCGGGGCTTCCGCTTGGAGTTTCTGCATTTCATTGCGAACATTTGTACCTCCGATGCAGGCATGGCATGAGGCACCCATGTAGTCTCCCAGGGCCAAGATCACCTTTTGAATCTACAAAACACACAGAAAAATTAAATACTGATTAAAACTCACTACAATTGGCAATTTACCAAATCACCCTTTTAGATTTAAAACAGACTTTACTACATTTACAACCAAAATGACTACTCCCTGCTAAACACTACAGGAAGAAATGATTTGGATAAACAAAGTCCACATTTCACCAGTTTACATAGCAGGAAGAATAGTAAAAAAGTACCTTGACTTCAGCTACTGCCCAAATATGCCGCCTTGGTCTGAGACACACTTAAGTTTATCATGACCTCGGGTACAGCATACCTGCTGAGCGAGCTCTCGGGTTGGTGCCAGGACCAGAGCCTGAGTCTCTTTCTGCTCAATCTCCAATTGTTGCAGGATAGAGATGGCAAACGTGGCCGTTTTGCCAGTGCCTGACTGTGCCTGGGCAATGACATCATAACCTGAAGGACACAGAGCTGGTCAAAATCTTAGGCAAATCTCACCAGAGATGGCCTCCGACACCCCAATTTATGCAACTTCAGCTTCCCCACAATCACCTTTTATGCAAGGGATAATTGCTCTTTGCTGAATTGCTGAAGGCTTCTCAAAACCATAGGCGTAGATCCCCCGGAGGAGCGTCTCCTTCAGGTTCATGTCATCAAAGTTATCCGTGATCTCATTCCAGTTGCTCTGCAGTGTGGAAAAAGTCACATGTTCAAATTCTTCTCCAGAAAGCATTAAGTATTTTAGAATGAGAAGGCAAATGAATGAGCTTACCTCGATGATACCATCAGGCTCCATCCCCTCCGGCCCACCATGGTCTCTATCTCTGGAGCTAGGAGGGTCAAAATGGGAGTTTAGGACAGCTCTACATTTCTAAAAGTGGGGGGTGTTACACAAAACCCTTCTTAAAGGTGTGAAGGAATTTTCACAGCCTGGGAGAGAGCAGACTCCAGGATTGTGAGTGTGTGAGGACCCAGACTGCGTTCCTCACATGCCACGTGGATACTCAGCAAAATGAGCCCGTCCTTCCATGATGAGCAACTTTAGCACTGAATTATAGTAACACCCACAACTGCCAGCCTTCATTTAACATTTTTTACATTCACTTGAAAGCCAACTTATAAGGTCAACATAACAGATTGCCTGCTTACTCAGACATACCCGTAACTGCTTACACATCAAAAGATACATCAATGCTGTCAAATTATGACTCACAGATTTGTAACTATATAACATATTAGCAGCAAACAATTGCTCTATTAAACCACGTTGGCCTAAAATAGCTTTTAGCTGTGTTGCTAACCCATTAGCTTTAGGCTAACAGGCCTCGGCATACAGAAACGGGCGTGGACACGAAATGAGGTTTTACGTTGACACAACATTAATGGGTACGAAATAACGCGTATTTAAACAGTTGTTTTAAAAAAATGCTTAAAGAAGTCTCGTTAGAGGCTGTCTAGATCTATTTTGGACAGTTGTTTAACATAAGCCAACTGTTGTGGCGCAGGCCACAGTGTGGCGCCAGGGCGCTTCGCAGGCAATTTAAGAGAAATATATGCAAAAAGGGAAACTTTAAATCGACATGATGCAAAGATACACCCCTCCATAATTGCAATAAACTGTATTTAAAGGGAATAAAAAGAGAAACCTGTTGTAATCGGCAGAACCGCTAGACATGGTCCGTTCCTGACTTCTGCATTCACTCGGAAAGGAGGAGCGTGCAAACCCCAGGCGGTTTTATCTGACCGGAACACCTTTTATTTTCCTGCCGAACGGCAGTGGGACCCGAGTAAAACACAAACAGCGTCTCCCCTTCTGTCATGTGTTCCTCATAGATCGTATAAATATGACCGTCACTTATTTTTCAATTAAAGTTTACCCTCCTTTTGTCTTAAAAATACGCTAAAGCCCGCGCGTCGGACTACATCGCGAGGCGCAAGGATATTGCCGCAATGCTGGAGGCGTGCTTGAGGCCGCTACGGGGTCTCCAGTATGTGGGACTGGTTTTCTTCTGCTGGCCCCTGAAACAGCTTCACTTTTGGTTCACGTGGGACACATTCAGATTGAAATGAAAGAAAATTTAAATTTAGTTTTGAACTTTATGTGTGCACTATATGGACAAAAGTATTGGGACACACTTCTTAATTACTTAATTCATATGACCCCTTAGTTCAGTGATCTTAATTCTACCAAGACATTTTGGACAACGCCATGCTTCCAAATTTGTTGACCCAGTTTGTGGAAGAACCTTTTCTATTCCAGCAGGACTGAGTCCCAGTGCACAAAGCAGCTACATAAAGACGTAGCTGGAGGAGTTCGGTGTGGAAGAACTTGACTGCTCCAAAAAGAGCCCTGACCTCAACCTCATCTAACATATTTGGTTGGAAATTTACATCTAACATCAGTGTCTGAACTCCAAAAGTCTTCCAAGGCGAATGGATGCAGTTATAGTCACAAGGGGGGAGGGGGGACGGACGATTAAAGGTTATGGATTTTGAATGCAATGACATCCCAATGCTTTTGTCCTTATAGTTTCTTTAATCCCCCAAATGAGGTGGGCTTTATTAACTTTAGGCCAGAAATTAACTTCATAATTTTTACTACAAATGTAAAAGTCATGCTGACATTTCTTAGGAGATCATGTATTGTGCTGGATAATGCATTGCCACTTTACTGGCCTGATCTCCTTCTGATCTCTATGACAGCGGCAACAGACTCCTCGCCACCCTAAGTGCCACCAGTAAATCAATTAAGATATTATGCCCTGTACTTAAGTATTTATACCAAGTATTTGTGTGCATAGCACAGTGCATTTCACATTTCAAATTCAGTTTTTATATAATTTTATTTAGAATTCAGGTTTTATAATATATTTTTCTCTGTGTCTCGGTGCAGTCTTAACATAAGTTATTTCCTCCAGAATTTTCTGATTCTGTGAGGATGTCAGCACATTGACCATCATGATTGAGGATGAATGAGTAGCTTTAAACCATTCTTTGTTGCAAAGAACATTTTGTTCCCTTTCATCATATGATGCATGGAGTGGAAGATTGAGACCCACGATAGATCTAATCCTGCATATATCAAATGTGACAAATTAATAGAGGAATGTACAGTCATCTTCGTTGTGGTACTGGCTTAACATGATATGTTCATGGATTTTATAACAGATCCTATGTCACACAATTAGAATGCAACATAATATTAATAATGGGAAAAAATAATATACAACATGCTACTTTCTGATTTTATTATGAGAAAACATGAAAAATACTACATTTAATGCATGTAAAAGCTTCTTTACGAGTTCATTCAAATATTGCAAACATGTCAGTTATTTTAAGTACTTCTTGTGTTTTCTTGTAATTCATTTTTAAAGTGGTATATTGTTTATATTTTTTAATGAGAGGGAGGGACCAAAATTCTTGTGGGGGCCACCTCGTCCTCGCCCCCACCTCGCAGTTCCCGATCCCAATCCCCTGAATATTGACGTCCGTTTACTTTTGTCCACCCTCCTCGTGTCCTCCCAACGTTGTTCTTGGTTTGTATCGTGCCCTGTGTCATTTGGTTCACCTGTGTCTATCCCTATTTATACCCCAGCCGGTCCCATCTCCCCTTTGTGTCGGTATTGGTCAGTTCATCTTACTTCTGAATGTTGAGTGTATTAACCTCTCATACCTTGTCTCTCTCCAGGCTCATGCTCCTCAGGTTCAGCGCTGGCATCAGAGTGAGGGACCTCGGTTCCTCGTCGGCCTAACCTGCTTTTCACCCGCTCTGCCGAGAGGCTTCTCTCAGGGCAGCTCTTTTGGTTCCTTTTGGTTTTGTTTGAGGAGTACTGTTTGTATTTTTGTGTTCATTAAAGAAAACCAACTAAGTCCGTTATCTGAAGCATTTTTAGTCTCTGGAATTGTATTAACTCCATGATTTACGGATTTTCAAATACAGTAAATACAATGGGGCAGTGGGACCTCATCAGAAGTTTTAGCTTTTGGGTGTAGTAGGATCAGTATCCCCAACAGGGATTAAAACTAGTCAAGAATCCCCATTCAGCATGCTGGGCAGTCTAGGCATGGGCTTAAACCTGCACACGGATGTCTGTTACTTGTTGGATATGGTCACTGTCTGGCAGAAACCTTGTAACTCCACCTTTGGACCCCTTACTTCCAGTGAAGGAGAACAGACCAAGACATTTTGGGCAACGCCATGCTTCCAAATCTGTGGACCCAGTTTGGAGAAGAACATTTTCTATTCCAGCAGGACCGTGTCCCAGTGCACAGAGCAGCTCCATAAAAACGTGTTGGAGGAGTTCAGTGTGGAAGCACTTGACTGGTCCACACAGAGTCCTGACCTCAAACCCATCCAGCACCTTTGAGATGAACTGGAACGGAGATTGTGATTCCGGCCTTCTCGTCCAACTTCAGTGCCTATCCTCATGAATGCTCTACAGACTGAATGGACACAAATTCCCACAGAAACTCCAAAACTTGTGGAAAGTCTTTCAAAAAGAGTGTGAGCTGTTAGAGCTGCAAAGGACGACCAGCTTGCTATTATGAAGTATATGGTTTTGAATGGAATGTCATTAACATTCCTACTGTGTTCATTTAGGCTCAACAGGATTTGTGTTCCCTTTCACTTTTGACCAGGAACATGTTTGTTGGTTATAAATCCATGGTAATATAAATTTTACTACCTAATGCTGTGTTGAGACTTTCTACGAACTCAAATCACTACGAAACCAAAACCCTTAATTTTACCCCTTAATATAACCTTTTGTACCTTAATTTCCAGGAATGTAAGCAGAATTAAGTGGAAAAGTGCACAGATTAAGTCTGATTAAGGGGTAAAACTAATGATTTTTCCCTTATTTTTAAAAATGGTCCCTTAAATAACTGAGCCTCCTGAAGAAAATGTCTTATGTTTAGGATGAAGGGGTTTCACACTTTTAATGTAAAAATAAGGGAATGGTTAACAAATTAATGGCCACTTAATTCAAATTCAGGTCTTTGGCATGTTTTCAGGGGTAAATTAAGGTAGAGTTAAGCATATTTTAAGTACATTGTATTTCATAGTAAATGTATGTGAAAATCACAAGTTTTGGACTTCCATTTGTTAATTATTTCTTGTAGGCCTCATCCACATAAGCTCATACGATTCTTTTTTTCTTTTTAATATTATAGAGAGATTATTTTAACTGTAACAAATACTAAGATGAAACAGTTTGTTTATTTTGATGATGTTTATCACAGAGTGCCTAACTTCAATGTATACAATGGTCAATGTTCTTAACCATTAAAATTTTCTTAAAAAATAGCACAAAAT
This sequence comes from Ladigesia roloffi, assembly GCA_037577295.1. Classification (NCBI taxonomy): domain Eukaryota; kingdom Metazoa; phylum Chordata; class Actinopteri; order Characiformes; family Alestidae; genus Ladigesia; species Ladigesia roloffi. The sequence goes on along the minus strand of JBBKCR010000012.1, from coordinate 6,425,252 downwards.
AACTGTCATGTTCCTGGTCAAAAGTGACTGGTATGATTTATTAAAGGTGGTTGCTATGATGTTGGAGTGGGTTATTAAAAGGACAGTTCACCCTAAAATAAAAATTTGGTGTTTATTTGCTTACCCCCAATGCATCCAAGTCGAAAACACAAACACAGATTTTTAGCTTTAGCCGTAGCAGTCTGGTTGTCATTTAATGGAAGTGGATGGGTGTCTGACCTTTCCAAGTACAAAAACATGCACAGAGATATCAAAATTACACCCTGGGGCTTGTGACGACACATTAATGTCTTAAGACATGAGTCGATCGTTTTTTTGAGAAACTGAACAGTATTTATATCATTTTTTACCTCTGAAAGACGACCGTCTGGAGCTAGGATACGCAAACACCGGAATCTCTGTGCTCTGTGTAAACGAGT
>JBBKCR010000012.1:6393008-6410122 GCA_037577295.1 Ladigesia roloffi | reverse complement strand
ATCGCCCATACGACGTCGTATCATGGCGATCCAACTGATCCGACATGCTGGAGCAGTATAAGTATGAATCAGGCTTTTGAAATCACTCTATTTACATGTTAAACTACAACATAAAATGTACTTCTCTGGGTTCACAATCTCTTCTGTGACGAAGTTGAGCGTGTCCCAGCCGGAGTATGAGAACAGGGCCGAGTAGAGAGCCAGAGCAATGTTGCCAGTGTCCTTTGAAGAACCTTCAAACGGATTATCAAAGTTCTTTGTTTCCCCTGTGGTGCAAGTGAAACAACAGAGGAAATATTGGGACAGAAAGATGAGACTGACAAACAAAAGTCAGTGGAACCTTGTATAACACTAATAAGAATTCTAATGCAGACATGGCATTGTTCTGACAATTTCTTTTTCAGCTGCTCTATCATAAACTCTACATTTGAGGCGTCAAACACAGCACTTGGTGTTACTCATCAAAGACTTGAATCAAGAATTGAATACAAATGATGGAAAATGCTAAGCTCAGACTTGGAGCCTGAAAAGAGTCTGACATCTTTGTTCTAGATTGAGCTATTAATAAGGGCTGTCATTTACAAAAAAAAAAGAAAAAAAATTTACCAATTAATTTGAATGTATAATATATTTACAATTTACATTCTTCATGAAACGGGTTCGCTATTTCTTTACAATTTGGATGATAAAAGGGGAATTATATTATAAAGTCATGTACAGCAGTCTGAACATTCACCACAAGGGGGCGCACTGTCAGCACACTAATCGCTGAAAGAGATGCTTTTGAATTTTACAAAAATTGTATCTGAAGTAATACATATTTGCTGTTTTGTGTCTATGAATTGTTGTCTAATCGTCAAAATAATCATTACTTGGTTACAAATGTAACCATGCACAATAGTAAATAATATTTATACTGCATGAAACATGCACACATTTCTTCATTTACCTCTAATTATCGTTATGATTCCTATTGCAATGATGAGGAAGAGGGACATGATCTTGGTGTAAGTGAAGATGTCCTGAACCAGAGTGCCCCACTTCACGTAGGCGCAGTTTATAAAGATCAACATACCTGAAACAGAGAAGAGGAGTTAAATCTAGAGACCCTAAACTGGACAGATAGTAGACAAATAGACGGCAATGATGATAACATTATGGTGGACCAACATGGAACCAGAAAACTGTAATTTTTGCCTTAATATTCTTTTCCCTTTTCCCCATATCCAAATAAGATACAGATGCAAGATTTTATGGTTGCAAACTTATGATAATGTAAACTATAATATAAACCCATATATATGCCGTATAGTGTAAACTGTCATGCAAACACATACCTAAATCCTATGTGACCAAAATCAAATATAACCCTGTATTGCTAATGCTCTTGCTAATATGCAGCTATGCTAATGCAAGGCCCACTTAGTATTTAGTGCTGATCTCATAATGCCACTCTGCTTTTGCCCGGAGAGACTTGGCCAGAAATACAGCCCGACTGGCAGAACAGTCTATCCTCCATTCTGTCAGCAGAGAGGGCTCCCAGATTTGTGGGATGTGTGTGTGTGTGGGGCATTGGCTCAGCAACAGCTACTAGAAAAAAAAGAAAGAGAAACATCTCCAGCCCCACACCACTGACAGCAGGGAAGCACACGCTGGGTTTCTGACTGGTATCGGCCTTCAGCACCATTAACACATAAGAGGAACGATCACACGACTGAGGGACACTCCACAGAGCACAAAATCATGGAAAATTTGGAGAACCAAATATAACGCCACACACATGAACATTATTGGACCTGGATTATGGTTGTTTGGGAAAAAATGCTTGTACCTTAATTAGTCTACCAAAGCAGCGTGCCAAAGTACATTAAAATGAGGACTGAACCATTGGCCTCGTTTCTGTTGGGCACGATAGAACAGTCAGTGCCTACTGGCCATTCCTAATGAGTCTTCATTTTATTTGACTTGGATTCAGAACTTTGCCAACCCTGACAATGCAACTGTTACTCTTTTGTTCCTCTTTGTCAGGGGTGGCAAAGTATAGTTTGTCCAGTCCCGTTTGATCCTTCTCAAAACCATTCACTAAATCTGGCAAATAACTGCAAGCTGAACCAGGAGTTCCTGAGCAGGGAAGTGACCAAAACCTGCTGGACCAAAACCTGCTGGACCACAAACCTCCAGGACCGGAAATCCACACCCTTGTTCTATGGCCTAAGGAATATTTTCTTAAAGAGTACTTGACACCTATCAGCGCTAGGAGATGCACAATTGCTTCACAAAGATACATTTCTTAAGTAGTTTCAGATAACTTAAGCCAAAAGTCAGTAGCAGGGACATTCCAATAGAGTTGGGATCAATCTGACTCAATACTGATGCCGTACTGGAGGGTAATTCCTACTTAATTATAAACGCATTCACTAACTCAACCAAATACAAGATGGCAGTTGTTCATGCTGCTTTTGGCCTGAGGTCGTGGACCCAGCCCACTTCTCTAAAGACCTTCCAGGGTTTTGAGACTTCATGCTTGAAACATATGGACGTGATGCTATTTGTCAAAGAGGTTCGTCATTTAAAAACAAGTAAAGGTTTAGTTTTAACTCTGGGCTAATTCAAGATGGAAATCAATGGATATTTTAATATTTCAAGGCATAAATCTGCAGCCATAGCCATTAGACTTAAGTTTACAATGAATGTAAGTTAGTTGTTTAACATTGTGAATACTGGTCAAATTCTGAGGCACCAGATCCAAAGCTCAGGCTCGTATTATTTTCCACAGTTTCAATTTATGTTCATGCCATTATTCACCTTAAGATTCTACAGAACTTTCATACATCAAAATGTATCAGTAAATATTGTTTGTTTAAACCTTCTTCAGTTCTGTGTTGCTCTATTATTCTCAGAAGTGAGGACTGTAATGGGAGTACTGGGGTGTCTGGTATGACTGTGTGGTAATGACGTGATTTACGTGCCTCAGAGGACAGGTATGAAAGCCCAATAGCAGAATTTTGATTAGGGCACCAGAGAGATCAGGACCTCCTGTATTAGTCATGTGGAGGAGGGCTGAGGGCCAAGGTGATTTGAAATATGGCAAATTTTTAAAGATACGGAAACATACGCTTTTTACATTTTTTTTAGGGTTAATAGGAAATGAGGTTTGTTGTGTACTTACTATGTGCAGGTTAAGCAAAATATTAAAGTTGCCACAGCTATTTGCCCTTGCACACCTGTGTGTGTGTATGTATGTGCAGAATAAACAACTATAATAGCGATAAGAAAAAACACCTTTTATCGGCAGAATTCCTAATTCAGATATCAGGTTTGGATCATGGCTGAAAGAAGTGAATCACTGCATTCCTGCTGGCCCGCCCCCACTTTTGGCTCAAAATGATCCTGCTTAACCAAGAACGAAACTACACCAGAAATGTTTTTCTTGCAAAAATTACTCACAGTGACTAAGCACACACTGATTATCTAGACCTTTGCAGTAAACCAACATCCACCACCCAGTCTACTCAGTTTTCCGTCTGTAAAATTCCACATCCCCTGTCAGCTGCCTTTCTGAGGAATGTTTGGACTTCCCGACATCTTGGCATCTTGCTCAACAACCCTGAGCACGAAAATATGACATCAGACCTGCACTCACAAATTGCTGACAACGAATCCTTACTGCAGCACAAACCACATAACCTCTTAGGCCAGTCTTTATATGCACATCTTTTAAAGCCCTAAATCAAGCAGTAAAAATGGTCCAATGTTTACTTTGTTCTGAGGAAAGTTCTGGTGTATACATTGTTCACCTAAATATATTCAGACATGAAAAACACATGGGCTGTCTGAAGCTGCTTCTTTAGTTTAGCACTGAAGCTAAGAAGCTAATGGAGTTAACAAGTATTGGAAACCTAAAAGCAACTTGCTCTGTACAAACTCTAAAACCTGCACTCACCTTAGAACACATTAGGGAACCTCAAACAGACTTGCTTATGTGATTTCTGACACTGCTTGAAATACTGTAGGGGATGTGTTATCAGACAATAAAGAAAAGGTATGTCATAACCTGCTCCTCTGTGCATGTCATGGATATTTGCCACCACTTAAGAAAGAAGAAACTAAACAAGTCAAGTCAGGTTAATAAAACATGGTGTAACACAGGAATAAAAACAGAAACGCCATGACGCTACGGGAAGTGCAGACAGGACAAAACACGCAATGTGTAAAGAGACCAGAGGAGAGAGAGAGAGAGAGAGAGAGAGAGCAATGAATACATGAGAAACAACATTTAGTGTAGTCAGCATTTGAATGGATAAAGTATTATGAAAGATACTGTATTCTAACAGCTGAGTAATCTTGCAAAATGCAGAACAGAAATAAATAACAATAGCAGCAGGACAGAGAACGTGCCGTACATAATAAATAGAGGGGTACTTACAGAGGAAGTTAAGGATCTATGTTGTTTCCATGTGTAGAAACTACCTTTAAGCTTAACTAGTGGCACTACTTGTAGATTCTGTCTCTTCCAAATGATCAAACATTGTGTATAATAAAACTGTGATTTACGATGGTGTTTTATGATGGAGCACCTCCACTCCTGACGATCTATCATAAATTACACTTGCTCTTCTGATAAAGCTTATCTTCTAGCTCTATTCGCTACATAAAGACTTAGCACTTAGAACACTTGTCTGGTTCTCACACCGTCCTGAAACTTCAGTGTTTCCTCAAGTTGTAAGCCACTTCGGATAAAAGCTAAATTTTTTGCTATTTCAACCTCCTGTACATTTACATTTAGCAGACGCTCAGGAACCCAGTGGTGGTCTGTTGAAGGTAGGATTTGAACCGATAAACAACTGGTCCAGAGGCAAACATTCTACGCACTAGGCCACCAAAACCCCAAGCTATATTCAATCTGCACAGTGAGGACTTACAGAGACAGGCTGCGGCGATGAGTCTGACCGCGTCGTACGGCGGCTGGCAGGTGGGGTACAGAGCTTCTACCAGGTAGTTTGCGAAAGTCAAGGAGATGATGGCCTGGCTGGCCGGTTCCACCAGCAGGATGGAGGTCCAAAGGCGAATGAAGGCCAGGAATCCGCCAAACGCCTCCAGGATGTAGGCGTAGCTGGCCCCGGACTTGGTGATGGTGGTCCCCAACTCAGCGTAGCACAGAGCACCGAACACAGAGAATATGCCTCCGAGAGCCCAGATGACCAGGGACAGTCCATAGGAGGCGCTGTAGAGCAACACACCCTTAGGGGACACAAAGATGCCCGAGCCAATCATGTTTCCGACGATGAGGCAGATGCCGTTGATCAGCGAGATTTCTCTCCTCATGACCATCTTCTCACCCCGACTTTGAGGACCTGAAGGGGTGTCCACCGGAACCTTCAGATTCAGATCCGATTCAGCCTGGGACGGGGGGCAAATCGTTCGTCCCATGTCTAGAAGCTTCTGCTTCATGCTAATCAACAAACGAGAGTGTACACAAAAACAGAGGCAACATTATTTAAATTCTGACCTTGCATTTCAGACACTATGGCTGTTCCCACTCTTTTAGTTTCACAATGGTTATAGGCAGGGGGGCTGCCAGAAATCTTGGGCCCCATGAAAGATTAGAAAATTTTTATTTATTAAAATAATATTACTAGCCCCTAACAGGGCCCCATGTCAGTGCTGGGCCTCTAGAATCGTCTAACCTTTTCCCCCCCCTGGTGGCGCCAATGGTTATAGGATCATTATGCTTATAACACCTAATGGTACTATATAGAAGGGGCGGGCGATATATCGGATATACAAGATGTATCTTAACTTGTTCCACATGCGATGTGGTAATTGCCTATATTGTGACTATCAAGTATAAATCCCAACGTTAAACAGACAGCACGCAGTTTGGCTTCTCTCCCCTCTCACAGCAGAGAGCTCTCCACCATGTGTTAATGGCCTTCCAGAAAACTCTCCCAGTGCATGTAAAGAGATAACGGCCATACTAGCAAAACATCTCCCCAAAGATATAATCTTATAAAGATACCTGACCCAAGTTATCAACTGCCTGGTCATTACGCTTTGGCTGAGAAAGAGTTTCCGGACTTTCAGTACATTTTAGTGAGAGAGTCGGAAACCAACTTCTCCTCAACTGCAGAACGTGTGAACCATCTCTTAATTTAACAGTTTATTACACACACAAGTGGGAGTTCATCCCCCTCAAATGCATTATTTTCCAGATGATCTTGTAGGAGGGACAGTTGCACAGGGGCTGAAAGATGCAAGAGTTGTCAGAAACTCGTCTAGTGTGTATCATGGTGTATAACAGGGCTGATATAGTCACGCTGTTTTAGCCACCGGCTGCAGGTTTGCCTCCTCCCAAATAATGATAATTTTTATTGTTGTTTTATTACAGTACACATATAACTAAAACATCTTCATAATTTGTCACAAATTATTTAAGAATTTTCTTACTTATTTTTTTCAAGCAACTAAAATTATGCAAAGCATTTATAGCCTATTTTGCCAGATTTTTTTTTTTCAAAGTTTAAAATGTACATGATATGTAATAAATAAACATTTTATAATAATAATTAGGGGTGTTAGACAGTGTGACAGGTTGAGGGAAATGTAAAACATGAGGCAGCTGTGGCCATGAGATGTGTTGAATTTGTTGTACAATATACTTGTCAAATAAACTGAAATGTGGTAAGTGAGGACATTATTGTTATTTAGGCCTGAGTTGCCGTGTATGTATGTCAACTTAAAAGTCTCCTTACAGATGGCTCTATCATTCTTCTTGCTGAAGCATTTTTACATTTTTTTCCTTAGCATATTAGGTCATATTTTTGATTGCTGTGTGACCATTATTACACAAGAACATTGCAAAAAAGTGGTTAAAACTGTGGTTTAAAATAGAGTTTGCCAAGTTAAACGTTGTTTAAAATAAAGCATTTACAGTATACCGTTGCTTAAATTCTTATTTTATTATTTATGCACTAAAGTGCTTAATTTATGATTTGAACAGGGTTTTTGGAGGAAACGTCATGGTATTGAGATATATATATATATTGTGAATCGTGATATAGTTTAATAATATTTAGGGCTGCCCCTAAAGATATTCTTAGTCGACTAACACTCCCGCATTTTATCGATTAGTCGAATAATCGTTCAGTTATGATATTAATTAAAAAACTTGACTATATTCAAGGAAAGGTACAGTCCACTGCAACTGGTTGCGCAGCAGCAACCGAGACGCAGCTCGAGCGGAACTGAGGTAAAAAAACATGAGGTAAAACATTTGATATACCGTATTTTTCGCCCTATAAGACGCACATTTGGGGGTGGAGGGGCGTTGGTGCGTCTTATCCGACGAATATACATTTTGCCTGCAATAAAACTGCACCTAACTTTGTGTGGTGCTGCTCGCAGTCCTCTTTTAATGTCTGTTGCTGTGGAGACGTCTCTGACCCTCGTGAAAAAAACGAGACGAGACGCGAGGTTAATGCTGGTCATTTGACGATAACGAAACGAAATCTATAATGTATTTTTGTTGATGAATAAGAACGAGACTAAATGTGGTTTACAATATAAAAATTGTGCGAAAGTGTCTCTTCATTTTCGTTGACTAAAACGAGACGCGACGTTATGTATCTAGGGTGGACAAAAGTTTTGGGATAGAATTTTCATCCTTGAAAATTGGCTGCGTCTGATATTCCGGAGCGTCTTATAGGTCGAAAAATACAGTAATTAGAGTCGTCAGAATGGATTAAAATTAGAGGGATTTTGTTTTTTATACTTGGTTAGTGTTTACTTGCCACAAAACAAAAGAGTTGGCTCCAGACGAGGCTTAAAGAAGCACAGCAACAGACTGCCGAGAAAAAAATGATTAACCGAGTAATGAAAATGTTTTCGACCAAGCCTTCTTCATATCGACTAACGTTAAGTCGACTATTTGGGGGCAGCCCTAATAATATTTTCATATTATTTATTATATATATATCGCCCAGCCTAACAAATCGCTATAGTTACTCCTGAACAATAAGCCTCAATTTTAAGGGGGTGACAGTTATTTATTTATTATACCACGCACATACCCAATCAGACAACTACTAAATTGCTAGAAATCAAAGTTAAGATGACGTTTGTGAATGAAAACACATCTCACCTGCTACTTTATCAGCTGACACCCATCCTGAGCAATTAAAGATTGACCTTTACATTAGAATTTCTGATGATAAGCAAGAAGAACTTTATAAAAACACTTTAAAAGATGCATTAGTCCAGCAGTCTGAGATGAAGGTCACACAACAACAGGCCAAAAAACCATTAGATAAAAAAAGGTACATACTGCACCACGGTGACTTACAGTGAACAAGAGGAAGGAGAGTAGAACAGGGGAAAGAAGGCAGTTTTCTCTCTAGAGATCCAGACAAAGTTGAGGAGAGCTGGGAGGTTTAGAGTGAACTGTCGAGGTACAGCACCGGGAGCGAGGTGGTGTTGCAATCCCAGACGACAGCGAGATTCAGGCGTGTTTTTCCAAACAGAACAGTTGGCTTCTCGAGTTCCACCATCTATTTCTGGAGGTCTGTACCAAGAGTGAGGGATAGAGATGGGGGGGAGAAAGAGAGGGCGAGAGAGAGAGAGAGAGAGAGAGAGAGAGAGAGAGAGAGAGACAAAGACCTATGGGGAAGGGAAACAAACTTCTTTAGCTCCCTCAATTGAAATGACTCACATTAGTAATGTCTGATAGAAAGTCGTTTTAACCGCCAATACTACACTAAGCTCCGTTTCTTTCAGTGTAGAGGAGTTTCTTCATAAACAGATAGAATGGCTTTTAATAGCCTAACCATGAACCACATTTCCCAGTATGAATTTGCCCAGTACTCAGCAACTCTGCACTTGTAAAGGAGTGACAGCAAGTCCTCCCCTGAACCGTATGCCAGTGTAAGCAAACCAACTGAAGTTGGGAAAGCATTGCTCCTGAGCTTCCATGACTCGCGATATATGGTGCAACAACAAGACAGAAGTCAAAACGAAAGTAATTCCACACATTTTATTAACGCTGCTTCAAAGATAACGTTTTTTCTAGAAGCTCCTCTTTGTGTACAGAACTTGCACATCCCTGCCACCATCACACAGCTACATATTTATAATGCATACATGGTTTTCAATGGATGATGATGGCCAGCCTTACAGAGAAAAAGGCAAGAGACGTTGACAGCCACCTGAAGATGTGGCACTTGAAAATGAATGAATATAAAGGAATGACCCAGAGAGAAAAAGGACACATTTTTTGGGCCTGTACACTAAGGCAATGGACAATTTAGCTGAAAAACATTTGGCATTGTTTAGCCTGTTAACATGTGGTGTTCCGGGAATCAGAATGACAAAAGGCAGTAAAGTATTCAGCCCCACGGCATCTACGAATTGGCACCGCACATCGAGAAACAAAGAGATTAAAATTAGAAGCCAGTTCGGAATGAAGAAAATGCACATAAACTTAAGATGCTTTCTAGTGGATTGAAGGAAAATATTTTAAAAAATGTACTTCTCTTTCATAAATTTCGAAACACAAAAGAGGTCAAATAGCTGTGAATGATTCCAAATTTCATCACCTATCCAGCTAACAGGGATTGCAAGCAAGCCTTACGTTTGCAGCATAAAAAGACTGTGTGGGTTGCAGCCTCAGAGAAGACTGAGCAAACCAGCTATTTTCGGAGCCGTCCAGCACTACAGGGGTGGGGGATCAGTACAGGTTTGACAAATGCAGCTCTTTCCTATGGAGCTGAATAAAAACGGAGGCGAATGAGCCTCTAAACACAGAGCCTATCTCTTTAGGCCTGAAAGGCATGCTCATTAATGTCAATATATTCCACATTATTTTGTTTTGCTCTCTGTCCAGAATGGCAAGGCATATTCTCCCAAAAGATCCTCATATAAAAATCATAACCAACATAATCAAAACAGTCCGTGGAGTGGCTATGGGATTGGCCGCCACCAGACAAAATAACTGGGAGGCTTTAATCCGATTAAAATTAGAACACAAAAGCCTAAAACTGCAGGGAGAGTGGAAAAATGTTTTTTTACGTGGCTATTGCGGTGTAAACTTCGACAGAGCGTTGCAACAGAAACACACAACATCTGCAAGAACTGGTGTGACAGGCCAGAAACAGCATGAAGCAGCCCTTTCTGTCCCGTTATGAAATATTCCTTCATGAACTACGATGTATGTAAAATCAAGACAGGTGTTGTAGCACTCTCTCAGTATGAGTTCTGATGGGTAAGGCAGGGAGCCACAGTCCACAGAACAGAATATCTAGTCTCCAGCACTCAATACATAAATACGGTACGTCAGAAACTCTTGGCTGCCAGCCTGGCCTCCTTTAGTCTGCCTGTTTGAAACAAACAGAGAAAGAGAAAGAGCGAAACACAATGCTAACGTTCCGTGTTCAGGAGAGACGTCTCTCTGCTTTCAATTTCTGACAGCCAGTCAGACTCCATATTAAAACCAAGTCTCGTTATTCTGCAGACAATGAAGAATCCAGCTAAAAAAATTGTACAAGTCAGCTTTCCTCGATAACAATTACTGTTTACGTAATCGCTTTTTCTCTTATGTGCTCAGTAGCACCCAAACTGCCGAGGGTTTGAAAAATTAAGCTTTCACACCACAGCTTGTGACACAGGTTTACAGTTCCTTTGTAAACATGGCCACCAAACCGCCAAGCTTCTGACACCTAGCTTTAACATGGCTATGATAGCCTCGGCAAAAAACTTAATATGCATTTTACCTCCCAAAATACTTGTAATAACTGTATGCAACTGGTTTAGTAAAGGCATCCTTATCCTCTGTCATGGTTTTATTTTGCTATATTGAAATCACGGAGCGTCTTGAGTAGTAAGTAGTGTACCGAGGAGAGCCATGCTACAGAACGGCCGAACCCTAGACACCAGACACTAACTATATTAGAAAAGCTGCCATTTATCTACAGAAATAAACACAGTAAGCCATTTTAAACCAGAAAACTGGACTCTGATATGATTATAGGCAAATTACATCATTGACTGTAACCAATCTTTACAAACACCACCGGACTAGCAAAAGGCCTAATTGCTTTGAAGGAAAAACACAAACGAATCCAACTGATCCTGATTGCGTAGAAAAGCTACATCATATGAGCATTGCATTAGTGCATGTCTTGGGAAAATATTGTGGGCTTTAAAGAGGAAGACAAAAGTTGCTGAATTATTGAGGTTTTCAATGCGGCAAACAATTCTGGCAGAAGTCAGTGGAGCGCAAGGCTTTCCCTATCTTCACTGATTAAACACTCCAGTGATCCTGCGTCCCACAACAGCAGATGTACCAGTTCAGTTGAAATAACCAGTGTTGTAGTTCTGCGTCGGAAGAGGTGAAGGCCTCTTCATCTCAAAGAGCCTCTTGGACAAAGCCTGGTGTGAAATCTTCCAACATCTAACCATGAAGGTATTCACCAGAAAAAAAAGGTATGCTGCACAACAAAGTGAAAAAGTTTAAGCCACTTCTCAGTCTATTCCACAAGAAGCAAACCTTCCAGAAGCCCAGTCTGAAGAAGGCTGAATGTCCTGGAGTTTCAGAACATGTTGCGAGTGTTGTTGAAAGAGGAAGAGAGGAAAGGAGCGCTAGGGGCGTTGTAAGGAGGTGGAGGAGGTGTTGGGGAGGTGAGGTCCGGAAAGGGCTGCAGGCCCATCTGCTTGTTCTCCTGAAGCTTCCGCACCACAACCCGGCAAAACTCCTCGCTGTGGCGCTCGCAGGTGTCGAGCAGCTTGCGAACTTTAGCGGTACGCGTGGCTTGGTTGGACACCAATTCGTAGTCCTCGCGCATCAGGAGCTCCCGGGCCAGCAGCGCATCCAGGCTCTGGTTCAAACACGCCTCCGTCATCTGTCGCACCACCTCCTCCCGCCGTGAGCTGATCCAGCGCGCTGCTGGACCCTGGCTGTCCAGCGACAACTGGAAATCTAACAAGACACACACACACACACAACAGTCAGAAAAGAAATCGGATGCTTAGCTTAAATAACCTGCGATAAACAAAGGATGCTGAAATTTAATCTTTATTACTTCTGTTTTGTAGTTCATTGAAAGCAGAAAATCTATTTTTTAACAAATGTGGTTATGTAATGTAGTTACTGAGGGTAACAATGGTGAAATGTGATATTGTGATGTAGAAATTTGAGATATAACAAGGAATCATGGTGAATGAGCATTCTGATACAACTGCTTTGTTAGAATACAGGTCTACAAATAACCAGCACCAGCCAACTGCAGCACTTGTTCATACCCCTTCCTCCCGACTGTATAAGTTTTCTTAAAATTTTGCTAAATATAATGAGACTATTGTATCATGAAGCCAATATTGTGAACTGACTTGAAATATGGGTGCAATGTAGCGCAATGATTATGTAATTAAATACAAAATAATGCACGGGTAATTACATTTGAATAGTATAACAACCCAAAAATTTGAGCTCTCAGGATTTGGGGGCCGACTAAAAAGGACTGGATTTAGTGGTTGATGATGTAATGTAATATGAAGACACTTCAAGACATTTCCTCTTTCCTGAAGTAACAGCCTTGACTCCAAAGAAAAAGCATTATTTTACACATTGGCACAAAATGTGTGGATTTGATTGGCTTCAACCATGAAAACATTCATGAGGTCAGGATGTGATGTTGGAAACCCCAAATCCTCCAAAAGGTATTAGCAAGAGTTTTTACTGGATTTATTTAGACTTAATCTTCTATATATTGTTCTTGTCTCTTTGCAGTCATAATTGCAAGCAATCAGTGATGTTGTCCGATTCTGATTTTTTTTCAGAAGGCACCTCTAGTGGTCCACAGTCCAGTGCTTGGTGGTTCTGAATCTTCAAGCCTACACTCGGTAACTTTGGAACCTGGGCTTTTGTTGGTGCTCAAGAGCATCTTGTTACACTGCCAGCCTGTAAATGCTGCACCTGTGTGCAATTGAAAGTCTGTGTCAGCAATTAGAGAGGCTGAACTAATTAAAGAGAACGGCTCTGAACATTGCTGTATATACAGTGTATCTGCACGGTAATGCCACATACCTTGCGGATGTTCCTGCAGGGTGAGTGGGTGGATATTGAGAGGCAAGTCGCTCTCACTCTGAGGAGGGTGGGGTTTAAGGGGAATGTTGAAGTCAGAGATAGGCTGGGCTGTCTGGTAGCCTGGGTTCAAGTTGTTTTGGGAGCTGTTATCAATCAGTGGCTTTGGGGCATCCAAAGGCAAAGATAAAACTGACAGGGGTCCTTGCGCTCCTGGGAGGGAGATAAGGTGTTATAATTAGGTAAATATGGTATTCTGAATGTACAGGTGAGGCCATACAGCCTTAAAACTGCATGTTCAGTGCTGGAGTATAATGATTACCATGAGAAGGATTTGAGATAGTAAGGATGCCTGGTAGGGACATATCGACCTCCTGTGAGGAACAGGATCCTGATCCAGATGTGGAGCTGTTGTCCTGTTACAATCATTACAGAATTGTTACACCAGAGAAAATCCCTTGTTCTCAGTTAAAACATGTTCTCAATATAACCAAAACTATTTTGAATGCTACTTTAAAAGTGACTGTTGTTTTTCATAGGCTGCAAGCATGACAAAAAGAAACCAGTAACTGTTTTATGTTGAACCAGTAACTGGTTGAACCAGTAACGTTTGTTGAACCTGGTTTTTCAATCTTATCAGTAGAAGCATGGTCTTTAAAAGTCTTATCAATATCTCTGTGAAACGTTGACAGAGAAAATTACCGGCCAGACTGTACTGTGCAACTTCAAAGCCTTCTCCTCCACTGGTTTCCCATTTGATGACACTGATGGGCCGCTGCTGAGAGGACGCATAAACTGGAAGAAAGAGCAGAAAAAAAAGATTTGACTTTTGAGGAAAATTAAACAGAGGCCTGTAGAGAAAATACAAAATGTCATGCAATAGTTTAGCACTTCACTGCCTTCTCAGAGGTTTGACATAAACAGTTTTATGTCCCCTAATTATGTTTTTTTTTAACCATCTCAGAACCATATATAATGGTTGCTTTTGGGATACACTCACCTTTGATCTTTTGACTTCTAGTACTGCCTCTAGGATATCAATCTCATCAGACCTCCTCAGCATGGGCTCCAGTTCAATAAGACAGCCTAGTGGGAAAAGTGAGAAGGTCTGTGAACAAATACAAACTACCACTCGTAACTTCAAATAACCTGACTAATGACTTGAGTGAAAGCACGGCATGTCAGTAAAAAGAGGAAAAGAAGATGCCTGAGAAAATGTGTGTCTACAACAACAACAAAAAAACAACAACACAGGAACCGAAGTGGTACAAACACTGTAAAAAGATCTTTGGATTGGGAAATTTAGGCAGGCTACACTGTGGCCACCATAAAACACATTGTAGTTAGAATTCTGAATAACACTGCTATGTTTTGAATACAAAGATTAGAAAAATGGCAAATATGGGCCAAGCTTGTTAATAGGGATGCTCCGATCAGGATTTTTGCCAACGATACAAATTACCGTGTTGTGTGTGTGTGCGTGCGGGAGTTTATCCACACTTCTGTCTTTTATAATTAGGTGATGAAGTACCGGGTTCGGTACCCGTCCCTAGTCCTCCCGCACTGACGTCATTAATTGTGATCGGTTGAGTCATAAAGTCTGATTATCGGCCGATACTAATCGTCCGCCGATCGATCGGAGCATCACTAGTTGTTAATGTTACTTTGGGTTTCTGTACTCACTGTGGGACCTAATTGTGCTCTAAGTTGTACAAATTCAGGAAAAAGATGAGCAGTGTTTGGAGACCACGGCTTAGTTTCCCACAAACAAGAGGAAAGGATGTCCTAACGTGAAAAACCCTCCAACAAACACCCAAGATTACAATCCTAGTTGTTGTCTTTATGCTGTTCCAAAATAAAACTGTTAAACCACATTAATAAGGGAGAATGGAAAGAGAATATTTTGGAAAGGTTGTAGGGAGAAATCCCACCAAAGATTTGAGTTTGTTTGTATTTGTTTGAGAGCAGTGGATCTCTGTGGTGTAAGGTGAGACACTCACTAAGGAAAGAGGGCCGCTCATCTGGGTTTGAGGTCCAGCCGTTGGTCATGAGGCTGATGAGTGTCTCCCTGCTGGGGATTTCCAATGGCAGACTTTCTGGTCCTGTATCAGGCCGCAATCCCCGTAGGACGCTAAACATTATCTGCATAGGGTTGGTGGCATCTGGCACACATGGAGAAACAGTTACTCATCATAATCATGTAACAAACAGAGAAGCCCAGTTATAAAACTTGAATGTGTCATATTAAGACAGAAAAGGGGGGCTATATACAGGGGGGTATGACTCTTACGATGCTAGAAGTAGCTGTTTGATTTACAGTGGACCACTAAGAACCACTATATCACCATCTCTACTAATATCTATGAGAGGGACAATGCTAATGAAAGATGACCAGAAGATTTTCCTGATATTTAATACAATATTATTACAGCACTTAAAACAAAGACACAAACAAAAAACCCACAAAACTTTCACTACCTTCATATGGTATCCGTCGCGACAGCACTTCCCACATGATGATGGCATAACTGAAAGCGGAAGCAGAGCACAGTGCAGTGAACATCTACAGAGGTGCCAATCCTGCCCTCTCGGGAATCCCCTTAGAGGAAGAAAAACTCTCACTTCAGGCCACTGATTTCAACAGGCCTCTATGAGTAATTTGGGACAAACTGGGGTCTAACGCAAGACAAACTGCATCATGTGATGGAGGAAGTGCTGGACTCAATTCCTAGCCAGAACTGGACTGAACAGGACCACAATTCAAATATATGCATGTAAAAAAGGCTCCTAAAAAATGGAGGAGTTTGTGCCGGTTTTACCACACCGGTGCTGCTTGTTCACAGTTCTGGGAATTCATGAAAAAAATCCCTGCAAGTCTAACAGAAACTAATGACAAAGTACAAACACAATGTAACCAGCTCAACAATTTAAATATCCCATGCCTGCCTACCAGCCGTTTCAGCAAAAACATGACTAGTACAGGATATGAGGCAGACTAGTCCAGAATGTGGGGAAGGTGAAACTTAAATTAGTCAAAGAATGGGGGGTGGGACGCACCAAAACCACAGTGTAATTATCCCTGATAAATGACACATTAATTTTGTCTATTAAGTCTGTTAAGTTGCAAAAGACAAACAAGAACCAGGAGTGCCACATTTAAACGTATCAGTGACTGTAATTGAAAGTTTCACACACTGTAGTGCACTAAATCCAATTACACAAGACTAATCAAGATCTTTTTATAGAAAGAGCCGGTAGTTCGGTGCTCTTTAAGTACTAACAATATCCATATCACACTAGAAACAGTGTGCTGTATTGTAATAGAATCACTATAACAGAATCATTTCAGCACAGAGATCTGCCATCTATTATCCATACTAATCAAAAAGAAAATCTGGCTGAGCTCCATGGTCAAAGGACATGGTTTATAACAACAAGTAGTTGAAGCCAAGTTGTCAGAACCAGATTAATAACTTTTGCTTCACCTTTGGCACTGATGGTAACAGTAAAAAACTAATCGAAGAAAATTCTTCAGAGAAAACACAAAAACACACACAGAAGTTAGTTTTAAGCTTATCGACGCACTACTGGCCTTCAATCTTTATTGAAGTACACTAAATGGAAAAATAATACAAATAAGAACACGGTATATATTAAGTATCTAAATATAAACAATAAGTCTTGAATAAAAAGTACAAAAAGTTTCGTTTACTAGTATGTTGCATTAACCTGTGTTGAGAAGAAAAAAAACAGTTTACCTTTTAAACTATAAAGAAAGATTTTCAGCTCCATGTCTGGACTCCAGCAGTCCAACTCTAAACACACTGTAAACTAGGGCTGAACGATATGGACAAATCTCGATTTTCATGCCAGATATCTGGATATCGGTACGGTACGATATGACTATGGGTTCGGTGAAAACCAAAAAGCATTTCTCAGAAAAATAAAACATCATAATACAAAATAATTTGGAAAGTGTAGTTTTATTTTTAAGAACTCACTGCCAGTCATCAACATTAACATAAATTACCAAAAAAAAAAA
>JBBKCR010000012.1:6374952-6386513 GCA_037577295.1 Ladigesia roloffi | reverse complement strand
AAACCTCTGCTCCTCCGGTATACCCTCACGTAAAACCTCCGCTCCCCCTGTACACCCTCGCGTAAAACCTCCGCTCCCCCTGTACACCCTCGCGTAAAACCTCCGCTCCCCCGGTACACCCTCGCGTAAAACCTCCGCTCCCCCGGTACACCCTCGCGTTTGGGAGTACAACCTCCACTTCCTCGGTACACCCTCGTGTTTGGGAGTAAAACCTCGACTCCCCCGGTACACACTCACGCTCTGGAGTAGATACCACTTCCACCCCCACCCCCTGTCACACACTCAATTTCACTGGTAGATTCGGGGAGGAGCGGACGAATTTATGACGTTTATTTGAATAATAGCAGCCGTTCTGCACACCCCTAGTATGTTGGTTGTGTGTGTTGTTTGTGTTTGTATGTTGCCGGTGGTGTGTGTTGGTTGTGTGTGCATGTGTGTTGGTTGTGTGTGTGTTGGTTGTGGTTGTGTGTTGTAGGGGTGGAGCCGAATCCGAATACAGTGTTCGGAAAGACACAAATAACGTGTTTACACACTCGCGTGGTTTGCGCACTCGCTCTGCAATCACAAAGTCGTGGGTCAATCTCCCAGACTACGAGGAACCTCTGAGGTACCCTGAGTAAGTTACACTACCCACACACCACTCCTCGGTACACTCCC
Source organism: Ladigesia roloffi (assembly GCA_037577295.1). Taxonomy (NCBI): domain Eukaryota; kingdom Metazoa; phylum Chordata; class Actinopteri; order Characiformes; family Alestidae; genus Ladigesia; species Ladigesia roloffi. The sequence continues at coordinate 6,385,856 of JBBKCR010000012.1, read as the reverse complement.
CACACACCGCTCCCCTGTACACTCCCCACACACTGACCCCCTGTACACTCCCCACACATCGCTCCTTGGTACACTCCACACACACTGCTCCCCAGTACACTCCTCACACACCGCTCCCCTGTACACTCCCCACACACCGCTCCCCTGTACACTCCCCACACACTGACCCCCTGTACACTCCCCACACATCGCTCCTCTGTACACTCCCCACACACTGCTACCCTGTACACTCCTCACACACCACTCCTCGGTACACTCCACACACACTGCTCCCCTGTACACTCCCCACACACCGCTCCTCGGTACACTCCACACACATCGCTCCACTGTACACTCCACACACACTGCTCATGTTGTATGCGCACTGCATTATGAATTTTATTCGAATACAAATATAATACGAATAATTTTCAATTTTAACAAATACAGATACGAATAGTGGCCTCTCTGCACACCCTCTAGTGTGTTGGTTGTGTGTGTGTTTGTTTGTGTTGGTTGTGTGTGTTAGGTGTGTGTTTGTTAGTTGAGTTTGTATGTTAGTTGTATGTGTGAGTTTGTGTTGGTTATGTATATGTGTTGCTTGTGTGTGTGTGTGTGTGTGTGTGTGTTTATTGTGTGTGTTGGTTGTGTATGTGTGTTGGTTGTGTATGTGTGTTGTACTCGAGTCCCCCCCCCCTCCCAGCAGTAAGTTTTATACTCTTAAGTAATCCCTGGAACCTCCTGCAGCCTCATAGCAGAGGATAGACTCGTTCAAATGTGACTGATGACCGAAGCTACGCTTTAATGGAAAGTCGTCAGGCGGCGCAACCGCGCTGAGGAGTTAAAAGATATTTCAGAATGCAGAGGTGGGATTTGATTCACAATGGTTTAGGAATGACGAATACAAAATCTTACGTTCCTCAGTCACACTGGTGAATGCGAGTTTTAATGTCGAGGCGCACCGCTCTGCACGTTGCGTGTCCCGCACCGGGACAGAGGAGGTCTCGGTCACTCTAACAGTGTTGTCGCTGCTGGACGGTAGAGGGACCAGGCGACTCTCCAATAATCGTACGAGAGCACTTCCCATTCCCTGGCGCCTTGTTTGCAAAAATCTCGCCGAGGGCATTCCTCCACTCGAGCCTCGCCAATGGAAGCCCCTGCATCCGCATCTAACCTACAGGGCGCACGCTCAATATTCATGATTGGTCTGTTAATCCCCGCAGAAATCAGACGGATTAGACGAAAATGGAAAATAAATGCGATCTTTAATTCCTCCGTGGCCAACTGTACCTCTGATTGCGTAAGATGCTGCGATACACACAAATGCATTCAAAGGCTATGGTATAGAGTGATGGTGTGGATGATAAAGGAGATGATGATGATGGTGTAGGATGAAAAGAAAAAAACGTCGATCTGTTTTATATAACATTAAATGTTTACGGCCCCGAGGCCCTTAAAGGCAGAAGGAAGAGAGTTAAACTACTGCAGAGACACTGAATATTGTAATACACCCCAGAGAGGCTCATGTCTTATGAGTGTTTGTAGCTGAAGGAAAATTGTTTGAACTACACTACGTGGACAAAAGTATTGGGACGTCTGACCATTACACCTTCAATAACGCTGCATAGACTAATACATAGACTGCAACTCTAACAGCTTCCAATCTTCTTGAAAGTCTTTCCACAAGATTTTGGTGTTTCTGTGGGAATTTGTACTCATTAAGAATTTATGAGGTTCAGACACTGATGCTGGACGAGAAGGTCTGGGTCACAGTCTCCGTTCCAGTTTAACCCAAAGGTGCTGGATGGGGTTGAGGTCAGGGCTCTGTGTGGACCAGTCAGGTATAGAAAATGTTCTTCCACAAACTTGGTCCACAAAGCTGGAGGCATTGTGATTTACAGAATATCTTGGTCTGCAGAAGCATTAACAAGAAGGGCTCCAGACCCAGAAAAAAAATCAGGTAGTAGGCCTATGTTTGTTAACATTTAATGCAATAACTTTCTGTGATGCCACTTTAATGTAATTTTTATTGTCAATGCAGCAGCTTTAAAAATATTTATAAAGTTTTACTGAAGAGCAAATGACTGAATACATGTAACAGGGTAAAATGTTTAATATATCTTATTAAAATACAGTTACAGTTTTTAGTAAAAAAAAAAACTTCTTTTAATGGAGAGTGCCAGTGAAAGAGTGACCGTGCCAGAGAGGGAGAGAGAGAGAGAGGGAAGAGAGTGAGAGAGAGTGAGTGTGTGTGTGTGTGTGTGTGAGTGAGAGAGAGAGAGACACAGGCACTGAGTGTGTGTGTGTGTGTGTGTGTGAGAGAGAGAGAGAGAGAGAGAGAGAGAGAGAGAAAGAAACTCCTGGAGAACTTGGAGAACCTGCTGGACGGTCGGTGATGATGGCGACCGAGGGAATGCCGCTCCGTTTTCTAAATAGAAGATGAAGATATCGGTGGTCATTCCAGGATGAGTATGTGTTTTGATTTTGAGCCTCTTGTTGCAGTTTTGCAGCAGATCTGTCTCACTATCAGGGTGTGGACCGGCTGCTAACCGGCTAACCCATAAACAAGCTCGCTTTAATCTGCTTGGGCAAACGAAACCAGCCGCCTGATGTGCCGTATTACTGTCATCAGTATTTTATTTTTCTCTTAGAAGGCAGACATTTTTAAACTAAGCTGAGAGAGAACGCTGGCTGTTCACTGTTGGGCTAGCTGATCCGTGTTTTTAGCTTTGCTAGCATGCTAAGCTAACTCCCTCACAAGCCCGTGGCTCATTCTTTTGAGGAAAAGTGTATTTTTCTGCCATTTTCGGTCTTGTAACACATCCCCAGTTTAATTTAAAGCTCTGTATATTGAATGTAAAGGTCCAGCAGAATAAACGTTCATTTCTGCGTTACATAACCGTGCATAATGTTTAAACGGACTCGGACTGTTAGCCACAACAAATTTTGTCCTTTTTTGGCCATAACGAGTGCCTTAGAGTCTAGCATGCTATTAATAAAAAGCAGTGTCTTTAGTTATTTCAAGAGGGTTGACGAAATGGGCAGGCAAATTGATTCAGCTTGGTAAATATCAAACAAATAATGGTAACTTGCTAGCCGGCTTATATGCTAATGCCAGCTATTGACGAGTATAAAAAAAAACTCACTCTGTCCTTCAAAAGTGTGCTCATTTATTCTCATAAACGTTGGTTGTACCCAAATAAGATGTTTGAGATCCTGTAATGTGATGCTGGACATTTAACGGTGGCTCTGTCAGGCCGGGTATCTCTGAATCTCTGTAAGAATACATTAGCTAAGTAGCTAACATGGTTTTGCATGAAAATGTTGTTCAGAACAACAGAAGCGACTAGACTTTAGGTTTGAACCAAATTTAAAGTGTATACACGCGTGATGATGTTCTCAGTGTTCTCCTGTATGTGTTCTTTATTGTTCCAGCCCCTGCCTGTCTGTAACGTATTCCTGCAGCTGGTTGGTTCTCTTGTTCTGGGAGCAACAACTGCCAGTGCTTTCTTTGTCCCCATTTTGGTTCCACTGACTAGTGCTCCTGGTCCCAATTGTGAAAGCAAATAACCAGTGACTTGTATAACCTCCACTGTCCTTTTTGCTGTTAAAAGAGGAGAGTAAAAACCTGGAGAGGCAGAGGGAGTCATACAGAGGAGAGAGAGAGAGACACACACACAGATGTGTATATACAGAGAAAAAGAGAGAGACAGAAACTGAGAAATAAGAGCAGCTAAGAAACTCCTGAAGAACATGGGAACCTGCTGGACAGTCGATGATGGCAAAAGATGGAATAACGTTCTGTTTTCTAAGGAAAAGACTTTGATCTGGAAGAGAAGAACAGGAAAAAATCTGCTGGCTGACATAGATTTAAGTGATGAATGTCATTATCTACTCCACCTAACCATGCCTCTCTCTTCTTGTTCCAGGTTTCAGGTTTCACACTATGTGATGAGCACCCGGGACACCTGAAGTTATTTAAGAACTCCTGTGTTCAGAAGATTTTTTGATTCCAGTGGAATCTTCCAGTGTTTCTTTTTTGTTTCTTTTTTGGTTTAATGAAACAGTCCCACCTCACTCTTTTAAGGAACCCCCGCTTGTTTTACATGTAGACCCTCTAGCTACAATGCCCGTACAAGCTCCACAATGGACAGAGTTCTTGCTGTGTCCAATATGCACCCAGACGTTCGAGGAGACTGTGCGCCGGCCCATCAGTCTGGGATGCGGCCACACCGTCTGCAAGATGTGCCTGAACAAGCTGCACCGCAAGGCCTGTCCCTTCGACCAGACGGCCATCAACACCGACATCGAGCAGCTGCCCGTCAACTCGGCCCTGCTGCAGCTGGTCGGGGGTCAGGTGAGCTTCAGACCCTATAACTACTTTTCACATCCCTTCACTGACTGATTACACTTTGAGTTGAATGGCTCTGTACCATGACTGGATCTCTTTTTCTGTGATGGACAAAAATAAAATCTTTAAACAGTGAAGAGGTTTAAGGCAGTTCACCTCTTGAGTAATCAAGAAAACTACCACAATTTGATATGGATCAATTTATTGGTGTACATGTGAACACATTCCTTGAAGATTTAAAATGCAGTTCTCCAAAGCCAGGAAATGTCTGTGCCCATTCATGATCATTAGACACCCCCAGTCTGCTGACACTGGATTCAGTCCAAAATTTGTATTTTCATAAGTAACATTTAGTGAAACCAGTACATATTAGAGCAGACATCCTAATTAAATAAAAATTATTTTGGGATATTAAGTAAAATCATTATAGTTTAGTAAAATCACTGTTTAGGGTTTGCAGAACATGCCTCTTTCTGAAATGGTTTGAATGATTTTTATGTGTACGCTTGAGTAATTCTCAGTTGCACCTTGAACACGGACGACGCGTTTACTGAATGTGACACACTTTCATGTTTCACTTAAAAGTCAATGCCTCCTGCAGACACTGATACCACAGACCACTTGTTTCTAAAATCCCAACATTTATCTAGCGCAAAAGGGTAAAATAGTCTATAAGTTAAGAAAAGCATCTGAGTTGATCAGGCTTAATGTTGGAGGAACTGGTCAGTTCATGCTGGAACATCCATAGTAATTTGTATGTTTTATTGTTGACTTATGGGACCTTTCTAAATTTGAATAAATAATGGGGCAGAAAGCTGTAGGTTTGAATCACAGTGGCACCACTGAGGTACCCTTGAGCAAGGCACCATCTCCACACACTGCTCCCCAGGCTTGGCTGCCCACTGCTTCACATGGTGAATGGGTTAAATGGAGAGGAATAATTTAATGCGGTTCAAAGTGTTCTGTGGTGTGTGCACATGTGACAGAATGGTCACTTTACTTTACTTTACCTTTCTGTGCTTTTTTTTTTCCTTCAGGTGCCCAAATTGCAGCCAGTGGCTCTGATTTCTAACCCAGAGGACACGAAGCATTATGACGAGGCTCGGCAGTGTGTGGAGGAGTTGGCCCTCTACCTCAAACCCCTCAGCAGTGCGAGAGGTAACAGCCTCGTCCACATGTACTCACATACGGATACATACTATAATGCAGTCATTTGTGCAATTGATTGATTAAACATAGTTTAATCCTACATACTTACGTTGCTTACACTAAAACAAAGTACTCATCAGTTACGCACAGTTTGAATAATGCTAAATGTTGACACACCTCAGGACTGCAACGGCACTTTACGTGAAAACTCTGTTGTATTCATCCTATATTTTCAGTATTTTCTGTGAATGAGATTTCGATTGTATTGTTCTGTTTTAGATTGTTTGGATTGTTGTGTTATTTATAGTTGTGCTTGAGAGACACGACTGCCCGGAACCAAATTCCCTGGCCATAAAACATGATTGGCTTTTTATTCATTTTTAGCAGCATTAGCATAATTGCTGTAAATATTCATTTAGCCTTTACCAGTAAAACATTTAGAATGTATTCATTTTTGAATTTCCTTTCCGGCCCATGTTCAGAACTAAGTAATGTCAAAAATAAAACGGTTTCATGGAAATATGTGAAGTTAATGATTAATTATGTCATATTTCAGGCGTGGGGCTGAGTAATGCAGCACAGAGCATGCTCAGTCGGCCCATGCAGAGAAAGCTGGTGACCCTGGTGCACTGTCAGCTGGTGGAGGAGGAAGGCCGGGTGCGGGCCATGCGTGCAGCCCGTTCTCTGGGCGAACGCACGGTCACCGAGCTCATACTGCAGCACCAGAACCCCCAGCAGCTCTCCTCCAACCTGTGGGCTGCTGTTCGGGCCAGAGGCTGCCAGTTCCTAGGACCAGGTAAGGTTTTGGGGTGGTTCAAGGTGAAATCTTGAAATCAGAATTGACCTGTTTTAGCCGCGTTAGGTCATGGCTTCAGCCAAATTAACCAAATTCTTTTTTTTTTTTTCTAATGTTTAAAGCCTTAAACGATGTGTAATGTACAAGAACTTTATATTCCTTTTAAACACGCCCAAGCCAATATGGTAAAAGAAATATTTTTTACTATTTTCTGGACACAACTGACCCAAATAAAAGAAAGGGAAGAAAAATAAGGACGTTCATCAAGTTTCTCTCTCTTTTTTTTTACTGTAAAAACCTAAAGCATGCATAGTAGTCTTTGGAAATTTTCAGCTTACACACACATTATTATTATATAAATAATATTCTAAGTGCTGCTCACTCATGCATTCCCATCCTCGCCCTCACACACCCAAAACGACCCTTTTCGTTCCATTTGACACACTCACACTTGATTGAGCTTCTCACACCATGTTTTTCCATTTTGTATTTTGTTATTTTGAATTGAAAATTTGTTTAAAAATTTGACGCCAGTTCCACGAACCGTAATGTATTTATTTTTTATAGTTTTTAGATCTCTATTTTTCCATGATATGATCACGTAACAAAACTTTCTGTGACGTCTGAAGCCTCCACTGTTAACAAACACACAGAAGCTCTTAAGATAGATGTACTGTTGTATGAGGTGTTGTTTTAGCAGTCGGTTTCTGGGGGTTTAGCATAAGTATTGTAATGTTTGCCCTGTCTCTAAAACATCATATGAATTTTGTTGACAGTGCTGTGCAGCAGCAGGAGGAGGTTAGACCACCAAACCTAATGATGCATTTCACTCTGAAAAATGTAATATTGAAGGAATTTGCAGTGTTGGACCATATTGGGATAACCTGAAGGATGACGGTGTTTTAAACTTGAATCTGTACAGTTTTATTATTATTATTACTGTTATATTGTTTAGGTGTATGTTAGGTACTTACCAGGGCCACATTTTGAGCTGTTTTGCTGCAGCGTGTTTCTTTTATTATTGTTTAACATGTGGCAATCTGGTTTATTTTCAGCCATGCAGGAAGAGGCCCTGAAACTAGTGCTGCTGGCGCTGGAGGACGGATCTGCTCTGTCCAGGAAGGTTCTAGTGCTCTTTGTGGTGCAGCGTCTGGAGCCCAGGTTCCCCCAAGCTTCCAAAACCAGTATTGGACACGTAGTTCAGCTCCTTTACCGTGCCTCCTGCTTTAAGGTCAGCAGGTTTTCTTACAAAATTACCTGTAAAGGACATTTGTTAATATTGTGGTCGGTTTTATTGAAACACTTAAAACATATGAACTGCAGAGTAAATTTGTTCTCCGATTAATGGATACGATTCTTTAACAATACAAAGGTGACCAAGCGGGACGAGGATTCTTCACTAATGCAGCTGAAAGAGGAGTTCCGTACATACGAGGCTCTGCGGAGGGAGCACGACTCGCAGATTGTCCAGATTGCCATGGAAGGGGGGCTGCGCATCGCCCCGGACCAGTGGTCCTCCCTTCTCTACGGAGACCAGTCCCACAAATCCCACATGCAGTCCATCATAGACAAGGTCTGTCTTAGTAACAGTGGCTTGCATATTACTAACTGGTGCTTTTCATTACTGTTTTTTAACATTTTAATTCCAAAATCCATTAATAATACAGAGCATACAACACATCAAGTCTGATATCTTCTAATAGTAATAAATATGTCATTACTTAAATACTGCGAACTAGGCAATTTTAGGTGTTGAATCCAAAATCGGGATGTTTAGGAAAGTGAAGATTTTATCTAGTTTTTGTCATTCACAGTGGTTTTTGGTATCTTAATATTAAAACGTTAATGTGGTTTAGGCTTTGGGTTACTTCGTATCATACAGAATAACTACACAGAATTCTACGTTTTAGATTTAGGGTTGTTCCATGTGTTATCAACACGTTACTACTTTCTGATTTTCTCTGTTATTCCAGAATAGTATAAATCTCTGTTAATATTTCTTCACACATCCAACATTTTTTGCTTTTTACACCTACCTTCAAATTAAATTGTTGAACGGGTTGAGCATGTTAGGCGTTTTGTATTATAGCCAATCAGATTAGTTTTATATTTTATGTATTGGTACATTTTCTGAGTATAAATCATCTGTTTCTGTTTGACTTTTAGTTGCAAACGCCTGCCTCATTCGCTCAGAGCGTGCAGGAACTGACCATAGCTCTACAGAGAACGTGCGATCCTGCAAACCTGAACCGGCTTAGACCTCATCTAGAGCTGCTGGCCAATATTGACCCCAGTCCAGGTATTGCTTCACATCATTCGAGGTTGGACACAATCTGTTTTTCTATTTTTATATTTCCTGGATACAGCTGGAAACGGAACATATTCTATAGTTGCAGCCGTAGTTTCGAGAGAACTCGCGTATTGTGAAAAAACCGGTTGTGGTAAAAAAAAAAAGGAAAAAAAAGCTGATTGTGTAAACCCTAAATATGCCCCCAATATGCTCCCAAAACTCGTTAATTTCATTTTAGTTTAATACGTTACCCTTATAGAAAATGAATAGGTAAACCTGTATCTGTACTGTCGAAATTCTGGACTGCACCTGCGTCAAAGGGCAGCAGCCAATCAGAAGCAGGGATAAATAAATAACGTTCTTGGATTGGCTAATTTCAAACCTCCCGCCTCAGAGTATAATCGTATTTCATCATCCCAAAACTAGCTTTCTTTGTTTCTTGGCCTCTGAAAATCTTTTGTATGAAAGTGGTCTGTGGCTCCCAAAAGTTCGGGACCTCTGGTATATGTAATGTACGGTAGTGATGCGCGAGTCGGGTATTTTTCCAACCAGCGGGTCCTACTTTTCTGAAATAATTTGGCCCGCCCCAGCCTGCCCCGCACCATTGTATCTATTTTTTACAACCCGCTCTGCCCCGCACCCGCAACCATTACATAGACATACTCTGTAAACTGGCATCAACATATGATTATGAATAAGAACGATAAATCAGGTCATATTAATATCAAGATAATGATACACGTTTTAGTCTATAGATTGGATTTTTTTCTTAAATTTTTTAAAATGACCCGCCCTGCAAATATATTGACAATTCCTTTACCCGCCGCAACCCGACCGCGGGTTACAAGACGACCCGCGCATCACTAATGTAGAGAGAGCGAAGGTGTGAGTGGCTTTAAAAGTATTTGGCGGCGAGGGAGTGTGATGTCACATCTTACAGATCTAAAAAAAACAGCAGACTTCCCCTGTAACTCATAAACTTCTAGATGCTAAAGGTCAGGTCACAAAAAAAACACGTGTCTGTCCGTTGTGGTTTCATGAAAAAGGATAAGTTTGTGAATTCGGCTACAAGTGCTTTTCCCCACCGGTTTTCAGGCCTGAGCGTTTCGCTTCACCCGTTTTCAGACGTCATTAACCGTAAATGCTTTGGCAAGAGATGCTGAGATTACGCCCCCCCTCTGTCTTTCAGTGGTAAAACATAGCTGTGAATGAAGTGAGTCATAAAAGACACTTGGTTCGAACCCCGGAACCTTTTTTTTATTATTTTTTTATTTTTATTTTTTAAACACACACTCAATATTTCGGGCCATAACCCCATAGACTTTGTGTCACTGGTTTTATAACAACCACACAATCACTCTTCGAATTTTCTTGTGGAAATGCATTCTAGTTCAATTTACTCCTTATTGTAATTGTTGCTAAAAGGGTTAATGGTTTTTCTGTGATATCCTCTGGACCACAGATGCCCCCCCTCCCACGTGGGAGCAGCTGGAGAAGGGTCTCGTGGCTGTGAAGACGGTGGTCCACGGTCTGGTGGACTTCATCCAGAACCACAGCAAAAAAGGAGCCGACCAGCAGCAGCCTCCCCAGCACAGCAAGTACAAGACCTACATGTGCCGAGATATGAAACAAAAAGGGGGCTGCCCCCGAGGGGCCAGCTGCACCTTTGCCCACTCACAGGAAGAGCTGGAGAAGTTAGTATTGTACTCTCACTTTTGAACTGTTACGCAAATACCTGTGTGCTGGATTAGTCATTTTCCATGTAAATAGATACTTAACGCTTCAGCAGTCGGACCCCAGGACTGTTTGTGGGTCTCAGAACTTCATAATTGTCTCACGATTTTATTGTAGTTTCAGAGTAGTTACTGAGTAATGCATGAGTAATACACCTTAAATACCAAATAAGGAAAAAACTAAAAGGATTAAGTAGGAAACATGTGCAGTTAAAATATTCATATGCTGATAGAATATTATAAAAAATAAAACCTGTAGACTAGAAACCATGATTACTTCTTGTTCCTATTTTTGCAAAAAGGATCCTGACAGAAGTGAAGCAAAAGCCAAAATATGTAAAGGGCCCCTACCTCACATTTCACTTCCATTTTATTCCCCCTCTCATGATTGTGTCCTGTAAAAGTACAGGGTGTTAAAACAGATTAGTGCAGATGTTGGTACAGTTATGGAAGATAATAATAAGACAATAATCAACATAATCTGCATTTTGCATAAAGACCAGTCTGTATTACATATAAATGGAAGAGTGCACTGAATGTGGTTCTCCCTCTCTCCCTCCCTCCTGCTCTCTTTCTCTCCGTCTCTCTCTCTCTCTCCCTGTCTCT
>JBBKCR010000012.1:6358919-6374852 GCA_037577295.1 Ladigesia roloffi | reverse complement strand
TCTCTCTCTCCCTCTCTCTGTGTCTCTTTCTCCTTCTCCCTCCCTCTTTCCTTCCCACAGGTATCGTAAGATGAATAAGCGCCTGGCCCCCAGGCTGCCGTGCGGCCCTGGACTGCTGTCTGAAGACGGGGTCCCTCTGGAGGGTGTGACCCGTAAGCCTTCCCCGCTCACCAATGGCATCGTGCCCACCTGCCCTGGGACCCCAGTGCAGCTTTTGGGCCGTGGACCGGAACCTTCTCCCTATGAACTCATTCGTAAGACTAAGATGGACCCTGGTAGCCCAAGCGCTCCTGGCTCTCCTCCCAACACGTATGTCTTCTCTCTTCAACTACACAAATGATAGTATCACAAAATAAGACATTAAAGCTGCTCTCTAACATTTAGGCAGGGAATAATGTCCATTTAGGTCACATTTATAATGGGAGAGCAATGTGGGCAGTAGAATACAGCAAATAGCTGCTTCGTTAAAATATTCGTTCTCCCACACAAACGGGATTGGTCTTCTCATACCATTTCTGCTTTTTTAAAATAATATGACATAAAACTTTATTATTTTATAAATTTGATGCCAGTTTTAAAGTCCCAAAAAACACCATAAATTTCATGATTATTAATTTTTTGTTTGCTGGTTCTACACAACATATCATGAATCTGATATCAGATATGTGCATTTTTTTTTGTATGCTGATTAATCTGTTTAATTCAGGTTCGGAATATTCCTTGATTGTTCTAAAATGAATTCATAATTGAATCAATTTTTCTGCTATCAGACAGATCTTTGGATCACTGAAAACGCTCCGAATTTAGGAGTTGTAGTTCATGTATCTTTGTTTTTTTCTTCTCCCTCAACAGTTTGGATAAAAGTGGTCTGCCCCTGCCGCCCCATGCCGTTGCCCACCCCAGGGCAGACCACCTACCGCTGCCTAAACAGATAGCCGGAGTCCCCCGTGGGGCGCCTCCAATGTACCCCCAACAACATCCTGAGCCGTTCTACCCAGAACCCAGAGCTCCCTCAGGATCTCAGTATGAAGCACAGTACCCTGGTGAGTCGTGCATTCATGTCCAAACAAGATCTGTTTGTGTCTGCAGATTCCCTCGACATTGTTTGCGAATCACTGCGCACTCATGACGGTCCCTGCAGTTTAGGGATCCTCTACAAAGATAGGGATAAAATATGTGGCTGATAACTTCTCGTGTGTTATTGAGCAAAATCGGATGTTGCGGGTATTCGTCCTCAGCATTAATTCATGCAGCCTTGTCTAGAACCTGATCATGAGAAGCTCCATTGTATTTCTGCCTTATGGAATTCATTACATTTTATTTAGTCATATATACTGCAGTGACTCCAGAATACACCTGAGTTTCAGAGTTATTTAGCATTAAATATAAGTAAAACACAAAAAAGTATAATTACAAAAAAATCTATTAGGGCTGGGCTGACACTCTACATGTAAGAGTAGTTGTTCGTTATAATGTTTCTGTGTTTAGTTTTATGATGGTTCCTTTTTTCCTTGTTCCCGTTTTGTGCCTTAACAGAATGGATGGTTTAACAGTTGAACAGCTAATGTTTTAGATCAGATAAGACACATTTACTCCAAGGGCGATGTTGGAAAAGTAAAAAAAAAAAAAAGTAATATTCAATAATGTTGGCTAAGGAAGGAATGGTCCCTCAGCATTTTCACAACTCTCTGAAAAACTGCATAACAGCATTTAAACAAAGGGAACATTTATTATACTGAAACTTCAAACTTCAACATGTTTGGAGGTTGAGCACACTCACTCATTTAATCAGAGCTGAGCTGAGAGCCAACAGCAGGTCCTTGTGTTACGACACGTCCATTACTCTGGCAGTGACGGAACCCGAATTTTAGTGCAAGTCGAAACACACTCTTGCCGGAGTTACTTACCGATCCTAACACAATAAAATATAGAACATAAAAACACAACTAAGCCACATATATTTCTTGTACATTCAGGGTGTACTCACATTAGGCAGTTTGAACCGTGCCCGAGTACGTTTGACCACCACAGTGCGGTTCGTTTGTGTAGTGTGAATGCTCTGAACCGTGCCCAGGCGCGGTACGTTTAGCCGGCCCTGGCCCGCTTGGAGGAGGTGGGCCACGGCGCGGTTCGGTTGGGTTGGACTCGGACGCGGTTCGCTTGTAGTGTGAGCGAAAACCGTGTTCGGGCCTGGTACAGGACGCGTGACGTCGCATTTTGCAACGTTCGCAAAAATAATTTAGTGCCATAAAAACGATAAACATGTCTAGCAACAGGCTGTGAGGGGGCTGTGGACCACCGCGGACCAAATGACCCAAAATTACTACCAACAAATAACCAGAGCGATGGACTCCACTGCGTTCAGTGAGAGCGCCGCTCCTTCTGTTTACCCTGAAACCGCAGCACCATAATGATGTAAGATTCTAAAACCGTATGTGAGTGCGAGCCAGAGGGGGAGTGGGGACAATCGTACCCGGGCCCGGTTTTAGGCAACCGTGCCTAGTGCGAGTACACCCTTACACTGTACTGTTTTAACAGAAAAAATGATAAAGAATGACTGTAAAAACAGTCCAGAACGGTGTAGGTAAGTGTGTGGTGACACCTGCTCCCTCACTGCGTAATCTGTGTGTTCTGCATATTCTTCTACCGTGCGCAACCAATCTAGTTAAGGGAGTGAATGTTGTAAACTCAAAACATCGAGACGGTCATAGCCTAATGGACCCCCTGTAAAACTATACAAACGTAGCATAAACCATCAAGGATTACTTGTAAAATCATTCACCCATTGAAGGAAAGCTGCTTGAAATGGAGCTTCTTATTTTCGGCTCCATCTGAAATGGAAACTTGTTTTTCTTTCCAACTGAACTGGTGCAGCGTTACATTCTGACTGTTGCACTATTTAAGCTGAAGCAGGAAATTAAATTAACAACTGAATAGGAACTTGGTCTACAGTTGGTAAAGCAGGTAAAGGTACAACTGCAATTTATCCCTGAATGAAAATTTAAAAAGATGTAATTTTACGTCACAAAACTCCAGGCCGACTCTAAAACTAATCAAACCTTGAATTTTTTGATTGGAAAAAAATATATATAAAACGAACAAATGTATTCTGTAGTTAAATATGAACTGGAGTATTTATTGTTTGGAAACACTTTGTTTGGTGCTTATGCTGATATTGAAAATAAAAAAATTTGTATGATTAACTGTTATGTTCCTCAGTCCTACAGACCCGACACATTACTATAAAATTTAACATCCTGTGGGTTTTTATATGATCCCAGAAACATTTTTCTGTCCTGCAGGTAACCCCTACTCCTACCAGCCCACCCAGTACGTCCCACCCCGTTACATCCGGAACCCTCCACCCCCAGGGGAGTCTGCCGTGGCCCCATATCAGGACACCTACCCTGGCTATGGCCCTGAGAGGCAGTACCCAGGCCCCCACTCTGGTCCTCCTTTCTCAACGGTCAGCCCCCATCCTTACCCTCCACCTTCTCATTATGACGGCCGCCGCCATGGCCCCTACCCTGGACCCCCACCTCCCCCTCAGTCCTTTGCCCCTCCCAGGGATGAGCTGGTCCGAATGAGCCCCGTTCCCCTCGACGTCCCCCCTGCCCAACTGCCCCCCGCCACGGCTGGAGTGGCTGGCTCGCTCTACCACCCAGACTCCTCGTCGCGGGACAGGTATCCACCGGACGGCTACTTCCCAACTGCACCGCATCCCGGGCAGATGAGGTCCCATGTCAGAGTGAGTGAGAGATTCCTGCTATCTCTGTATGTCTGGTGTTCTTATAACTAATCCTTCAGAATATTTATTACTGCTGTGTTGCTGCACAATTAGTTACACAAATATAAACCTACTGAATTGTGTGTGTGTGTGTGTGTATATGTGTGTGTGAACAAACAAACATTGATTGAAAGTCTTCACTTCCAGTAGCATTTCTGTACTTCATGCTATCATAAAAAAATCATTATTTGGTAATTACAACATTCATTAGCGGAATTTTCACCTTCATTACAAGGATCTTCAGGCTCATAAAGAAGAATACTTAGTGCCTCGTACTGCTTTCTGTCCTCCACCCACCTCAAATGAATGTTGTTAAGCCAGTGTGGCGTATTTGTGTTTTTGTGCCAAGCGCTAACGCCCTTTAATGGTTGTGTGCTCTCCAGGATCCCTACAGCCGCTCCCAGCCCAGCCTGGACTACCTGCACCGCCGGCGTAAGGAGTTGCTAAACCAGCTGGAAGAGAGGAAAGTTATCTCTCCTCCACCCTTCGCTGCCTCCCCCACCTTGCCTTCTCATGCTTTCCCCAGCGAATACCCTCAAGAGGTACGCACAGGCCTAACCCTTTTAAAAGACATCAAATGGTACTTTTTTCAAGTACAACTGAAGATAACTCAAGTCAATAAAATTCAGAAAGGTTGTGAGTAGTTTGGAGAAACCTAGTGGTATTTGTTCTCTTGATTTAAGGTTCCAGGTCCTTCAGAAACATCTTTAGATTTATATCTGTTCTGAGGTCCAATGGACTGATCATCAGAAACAGAAAACCAGCAAAGACGTCTAAATGACTGATTATTACGTCCCTGTGGTGTCTTTCCCAACTTCCACAGACCATTATTTGCAGACACTACTGGATCTGACAATCCACTTTCACCTCTCCTCTCTCTTGCAGTACATAGAGGACGGCTCCAAAGCCTTCGGAACCCGGGAACCAGACTATGCTGGGCAGTACTCCCCATGGTCATGTGACACTATAGGATCGTACATTGGCTCCAAAGATCCAAAGCCGAAGGATGCGATGTCCGCTGGCCCCGTGGAAATGATGGTAAGAGCCCTCCATCGTGCTCGACTCTTAGATTGGTTCTCTGTTGGCGTAAATAACTAAATATTTTTCTTTGCTTCTGGCAGAATATGGAGGGAAAGAGTCTGCGTGAGCCGCACATGGATGCTCAGCGGCGTTCAGCAGAAGCCAAAGATGACGACCCCATCATTCCGTTCGGCCCTCTGCCCACGGTGTCGCCCTTCGGGGCCATTTCCCGCACCTCCAAAACAGGATACCAGACCACTGGCCCGGTGCAGGCCATGGCCTCCTCTCAGGCCTCGGGCTCCAAACACATGACCATGGCAGGTAATACCAGGATACCATAGTTTTCTTGATACACTCGTCCTGTGTATTTGTAGCCAGATGTTGGTAGACAGTTATGGTGCTTTGCCCTGGGCAATAAAGTGACTCGTACCCAAGCTGCTGGTCAGCAGAGCCCAGCTATCTGCATCGCTGCTTTCTGATTAGTTAAAATGTCATTAATTAAAAAAATATATGTATATATTTTACTGTCACATCAAAAAATTACAATCGAGACACTTGATGGTAAAGTATAAGTACAATGTTAACAAATCTGTCTTTAATGCTGTGAGGAATGTGAATCTAGGACATTACCAACAAGTTATCTGGGTTCAGTTAAAGAATTCGGAGGAAAAACAATTGAAAAAATAATCTTAAACAAGACTATACATAATAAAAGACCACATCAACAAAATTGGCTCTGACAGAAAAACATTCCCCTGGTTCGCCACCGTGGACGTGGTTTTAGGACAACCGGCCATGAAAATTAAAGTGCACTACAACTTCCATACCATTACAGTTAAGTTTGGGTACAGAAGGTTTCCTGTATACCTGTGGAAATGTGCCTTGGCTGACATATTGTGATCCATGTATTAACTTTATAATTTAATCATTTAAACACTCTCAATCTTTGCCAAATTTATGCTATGTGCTGGACTGCATCAGAACTTTGAAAGTGAAATCTTGTTTACTCCCCTAGCTGAGTACTCCTATGGGAACCACGGCGGCTGGGGCAGTGTGTCCTACCCACAGCACCAGAGTATGGCTTCTTCAGGACATTTCAGTGAACGGTATGTCCCTAATATGTACTTTTTTGGGAGGAAAAAAAAGAACACTGGTTGTGCTAATTATTAATTGGTGTGATTGTTGAAGTTGAATTGAAGTTTTGCAAAATTCCAGTGCTACACATTATAATATAATATAATAGTGTATTGTGTGCATGCACTTTTTTAAATTGGTTGATCAGGAATAGCGATAATTTAAAAATGTAATTTTTGTAGTACAGTGTCTTCTGTAATGTATTAGAGAGTTTTGGAGTGAGACTCAGTTTTGCAGAGTAGACTCAGACAGATAGTACAGTTCAGTTTTGTTTAGATAAAATCGATATGTGAGACGAGGCATCAGTGTCTCCAAACACAGACTTTATTGCCAACATGCAACTAAACTGCAATTTTCTCGCAGAAATGAAACCCAGTTATCGTAATTATTTTCTCATTGTTTTTGGTGGTGCGCTGCAGCCTGCCAGTGTCGGCCCCCGATAGAGAGCAGCTGAAGATCGAGCTGCAGCAAGTCAACCAACAGATCAGTCAGCAGACTCAGATCCGGGGGATGGAGGTGTGTATGTCCTGTTTTTCCACAGCATTTCTCTGACAGTAGTGTGTCTCCATGAAATAAAGAATTCACTATTGCTGATTAGCAAAGTGCCACTATTTTTGTGCTATTTAAGGACCGCTGATGACGCACATCTGCTGTAATGTTCTCCTATTACTGTTGAATGTGCAGGCTGCCAGTAACTCCATGCTGCTCCAGAGAGAGGCCAGTGCTCTGGCTGCCCAGCCTCCTAACGCTAAATGGGCACCAGGGGGCGCTGTCTCTAGCGAGCAGCTCAGTCTAGAGCTTCACCACGTGGAGAGGGAGATTGGCAAGAGGACCCGTGAAATCGCCATGGTGAGTGGGACAGGGTCAGCGGTGTGGTTTTGAACTCTTTATACAGAAGAAGCAGTAGATGCCATAGCGCCCCCTACCCACTATTGCAGTATGTCAGAGAGACTGCATCTATAAAGCCTCAAAGGATGAGTTTTCACTTTTTTCTTTTTTTAACTTCACTTAAACTATCCTGCAGCCCTAGTCAGGCCTTCTTTGCTGGTCCTCGAAGTACATGATATTTTGTAAATTGACACGTAGTGCTAAACTAGCAACAAGTTGTAGGGCTGGAGTTTTCGAATAAAATGTTTGCAAAATAAAAAATCTAGTTGCATTGCCAACTATTTTTTTCGTTTCCGACACCAATGGCGATCGTTTCTCAAAACCAGGAGATTTCAAAATAACAGTACGACAAAAATGACCTCTTGTAGTGTGCAGATACGCTCAACCCAAATATAAACTAATACATGTGAACATGGTTTTCCACTGAAAACAAAAAAGTACAAACATTTTAGTGTACACATGGGCTTATGAAATAATTTATAAAAACATTTCTGTCATTAATTTCTCTCTCTCTCTCGCCCTATGTGTTTAGGGTGTTATCACTATAGTGGCTCGGTATTAAATAAATACAGGACTGGACCTAAAATCCTTGGAACAGAACTGCCTTATACAGCTTTTTCCATGTGTTGCCTCTCTGCAAGCGTGTTTATTCTTGGAGTGTGGTGCAGCCTTAATTATGGAAGACTGACACAATTAAAGAAAATAATATAAAATGATGGTCTGTTCCAAACAGTGGCCCGGACAAACTGATTGATCAAAGACACGCTGCTTGCCCTGATGTTGACTGATGAATAACACGCTTTGCTACTTTAACCACCTTGATTGTCTACTCAGAAGGAATTATATTAGAGCTCCAATTAGAACATGCATGAGGCATCTTTATCACATCACAGTAGCGACTCTCGCAAAATGGCGGAGACTGTGCCAAATGAAGCAGCTGATCATGTGGTAATATCTGTGATCAATCTAGTAAGATTATATACCTGTGACCAGTCTAGTAAAATTCCTTATCTGTACTCAGACTAATAAGATTCTATATTTGTACTCAGTCTAGTAATATTCTATATCTGTGGTGAGTCAGGTAATAATATAATAATATTTATAAAAATATTTATAATAATAATAATATTTTGTGAATAATGTTTTTTTGTGAATAGTGTTTAGTTCGGTTTGCTTTGTATGCATCACAACTCCCTGCTAATGACTGCAACTTGTGATTTGGTTAGTGAACGTGCCGAGGTTGTTTTGGGAAGTATCGCATTACATTGGTTTTGCCAGTGCTCTGAAAATGGGCATTTTGTTTGTAATTTCAGGAGAACCAAGTGGTGCATGAAGTTCAGTACAAGCTGAAAGTGGCTGAAAGTGAAAATGGGCAACCTGACCATAAAGCCCAACTGGAGGAACTCTCCTTAGCACTGGGGTGAGTGCTGCAATAATAGTTGATGCGTGTGTGTATATGTTGGTGTGTGTGTATATATATGTGTAAATATATATATTGTGTGTGTATAAAAGTGTGTTCTCTGTATGTATGCATGTGTATTTGACTTTTGTCAAGTTGCCTCAAACAAAGGAACGCCAGTCAGCACATCTACACCCCCCCAAAAAACCCCAATGATTATAATTACACTGAATTAAACTAAATCAGATTAATGATGCTCTTTGTATTGAATACGCAGTTGGTCATTGCTCAAGTGCTGATGCAATGCACGGAAGCTTTGGAAAATAAAATAACATAATTTATGATAACAGAAAATATTACGCTGCCCTTGCCGTTATCTTTCTGATCAACAGGTCACTCCTTAATGTCCACTTCTCTAGAATGTGTGTTTTTAGTCAAGTCTTTCCTCTCGTTTCCAGTGACGTCTCGAACGGGTCGAGCAGCAGCGTCGGGGGCAGCATGCTGTCTCTCACCAATAAAACGTCTTCGCTCTCCCACTGCTCCGGCGACCAGGCGGCGAGCGGCTCGGAGCTTCAGAAGAACGGGGTGGTACACTCTTGCTCTTTAGAGTGCCCATAACACACACACACTCAAAACACACACACACACTCAAAACACACACATACCCACCAACACGCACCTGAGATTGAATAATCATTATTGATCAGCCGTGAAAGAGTTCAGAGTTTCGACTTATTTGAAGAGACCTGAGATCAGGATCTCTAAATTTCTGGATGTAACACATCAATATGACACACTCACACACACACACACACACACACCTGCATGCTGTTACATGCATGCACAGACACCAACTTCTCTTTGTTTTATCTAGAAAAATGAGCAGTATCTGCCGTGATATGAATTTTCTTTCTTTTTGTTCTGTGAATGAGCTTTTCGTTTTTAAAATGACTTCTCATCGCCTGGAAACCAGAGCATCTGATTTAGGGTTTGTTTTGTTTTTGTTTTTTGTTTATTTTTTTCTTTCTTAATTCCCTCTCTGTATATATTTCAATACCAACGATAAACCCAAAGCAGGCTTAAAAATGACAAAGGATAAAAACCGGTGTGAACATTTAGCTGCTTAGGAAAACAAGAACAAAGCCGGTTCTGTAGCATCTGGGCTCTTTCTCGCCAAGGTTGGATGCGGCGTGGCTCGCGTCGGGCATGAGGTGCCTCATGCAGTAGGCCTGTGTTAAAACGCTTAACTCCGCCCCCACCCTCCACCCCCCACAACCCTCAAAACAAAACGTGCAGCTCTGAATATGATCTTAGTGACCGGGCACAAAGTAGCACGGAGAGCCTTTTTATCAATCCATTTTTATATGGACCGTCACTACAGGTTTCCCCACAAGGTACAGCGCAGCAGGTTGCCAGCGCAAGGCGAGCTCCAGCCCTGGCGGAACACGGGGGTCCAAGATAAGCAATCAGTTGTAAGAATTCCTTTTCTTTCTTCTAAGGTTACGGCTACAGAACTGTTCAGAACCTGTGAGGCAGAGTTAACACAAGTCTAAAGCATTCTGTTTTATAGAATGCACACACAACCTGAAAAAGAGCACTTTTTTCCACGAGTTTTCTAATGAGTTTGTGCTTCTTTTGTGAGTGGACGAATGCCACTTTCAGACCCACGCGCCCCCCAGGGGCTGGAGCCGGAATTACACGCAGTCGCAGCCTATTCGGAAAATCTCATCAATTCTCCCTGACTTCTGTGAAGTTGCTTATTTGGGTTCCCCCGGTCACGTTCGCGTATTCGCTGCACAAAAACCCCTTAGTAGGAGATGTCGTTTTGACTACAGCAGGCCGAGGACGGTGGGAGGGTCGGGAGAGAGCGGGACACGCGGCAGAAAAGGCCCAGAATCGATTCGGAATGAGGTTCTCCAGGCAGGTGTTGTTTAGATTAAACAAGATCACCTAATCGGCGTCAGTCGGGAATCGGCCAGGCTTTGTACAATAGCTATTCGTAACCTCACTTTGTTTTTTTTTTCTGAATCTACTCTCCATGGAGACATATATTCAGCTTATACCTGTATCACCTCGCTTCGACCTAATGTGTGTTTTCGCACATATATCTTCACTTAAACAAACAGACGCCCCAGAAAAAAAAAAACGAAAAAAAAAAAAAGATCAAGAAGCGGACAAGCTCTGAAGTCTTCCTATAGTGATGACATTCTTCACGTGTGAGATTTTGTTCTAGTCTCTTGAGACCGACTTTGATATTAAGCTCCAATTTTGGGTGCAACCTCTTAACATGTAAACCTATTGTCTATTTTTCTTTCTTTTTATCATTCGTTATTGTGCTATTGCTGTCGTGATATAGTTGATTTCTATCACAATGATGTTCTGGCTCAAGTTAGAGCATGCAGCCTTTTCAGGCAGTCGTGCAGCTGCCGATGTTTTGGAGGGTCTCCTGGTGTTCAGGTCACCACACTTGACAAGCACTTCCTCGCCGTAGCCGTATCGTCCTTTCGGAGGCGAAAGTTATTACCTCCTCCTCCCTCTCTTTCACGCAATCAAAATTGGATTCTTGACGCATCGCGCTACTGCTTTTGACCTGAATGGTCACTCTGCATGACCCTAAATGCGTCGATTGAGAGGTTCTTGCCCTCTCTAGCGCTGCTCTTGGCTGAGGTTTGCTAGCTTTGCATCCAAACGCATCCTTGAGGCGCCTTGCCCTTTGCTCAGCATATATACGAATGATTTTTTCATGTATTATTAAAGACTTAACTCCAGCTGAGCCCATTCCTTTCCCACTGAGAGGGAGGGATGTTCCACAGAATCCATTTTGTGTCAAAAACTAATAGGGACTGGTGAACCTCGAGTAAACATTTTGATTCCTAACCCCCTGCAACTCTGGCGTTCCTGCATGGGTCGTCCTGACTGCACAGTATTCCCTCACTGCACTCGGAAATGTAAAAGACTGGAGCCCAAACCAGACCCCACTCCGGTCGCCATTAACGTTTGTTTTTTGCAGCCAAGCGTGAGGAGCGCATGCTTTTCCACAATGCTCAAGCAATTTCTATCCTGAGCGCGCCACATCAACAGCTTTATTTTGTTTGTTTTTGCATGTAGCGCCCCCCCCCTCTCCCCTTGAGCGTATTGCTGCACCGCTAGCACGCTTCTTATTTTCCCTCCGGATTATATGGGAATGCGCTCTACGTATTTAATGTCGGCAAATTGGCACTTGTTTGGGTGCCCTAATTTTTGTTCCTCTTTATTTTAATAATCAGTGATCTCACTGAGTTGTTGGGATTTGTTTTGTAATGTTGTTTTACAAACAATCATGACGACCATCCACATGTAGCCACTAAAAAAGGCCAGAGACCCAGTTAAGACTCCTTCGCGTCTCGAATTAAGCTTTCGTGCATGTCGTTTTCTTTCCCTTGGCAGAGAAGTTGCGGCGTAATGTGACGTTCTTTAAGAATGGGTCTGTTCCTAATGGATGATATTCATTTCTCTATCCGGATTGTGTCTGTTTTGAGCGGACCTGTAGCATTCGTTTCAATGGAAGGCAAATTAACTCATTTTGAACCTTAACACTGTTATGGCTGTGTGTTTTTGTTTTTTGATTTTTTTTTCCTTTCTTTTTTCGTTTTATTCCTAACTTTTTTGGGAAACGTAATGGCTTTTTTATGATTACTTCCAAGTCGTCTTGTAAACTCTCTTAAATTAAGGTACAGGCTTGATTTCAACAAGGAAAGGTTTTATATATAAATATAGATTATACTCCATTAAGGAATGTTTAGAACCATCTTACTCCAATGTGGATGTAGCCATTATTACGCCATTTTATGACTTTGTAAAACAATTCACTGTGTGAAAATTGGTTTGCATTTTTGTATAATACAATCTGCTTTTTTTGTTTGTTTGTTTGTTTGTTTGGAGAGGTGAAACTGGAAGTTGGAGGGAAAAAAACCTGTGATATTAAAGAAAAATGTAACTTGTGTACAACAGTGATTCTAAACAAGAGGGATGGATTAAATATTGACACTTAACTCATATCATAGTGGGTTTATTTCAGAATTAAGTGTAGTGTTCATAAACAAGTATTTAAAACAATGGTTACACCTGTAAAACAAGTTATATGCCCTTAAAATCAACAGTGCTGTTTTAACCTTTTCCAGTATTAGCCTTCATGACAGGAATTGAGAAATATTTAATTATATAAATAGACACTCTGGAGTGAAAATGGACAAGCATCAGCCATAATATATGGACCCCTTCTAAAATCACAAGCTGCATTTCTCATAGAGGACTGAAAATCCAGACCATGGTTAAATATTATGACCATCTCAAACCACCATCACTTAGAATTAAACAAAACTGTGCCTGTGAAAATGATTTTTTGTTCTGAATTTGGATTCGCTTGTTTCCTCTGCAGCTTGGTTTCCATATACGTTCCGACTGAACTGGGTAGTAAATAATGAGTTTAGAAACTTTAAAGAATGTACTCATCTCTGTAATGGGCCCTTTAAAGCTACAGTGAACATTTTACTTATATGGGCACTTTAAGGCATTCATTCCTTTTCTCGGGTTTGAAATTCATACCCTGTTGGTCCACAACAGAAACCATCATACAGATCATCTCACAGATCATCAGCTCTCAGGGGAGCAGCTAGAATGATCACGCATGTACCAAAAAAACCCCCAAAAAACTTAATGATGCATGGTCACAAAACATGTTAAATATCAGCATGTATCATTAAATGTCTTTTAGTACCTTGAAGGGCATCTATAAATAATAAAATGTACCTGATTTGTAATTAAATATGGAAGTGGTTCAGGTCCCATTTGAAAAAAAAAAAACTGCTTTGCTTCTCTGCAGCCCAACGCTCTCAATTTCTTTGATGCTCTCAAACATCTGTCACTTAAATTAAACAACACTGTGCATATAAGACTGATTAGCAAAAGATTTTTCCCTTGAACCCTAGGCATATAGATTATTGTGGCACCACAACAACGATTAAAGACTAGCCATCTCTGCAGCTTAGTCTACTTTACGTACTGATTGAACTGGTGAGTTAGAAACTTTACATTAATCAGTGTAATTTTTATACTACGTAATACTTTCATACTACGTTCACATTACAGTCCTTATTGCTCACTTCGTTTTTCTCAGATTTGCTACTCAGACCTTGTCGGTTCGTGTGTATTTGACAACAGCAGAAACAGACATCGCACAGCAGGCGGAGATGATGGGAACAGTAGGATAAAAATATTAACTCTGATTGAAGTTTTCTCATTAAAGCTGCATGGCCACAAAACATGTTGGATATTACCATATCAAAACATGCATTGTAAGGTGTCCCGAGTTCTTTAAAAGGTGCTTATAAATATTATGTATTTGATTTGTGACCATTTGAAAGAATCATATGTGTGACCACACAACCGTGAAAAGACCAGATGTGTGTTGCATACACACACACACACACACAAAAATACTTCGTTTCTCAGCAGCCTAGTGACACTCTTGTCCAGGCATGTCCAACTCTGGTCCTGGAGGTTCGGTGTCCAGCACAATTTGATGGTTCACCTCATTAAACATTAAACTCATTTAACATTCACTAAACCAGGAGTTTCTGAGCAGGAAAATCACCAAAACCTGCTGGACCACAAACCTCCAGGACCATTCGATGAGTTTGACGCCCCTGTTCTTTTCCCTTCTCGGGTTTACTAAAAAAAAAAAAAAAAAATTGTCCTTACTATCCTTTCCAGAGTGGGTAAGTGAGGTGAATTAGCTTTCTATCGCTTTGGAGCCGCCCAATGCTGTCCATGTCCTCCTCTGACAGCACGAACCCAAATACCTGCGAACGAAAGAGAAACCAGCGGGTCAGGAACCCGAGAACCACCAGTTTACACAGACCTCCTCTTTACTCATGCAAGTTTGATTGGTAATGCCTCAAAATTTCTCCAAAACTATTGAGATGTAAAGTCATTCAGTTTGGTTGGATGTGAAATAGTTCACTCTAGAGAAACTTGCCAACTATTTAGGTGACCAGAACCAGAGGTCATGGTTTTTTTATGGGGGATACAACACCTTGCATGTATAATCCACCATGTAAGGAATTTAAAATATCCCATTTTAAACAAAAAAG
Organism: Ladigesia roloffi; assembly: GCA_037577295.1. Lineage (NCBI taxonomy): Eukaryota > Metazoa > Chordata > Actinopteri > Characiformes > Alestidae > Ladigesia > Ladigesia roloffi. Next base: position 6,360,493 of record JBBKCR010000012.1, on the reverse strand, counting down.
TCTCAGGCATCAGGTAGTTTATAAGGTAGTTAACTTGCTGTGAGGGAGCTTTTTGACGCATTAAACTCTTAAGACGTCTGGTTCCATTCACCACCACTGTGGCTCACAAAGAATGGAGCGTTTCACACTTAACCTGCAGTGAATGACAGAATTAATGAGTCATCTGGAAAAATTGGTTGAATTATCATTTAGGAATGTAATCTGGATTTTGCGATTCCATTTTCCCCAGATTCCTTTGAGAACAGATTGGATTTTGGTAGAAAAACAAAACTATCAATGCATATTAAAATGCTGAGATCGATAAAGATTAGATTGAAAGAAATATCTATTAATGGCAATGTGTCTTAACAGTCCTGTAGTAGCATGGAGACCAGCTCACAGTTCACACACCAGTTATTCCACATTGGTTGGGTCCCAGCTCACATGCCTCCCGTCATGCAATGCACTCAGGGCTTCCATGTCTGTGTCCTGCAGTTGGAATCCAAACACCTGCGCATGCAGAGGCAGTCTCAGAAAAAAGCAGAAATGCTGGTCTGAATGTCCTAATGGAGACCAGAGTGATAAACCCATGTAGCTAGAGGGTCCTCTCTAAAGAATACCCCTGAGCGAAGACCTCTCTAGACCTCTGAAGCTTTCTCTGACCTTCAAAATGAGCCTTGGATGCTTGTTTAGACACTACATACGAGTCAAACCTGAAATTAACAGACTCACAGTTCACCTGATTTGTGCAGGATATGAAGAGTCATGCCCTGAAACCTCTGTGCAATAATTCTTGAACGAGATACTGACTTTATTTCACTCATAGTGAAACCAGAGTTGGAATTCGGTCTTAGTGTTCCATTTAAAACCTTATCAGTTAAATGAACCATAAAGACACATCGACTGAACTTACCTCCACAAGTCATGTCTCGTCGAGGCTACATTAACTCTCAGAACAGATTTAAGCTATTAAATGGGATGCCAAGACCATGTTTCAACTCAATACTCATCATGAGTGAAATAATGTCAGTGGGCTAGCGCAAACCTCGCTCAGGATTTTTTGAGGTATCACGTTTCATATCCCACACAAATGTTCTTTTCTTATCCTACACGTGGTCTTTGTGTCCCATTTAACAGCTTATAAAGGTTAAATGAACCGTAAAGACATTGCTGTGGATGGACTGAAATTCGAATACATTTTCAAAGGAGGCGTACAAATGTGTTAAACTGGCAAAACATTCATTTAAAAATGAAAACCCCAAGAAAATAAAATGTCTTTTGTGATGAAAGGAATTATGATTATTCTGTTGCCTGTCCCTTTACAGCTGCCTGCAGGGAATCTCCAGCAGAAGGCGCTGTGGTGTCTGAAAGTATGGCACTAAATCAAGTGTTAATTGGAATTTCCCCTCATTTAGTGTCGTATACTGGATTACTATAAAATACATCTCTAAGCTTTGTAGGGTAACGTGTCTTATCCAGACACGGTCTTACAGTCATTAGTTACAGGGACACGTCTTGCAGTCATTAGTTACAGGGACACGTCTTGCAGTCATTAGTTACAGGGACACGTCTTGCAGTCATTAGTTACAGGGACA
>JBBKCR010000012.1:6288876-6306897 GCA_037577295.1 Ladigesia roloffi | reverse complement strand
GTTCTAAACTGTACTGTGCTGGTACTGAAGCTGTATCAGGTTCTAAACTGTACTGTGCTGGTACTGAAGTTGTATCAAGTTCTGGGATTCCAGTGTATCTAGTCCAGTTCCGGAGTTTCTCTCCACAGTTTCTGGCTGCTCATCCCAAAACAAAACCGCGTCCATGGAGTCGAACCGTTTTTCTGTCAGATCCGCTTTTGTTATCGAGCTCTTTTATTATTTCTAGTCCTGTTTGAGTGTTGAATGTTCTCTCTGCGTTCTTTATCCGTGTGTTGAGAACCAAACCCAGAGAACTTGTTAGTGACGTCCTGGATCTCCTTCTCGTCTCTCTCAGAGTTAAAAATATAAAAACCACACAAAAATGTCTCTTTAGCCCAAACAGACAGTAGAACTTGTAGTTCATCGACAACCCATTTGTTAGTTTGTATCTTGTTTTGTTTTGTGCAGACAGTAAATAAACAGTGATCTCTTTCCACGTAGTGATGACATTTCGACCAATCAGAAAGCAGTAATGGGGTCAGCTCAACTGAGGCCCACTTTCTTCTCTGCCGTCCGGTTCGTGTTTGTAATGGAAAACGTGTTCATTATTTCACTTGTTTGAAGTACCGCACAGTTCCTCATACCAGCGGAAAAGCCACATAATATTCCAGGTGTCCACTTTTACATCACAGTGATGGAGCACATATATAAGCAGCCTCCTAGCAACCACATCAACCCCTGCAGATGCACCTAAGGCTTTTCCTTGCTGTACATCTCCAGAGCTACACTGGAGCAGAGAGACGGTACAAAGATTAACCTGCATGGAGCCTGCGAGGGGGAAGTGCCTCGCATTATGGACTCGGATAGGGTGCCTGGCTTTGATGCTGCACAGTGTCTCTGGTCCTGCACTCATCCATCATTCAGGAACAGAATGATGGAGGGAGAAGAATACGGAAGGAGGTCAGTCTAGCCTTGATTGTAAGCATTAAAGCTCAGCTCGAAAGCCTGTACAGAAGAAAAGAATGGTAAAGTGGACCGTATGTGGTTGCGAAGCAGCTGGTCATGTGCTGAAGTGTGGAATTAAACTGCAAGTATGTGTCTGAACATGCAAATCCCACATTGACAACCCAGTTTAATTTGACATGAAATTAAGCTACTGTACTTGTTTACTGAAAAAAACATTTTAGAAATGATGTACAAAGTGTAGCCACATCCATTAGAATAAAAAGCCAAAAAATAAACAGCAGCCGTTGAGCAAATGCAATTATTTACCTTTTTACTGAAAATTACGCTCATTGAATTGATCACACCTCCGAGAAAATGAAACCCTCTGTAACACAGAAATGCACTTGAAGCAAAGGTTTTGATTTTGAACGACTGTGGCACAGTCGTGAGTTAATTGGAAACTTCTGGAATATATTAATTATGAAAACTATTTCTGATTGCCATCACAGAGAACTGAAAAATGCACACTCGGAGTCTGCCAAACTCTAGAAGTCCGCTTGAAAACATTCTAAGAAAAATGTTTAATTTTAATAGGGTTTTTGCCCATTATATTTTTCATCAAAGTGGCAAGGCTGATGAAACTCCTAAAAGTTTTGTTTTTTCATCCAAACTATCATTTGATTTCAAAGACATCAAGTATATTTTGCGTCTATGAACAGTAAAGCAGTTTATATCAAACACCGACAACAATGAACCCTGTCATAAAAAACGTACTTCAGACTGCGGGTGAAATTGAAAATTTTCTTTCAGTTTTCCTCAGTAAAATGAAACATCAATGGCGAAAATAAATTGGATCCGAGCGTCGCTTATTAACTACAAAGTTTCGCCGCCTCGTACTCCATGTAGTACGGCTGTCTGGCGCTAAAAGACTGCAGCGCTGCGAGAATTCTCTGTACCTCAGAGCTGGAGAGTTTGAGTCGGTGTCGGAGTAAGCAAGAGAACAGATCCAATGGCAGTGGTCCAGGAGGAGACAGTCTGTTGACTCTGTATCGGATCTCCATGAGCTGCAGCAGGGCAGAGTCCTGAGATCCCTGAGTGTATGGATAGTCCAGCTGCAGGATTAAATCCTGAATGGCTTCTGGGTCAAAGTGCATGCTGTAGCCAAAAAGCTGTATGCTGTTGATCTTCATGTAGCCAAAGTTCTGCGAGGAGTCTGTGACCTCCATTGCCTCGAAATAGGCCGTTTCGTTCCCCTGCGCCAGGTCGGTCCGGACCCTGCTCCTCAGGTAGAAGTGAACCGTCTCGAAGAAGCTCTTCCAGCGGTTGCCTAAGGTCAAGGTCCAGTTATAGCAGTCCAGAGGAATGTCTAGCTTGGTCTTCTCCCAGTCGGGATAGCTGTTTTGGTTGATAGGCATGGTCCAGCTCTCAGAGTGGCTCCCGCCGAATGGGTTGACATAGACGGACAGCACTGGCTCCAGTGTGGAGTTCTTGGTCATGCATATTTGCAGCGAGACCCCCAGCAGCATATGCACGCGGCTGGACTTGAACTTGTTGCTCTTTAGAGTCAGGAGCATTCTCTTTCTCCACGAGGGATCGAACCAGGTGTTCAGGCGCACATCGCTGCTGACGAAGGTGGCGCGGATGACCATGCTGCCGTCGCGCCGCTGGAGCAGGTACCGCAGCTCCAGGTCCTGCAGGTCCGTCTCGAAGCCTAGGTAGTGGTCCGTGGGATCAGGGACCGCGTGCCTGCACGTGCCGTGGCTCAGCGTGAATCCAGAGTTGCAGCCGGAGCAGCGCGTTCGATTCTCTGCGGAGCAGGAGGCACAGCGGGGCCCATCGCCTACCATGCAGGGGACGGTGCCCTGACACAAAGGCTGGTCGTGTGGGCACAGGCAACTCCGTGTCTCCTCCAAAAAATAGCCCAGGTGCCTGCTCTCGCCACAGTACAGGATGGAGAGGACGCGCTGCAGCCAGTAGCCGAGAGACCTGGAAGATGTGCATTTAAACAATCAGCAAACAGCAAAGTGGAGATAAAACAAAGGAAGCAAAACAAAGCAATCGTGAGAAAATAAACCTAGAATTGTATGTGGTCCATAAATGGCAGCCAGTAATGCAAGCGAGCCAGTAAAAGTAACAAACGACTGTGATATAACAACAATAGGCCGCAAATGGACAATTTGCATTTTGCAATAGTGATAATGGTTTTCAAACATTACACGAAGGCAAAACCGGACTTTAAAAGCACAAATGGATGGAAAAGAGCCCACTAATGTTACTAATAGCTTCAGAGGTTGCAGTGGGTGGCGGAATAACACACATTAGTCAGTTGAACAGCAAGAGAGACTCGGGTGAACCTTTTAATTCGTTAACTTGCTTCTAATGATTCCAGCAGGTACCTCCTTTCGCCACAAGCCAGTGAAACTTGTAACTTTTCCAACTCATCAGCCAAAAGTTAATTGGCTTTGAGGTCACCAACCTCTCTCTCGCGAGTCTTTTTAAACTCTAATTACAAACAATTATCCAGCTAACGAGCACAAAGACAAATGTGTGAAATGCGGAAGCAATGAGTTCCTGTAAACAGTGTTTACCTCTGAAACGCTACTGTAAAGGCATCTAAAATTACAACCCTCTTCTATGGACACGTACAGCTTTCTTCAACAGGGAGCTGCAGGACATGTTTAACAGCACCATGGATTTAAAATAAAAACAGGCATCTAAATTTTCTTACCAAAGCTAACATGACATGACTTATTCTTATTTATCATGTTTCTGAATAGCGCCTAACATAAAAGCAACGGAATGAAACGAAGGTCCATTACTGAGATTGTAAAATGACCTATCAGGTTACATTTGTGATTGTAGTTTTGGTGGAGTGACTGAATGTAACCTCTCCAATCGCGTTCTACAGTAACTGAGCAAAGGTCTTTGTGCCTTAGACGATTACCCAGCAAACGAGCACAATGACAAATGTGTGAATTGCGGGTGCAGGGTATATACAGCAGTGCTTACGTTAAATGAAATATCTTTTAATAACGTTTTTACTAAATTTGGAGTGATAATCAGTGATCTTTCTTACATGTAAGCAAAATTTGACATATCTAACACTATAGAACTTCTATAGTGTATGAACTATTATCTGATTTTAACATAAACATGTACTATAGGTCCAAGTCTATGGGGTGCTGTTTGTAAAAATTTGGAAAAAAATTAATAGTAACATTTCTTCATCATTTATTGCAATTCTCACACAATTTTCACCCAATTAGGGCAAACTAAATGTTAGAAAACTGAACTGTGTTAAAAAACTAAACTACATTTTCGAAATCTAAATGTTGCATTTTAACAAATGGCGACTCAAAATGTGGGATTTCTTAGCTCAAAATGTTTTATAGATATGCAAATTTCCCACACCCCCTGATTACAATTGGCTGTTATTTAGCAGGGGGCTGGACTGCCTGCTGTGATTTTGCCTCACCATCAGGGAGGATTTGCCTTAAATAATCTTAAACTATATGTTAAATATGAGATAATTTCTCGCACTCTAAATGTAAAACTTCACAGTTAGATAGGGCTCGGTTACACATTTCCAGCCACCCCTTGTTTAACAAAATAGCCACCTGACAATCTGGAGTTTTAGCCGAAACCAGTTCACCCTGGCAAAAAGTAATGGGACACTGGGCGAGGTGAACGTTTTTCGCCTAATATCTCCAGATAATGGCAAATGAGGGGCCGTTTTAAAGTGTGCAAGATACAAATAAATAATTCCATGAAATGAATTTTTACGAGAGTGTGGGCAAGTCCAAAATCAACTCACAAGACTTTGTGATTTAAGGCACGGAGTTGCCTGTGATTTGAGTCTGAGATTCAGACTCGAGTCTCCATCACTGGTGCCCAGACACGCTAAAGTCTGCGGTTACATGAACTAACGCAAACGCTAACACATAGAATTTCACTCTAAATAGGTAACCTCATAGTCTGTAAAAATACCTATTAAAAAATAAAAACTCTAAAATCAATGCCATTTCTTATTAATCACCTGTTAATACTTTTTAAAACCCCACGGACACCCTGGGACGCTAAGGTGAAGGAGATCCTGTAAAGAGTGGTTACCTCTCCCTCTGCAGGACTATTCTGGGCTGGGTGCGGCACCTCTTGCTGAGGCTGAACAGCCTGTTGGCGCTCCGGCGGGCCTTGCTGAGGAGGAGGCTGGCACGGCTCTCCAGCTGCCTGTAGCGCTGCAGCAGGGCCGTGTCTGCCTTCCACATGAGCTGAATGGCTGAGGAGTTAAGGGCAGAGTGCGTTGGCAGTCTGCCCACAAAACCTTGGAACTCATCTGCTCAAAAAGGACAAATGGATCAATTAACACGAACAGCCGGACTTAAAATCCAATTACTCCTTCAGGCAAATGTGAACTGGCCAAATGGGACAGCAATTAGTTTGGTTTTGCGTATACTTGGGAGGCTGATTTGTGAATGCCATTAGACTGACAAACAGAAAAACAAGCTCTAATATGCCTCGTCATTATGTGAAGTAACAAACATGTTTGAACTGGTCAATGTATTTCATAACAGGATAAGACACATTAATGCAGTGCAATGTCTCTGGTTAAACTCTGTCTCGGCGCTCTAAACAGCTTTAGTCAAAGATACAGCAATATCCCCCTGAGACCCCGCCTATTCGGAGTTACCACATCAACCCCTATAGTGTTCTGTAGAGGACATCCTGGGTTTTCCAGTGATGTGTCCTGTGATGGCTTTGCATGCTGGGAACAAGTACTGCAATGGAAAGACTTACATTATGTTCCTCTGCACAACCAAAAAGATACCACATCTCCAGGACTATTGCAGCTAAACAGTCTAGAGGAGGTTCTGTGACACATAACTCACTTTTGAACTAAAATAAATGTTTTGTTGTGTTCTTGTTTTGATCAAACTGAATGTGTTCTTATCACTTATCACAAATTGAATGGGTTAATATCACTTATTTCATTTGCTAAATTCAGTTTTATTATCACATGAAAAATGTATTCCTGTTGTCCTCTACAGTGGACATGCTGGGAAGTTAAAATTAAATATATATTCAAAAGAAATTTAAACTGAAATGTGTGTTTTTAGGCCCAAATAGATAAAAAAAACACACACAAAAAATTGTGAGACAATTTTTTCTTCGGTTCTCAGGAGGATAAGAGTTAAAGCCCGTCGAATTGCCCATTCATTCAATGTATCTGAATAAACATTGGGCACCTGACTCCTCGAACTCCTGGTTGGCCTGAGTCCAGGCCTCTCTGGTGTGCTCCAGGGAGTTCTCCTGGGCGCGGATGTCGGTGTAGGGGCAGTTGCAGTGCGGATACTCATCGCTGCACTGGCACCAGCAGTCGTTCTCCCGGCACACAAACTGGCCCTCGGCGTTGCAACCGATATAGCCCAGGGCAGCCTGGACAAATTGGCTCCTCAGATACTCCGGCAAAACAGCTTGGAGCCCTGGAAAAGTAAACCTTAACATAAATACTACAGAAAAATAGGACCAGCAATGTCATCTAAATGTACTCCATAACTGTCTACAAGGCTGCACTCGTGTCAGTCATCAAAACACACTTAATTAAATTCACATGGCAGCGAAAGGTGCCTGCTGTCAGCAGTGGCACGCCACACGGTCTGCTGGTTAATTAACCAAAGTCAGGAGAGATGCTCAAGTTGCTTCAGTGGTTTAGTACATGGCCACATGGCCGCGACATTTTTTGGCCGGTGTTGATACGCTGAAGCTCATAGTATCAGGAGGTGTAAAGATATTTCAAACATGTTCCTACCTTGTAACTGAACCTTGTTCTCAGGGCTGTGAACCAAGACGGAGCTCACAGAGTCGAGGTTGTCATAGTTACTGCAGCCAAGAGGGCCAGTTCTGGTCTCGGTTACCTGCAGAAAGGATGAAAAAAAAAAACTGTACTGACTGAAAGGCTACTGTAAAGGCATCTAAAAGCTAAAACCCTCTTTTATGGACACATACGGCTTTCTTCAACAGGGAGTTGCAGGATGAGCATCATGAATTTAAAATAAAACCAGGCATGAATTTAAAATGAAAACAGATTTATCTTTAATTTTCTTTATGTTCCATTGTACTTGGTGTAATTGTATTTTAGGCTAAATAACATGCTTCGAGTACTGTTTGGGTCTTGGAGAGGGCTGGGGTGGGGGGGGTAATCAATGTGTTATTGTTGTTTTTAATCATGCGATATTGCTTTTTGAAATAAAAACAGTGAATACAATAAAACCCCATAAAACAAAACAGGCATCTAAGTTTTGTTTGACAAAGAAAAACAATCGTAATAATGGAACCGACACTTACTTATATGTGGTTATGCATTCAAGACTTGCATGGGGTGGCAACATGACTATTCTTATTTATAGTGTTTCTGCATGGAGCCAAAAATAAAAGCAACGGAATGAAATGAAAGTCCATTAGTCAGATTGTAAAGGACCCTTCAGATTACATTTGCGATTGTAGTTTTGGTGGAGTGACTGAACGTAACCTCTCCAACCGAGTTCTACAGTAACTGTGCAAAAGTCTTTGAGCCGCAGTCTTTGAGCGAAGAATGAGAACATTCACTATGGCAGAGAACAATTAGACGATTTTCTGGCCATTCAGAGCTGGAACATGACGGGACCCGATCAAATTAATTAGTCTATTGTCATGTCTTTAATTAAAAGTCTTTGCACTATGGCGCAGATGTAGCCCTTTTTGTTCCCAGACCTTGAGTAATACTAAAGAAACCACAAAGGCAGAATGTTAAGTTAGACATCAGTTACACATGGAGAATATTCATAACTGCTGTTGTTTTATTCAGTAATAACTTGACAGAATTGCTCTAAGCAAAACATTACAAGATTTATAGTCACTTCTAGGGTTGGCTCGAACAACTCATATACTGTATCATTGCATTAGTATTTAATTCTATATTTAGTATTCAGAAGTTTTGCTTTGCTTCCAAGCCACAAAATTTGAGGTCTAAACCACAATACGCTGATTGTTTCTGCCACTAATGGCGAGTACTAAGACAATAATTCTAGTTTGTTAGTATTAGGATATAGGTTATCCCGATCACTAAGTACCAATAATGTCCAGAGTCTGCAGCCGCTAGAGGGCCCCATAGGCAAATCTGTCTATTTTATTGTGGAAGGTTTGGTCATGAAGACCATTAAACATATAGGTCAGCAACAGCTGATGTTTGTTTCTTTTTAAGGGACCTTGCATTTTTCATTGCTTTTTGAAGATATGTCTGTTTTTTATATAGTTACTCCCTGCTTTGTGGGGGTTAAGTTCCAAGAGCAACCGCGTTGTTGTGTTGTGGTTAAAAAAATGCCTGAAAATAATTTTGTACTGTAAAATCGAAATATGCACCCAAACATGCTCCTAAAACACTTGACTTTCATTTGAAAACAGTTAACTGTAAATAATGTAAATACCGATGTTCCCCTGTAGAGACTGGACTCATGCAGCACGTTTGTTTATGTTTGGGCCATGCCCCCTCATCCTCGTGCTGGTTGTTTGTGTTTGGGCCATGCCCCCTTATCCTCGTGCTGGTTGTTTATATTTGGGGCATGCCCCCTCATTTTATTCCGTTAAAATATCTGGTTGCTTTGGTAAATTGCCACGTGGTGTCCGGGGCCCGGACTTCACAGTCCAATTTACTCAGAGATGCGAGGACTGAAACCACGACTGCTGATACACATGAGAGTGGGGGGTTATTGTATCTGAGTCCTTGGTTCAGGTTTGGTTTGCCAGTTGTTTCTGGAGTTTGTTTATGTTTTGGCCCTCAATCCTTCTTTTGTTTTTGGATTTGTAAATAAAAGTCTAGAGAGCATGGAAATCCACAGATGAACCTCCTTCCTAGACTAGTGTGACCCTCACAAGAGTGGCATTCGAACCAGAGGCTACACTCATGGGTTCCATAGCAGGATTTGGTGTGTGAGCTGCCTGCCATTAATACACTATTGCTCCTTAAAAAAGGCCAGTAACAAAATTCCATAAAATAATATTCACATTCATTATACATAGTATTTATTAAGTATGATGTCGAGAATGAGGATTTGAATACTCATTGATAAATACTAACAAATAATGGTTAAGTCTGTAATCGGACCAGTCCTAGGAATGTCCTGAACAAATTGATCATTAACTTTCATGTATAAATCATTCTGAATATTACCTGTATAAAAACATGATTCTGAATATTATACAGTTTCTCAGTCCAAACTCATTTTATATAACCATGTAAAACCAATAGGAGTGAAAATTATACTGCAGCATTTTTGAAGTGGTGTGAGATTTTATGCCAAGGACAACACACAGAACCAGAAGAGTTTGTGAATGTGTGTGCCCATATGTGAGAGAAAAAGAGAGAAAGAAACTTCATTACACCCACAGCAGGCTCTCGTGTTTCTGTTAATGCCGCTAGGAGATTCATTAAAGTCAAACTCTTCGGCGGGGTTTTAGGCTGCATTGCACTGCGCCGCAGCTCCAGCAAAGGCCAACGTCCTTCAATGCCTACTTAAAAACGAAACCCACTGCAGGAGGAAAATAAACCTGCATTATTAAATATTTCAATAAGCAGACACGCATGAAAAGATGTTAGAAGATGCTATCTGTGCTTGCTTTGCTTTTGTTACGGCTGATGAATAACGACACCTGTAGGTTTCTTCAGACAGCAATCGGTGCTGTCTCCTAAACATGAGCAGACTACTTTCAGACTCCACTTCAGGAGGACTCTGGAACTTTTCTTTTTCTACTCCTCAAATACCTGAGCCAGTTAATCATGATTGCACCACCTGACTTTGTGGGCAAGATGTCTTGGGAGATGATAAAAGAAGTCCTTGGAGGCCTGGACTGGAGATGCTCTTCACACTGGCAATAAAACATCAAAGCTCACATATACATAATTGATTGCCATGAACACAAGAAACCCGCTTTGCAAAATTTTATTTCTCTGCTCCGTTTAGTGATACGCCATAGTTTGGACGTCTCACAGCCAATTATAAAGTAAGACAAGAGGAAAGTCAAAGCATGCCGGCGTGCCCCACCCTCCAAACGATCAAGCAAGCCATAATTGTTATTTGCACACTGAACAAATGGCTGAAAAATCACTGTCCAGTTTAACCAATTAACTGGAGGATTTTTCCTGCATCACATTCATCCTGTGGGAGCGGCATGCAAACTCAGAATCTGGATACACACTGACAAACTTGAAAATATTACAATTCTGAAGAAGATTTCTTACGTATTTCACATATGAGAACAATTAATTGCCATGCCATCCAGGCAATATGTTCCCATTTGTTGCTGTTAAAGGAAACACTGTTGTCTACAGAAATGTTGCTTGCATGGCATCCAGCTCCTGTAAAGATGAACTCATTCATGTAAGGGTATCAGACCTCAGGCTGACAGCAAATCAATATGATTGGCAATTCTCTGACTTGTAGTTAAATTAAATAGAGATTTAGAATCCATACAGGAACGACTTGATTCAAGTCGATATGCTAAACGGTGATATGATTTATATTCGAGCTTCTTAGAAAATATAGTACATTGCATTGGAAGTATTCCTTAAGGAATTCCTCTGATGTTTTCCAAACTCGAGACACAGATAATTAAAAAAACTGTCTAAGCAATGTTTATTGCAGTCTCAAGAGAACATGCCCCAAACTGAGTTAGCAATTAAATTGCCTGGATACAGTCTATACTTAGAATATAAACAAAGTGTGTGTTAGTTTGTGTGTGTGTGCACAGCAGAGAAATAAAAATGATTACTAGCAATAAAAAAAAGAAAACATTTTAAGGGTCTATCATCTGAAAATATAATCTAGTTATAACAAATGATTTGTAATAGTTGGAAAACGCAGCTTCATTTTCATCTTCTTCTGCTTTCTCTGCAGCTTCGGCTCCCTCATCATCATGAAAGTGTGCAGAAAATGAGAAGCAGCCAAAAATCGAAGCACTTAGCGGAGCAACTCGACTCACATCTAACGACTAACTAACTGCACCCAGAGTAGACGAGAGAGAAAAGGGTCATAAACCCAAACTGAGTTTAGGCAGTTTGTTCCTCCAGGAACTGTAATTAGAGGAAAACACCTCATATGGTGTTTGTAGCTCCCATCCGAAACCTATTTGTTAATTTTGTTAACTTGGATCACGAACAATGGTTCATTCCACTCTATCCCTTAATCAAGCTTCTTCACCATTTGTAAATAATGCAGCGCTATTGTTCTGCTTTGAACTCTGAGCAGTTGTGTTGGCAGGAACGCGCAGAAGATCGATGTTTCACTGGATCACTACGTTCATTAATATATTTATGTACGGCCTGAAGTATTCCTGCTTTGATCACGGATTACGCCACAGTAAGCAACAGTGATAATTAAAACAATCTAAATCCACAAAAACTGAATAAAGAGGAGAATTGAGATTATGAATGGATTTCTTCCTGGCCCAAGATGTGCTGGGAATGTGTGGAAAATAAATGAAGGATGTTCTGCTCTGTCGCAGGGAGGGTGTATTTAGAACGGATAAACATTTCAAAATGAAAAATTGTTTTGAAATCCGTTTGAAACGCTGGTCTTCATTAGTCAGAGGGTCGTTTTCTGGCACAGAGGTAAATAGAGTTTCTGAATGCTTTCAAAACGCATCGTATTCTGCAGAGGAACCTTGTGAATAAAGTCTGTGTAAACAGTTCAGAGGTGCTGGAGGCTGGAAGAATGCCCAGGGAGAAACTGCAACGAGCTCTAAACCAAAATCCCACATGTTCCACAGCACTACAACCTACACCTCAACATGAAGCTAGAAGCTACAATCACTGGAGTCATTATTGAAATTATATTAGTGATGCTCCGATCGATCGTCCGAAGACCGGTATTGGCCGATAATCACATTTTATGATTTTTTCGGTACTCGTTAAAATTGGCCTATCTTAGGAACCGAACACAATTGATGACGTCAATGCGTGAGGACGTACTCGATGAGTGGGGATGTAAATGTTTGGCGCTGCAGTCGTGTCATCACCGGTGTGGAATTACTATTCGGTTCGAGAAACAATTAAAAATTCTCTATTTGCAATTTATTTTCCAAAGAAATCTCACGTGAAGGCGCATCGTCCAAAACACTTAATACACCGAACCTCATTCGACACTTAAGAACCCCATTGTAAAGGCATATTTAAATATTCACTATATTATAAATATGTGATTATTTAATTCTCTGTTTAAACAATTAATTTAACAAAGGCAACATTTAAAGTATTACTTCATCTGAAATCAAGTATGGTGATCAGGGATCTTACATATCATTTATATAAACTTGAAGCATTAGAATCTGCATCGGTATCGGCCGATCACCCAGACAAAAAATTGGTACTTGGTATCGGTGGCAAAAATCCTGATCGGAGCATCACTAAATTATATTATTGATATTATTGAAATCCTTTCAATTCTCTCCATTCAATGTCTTTAATATTTCACCGATTTTTCCAAAAGTGATCGGCCTGGTAATATGAATAAAATCAAATCAGAAGCCATCTGATATTAAGCAAACACAGCCTGCTGGGTATGTGACCGCACAGGTTTGGTACATTTGTAAGGCTGAGCCTAAATCAGGCTGTCGAAACTGCTCTAACTGTTCACCACCCTGTTCAGCCCACTGTTTCCAGTACCATCTGTGTCTCTAATGAAGACCCATCTAAACGAATGAGGCTCACAACCCAGGGGCTCCTGCATCATAATTAAACCCCTCATTTCTACCCTCCACTGCTCTCCCCTTCCCAGTCACCTGCTCATCTATAAACGTAACATTGAAGGATGGCCCGCTTATGGCCACATTTAGCATTCCTCGAAACCGGCTCGTGTAACGCCCCTGTTTTCGCGGGCCCTACACTTTGCTCATGGTAGATACGGCTAATAATGAGCGGAATTATTAGCAGAGGAACAGAATATGAATAGATGAGCCGGGCTCATCCATCATCCAGATCCACGCTTCAGCAGAAGCTGTTAAGGCCGCTTTGTCCTCACTAACGGCACTTTAGCTCCAAACCTTCTCAGGAGTGGAAGTAGAAATTCCACAAATCTTCAACAGGACCAAACAGACCCTGCATGTACATTACTCAAGTCTACCTGGGGAGTTTGCGGTGGTATTCAAAAGTGCCTCTAACTGTACGGCCCATAAATATGCATCAGGACTTAAACGAAATGTGCTTACATAAATATCCAAAACCCAGTTTATCCCTCTTCAATGGGTTCCCCTTGAACCCAAGCCCAGATAGGCTTACAAATGATAAGCCCTCGGAGAAAAAATGTGTTATGTAGGCTACATCATTCCCGCATGCAGCTACACTTCAAACACACCGGACCATTTAGCTCTTTTATCACTAAACATTTCAAAACTGCGAGCGAAGTTTCGGAACAGGACTACTGCTGGGGGGGTGTGAGTGTGACAGATCATCCACTGCGACCGACAGCACCGGCAGACACTTTCATTAATCAACTACAGCAGTTTTTGTATTCAGCCTAGATTACTTTATTCAAAATACAGGACAGGCACTGGGGACAGTGTGGCGAAATAAATAAACAAACATACACTTCCTGAACTAGAGCAAAAACAAACTTTTTCCCCCCAACACACAGAGCTCACCTGCAACTGCCTATTGATCCGAGCTAGTATTGACGTGTAGAGTGTGTGTGCTGTGCTGGCCTAAGCATTAAAGTCAAAAAGCATAATCTGAACTCCAAACATGTCTCAGTTGATCAGCACCATCTGGGGTGAGTGGAAAGTGAGTACATTTGGGGTTTTTTTTGTCAAATAATTTCTTGAAACTGCTTATGATGATGCAGAAGTCCCACAAACGTCATTCGCTGTATGCGAAAAGAGGCTCTGAATCCGCAGAATCCCCAGTTTGCTTTACCTTAATGGCTGCGGAGGCGATCTGGAGGTGGTGGAGTCTCCGTAGCGTGCTGTCTCGGTCGATGAAGTAGGAGGCGGCGAGCTGATGCAGGGCCTCGAGGGTCAGCGCCGACGCTGTGCCGTTGGAGGCTCCCCCGCTCGGCTGCCCCCTGCTCAGCTTCCTCTTATCCACAAAAATGGTCAAGGACTCCTCCCCTGCCCAAAAGAGAGATAAGAAGCATTAGCCAACGCAGAGCTCATCAATTAGGCTCCTAATCAGCAGCAATCAGCAGGGAGCCCAGGAACCCCGCGGCCCGCTCAGGACCTCCGTGGGATCTTCTCTCATTTTACAGATGATACGAACGCGAGCAGTATTGTTCATCTCTAAATGGGTGAGGGGGGGACCAAAGCCAATTGCCTCTGCTGGAGCGTTTATTCAGAGAAAATGCATTTCGGAGAAAAATGGGCCCAGTCAGGGGGTGTCCTATGGTGAATTAGGTCGAGCTCCAAGTGATCTCCCAGACTCGTCTGAATGAGGGCAGGGAAGATGCGCTCAGTGACTGAGATATTGATTGGGGGGTTCATCCTGATGAGTGTCGTAATTACTCTCTGGAGAAAACCACGGCTGGATACTGACACCTCTGACAATTAGAGCACTATACCGACCACAAGGCCATCACCTGACTCTGGCAGGGGCGGCAAGTGGCACCGAGGTCAATTCCAATTTCTCATTTGATCCTCATATAGTTAGCTCTTATTGGTACTGTCTATGTATTTTGAACTTTATGCTCAGTTCAACCCAGCAGTAAACTATGGATGCCTAATTGACATCTTTTTTTTACAGACAAATTGTTTATTTAATGAACGTGCCTTGATGTAGCTTATTATTCATAGCAGTATAAATGTTTGCAATAAAATTCATTTTTGTGCATTTTATCTGTACCCTATCTTGTCTAATCTGACATCTGTGACAATTTTTTTGGTTGGAATGTATTACTTACATGGTGTATAAATGTAACATGTATGATATGAGGCACTTGGTTGTTCACACATGGAAAATAAATGTCCATTCAATTTAAAACATAATTTCTTCAATCCCAGCAAGTTACTTCGCTGCCTTCATGGTCATTAGCATTAACAGCTATCAAATTAACGTTCACACTTGTCAGCTTATTCTGTCACAGAGCAAAATTAAATCCCTCCATCATTTAGAAAAACGCTAAAAACAGCACATGACGAAATATTTGCCCACATGCCGTACTGACATGTACACATGATTAACAGAACGTTGAGCTGTGTTTCCCTTAGATCTTCTTTCATGTCAGGGGGTGGACCCTTTGAAGCCAAAAAGGTGTCTTGCTTATAAGATGTTCTCAAACACACGTTTGTTTGGAGAGGTATCATTGTGAGAATTATTTTTTTTCATTAAGTAGTGTCTGAATAATTGTTTATGGCTGCAAAAATCCAGAACGTGGAACTTTATAATAATAATAATAATACATTTTATTTATAAGTGACTTTCATGACTCTCAAGGTCACTTTACAGATGTTACGCAAAAATTTAAGTTGAAGAATAGATACATTAAATGAAGAAGTGTTTATAATCTTTTAAATCTTTTAATAAGAGTTTTAAATCCTTTGTAATCATTTTATTTTACACATTTATATGAATTACTGGATCACCAGGCTTGGGATGTGATTTTTGTGAAAACATTAGGTGAATTTAGAATTTCAGAGAAATTTAGTCAAAAATAAGAGAATGGCACATGAAAAATAAATGCTAGTGGGCAAACGTTAGTCTGTCAATAACTAAACAATCATTTTACATAATCCAACCTAGAATATGTCCACAGTGAAGAGTGTAACACTTCATCTATTGACTTGAGCAGCAAACAAAAAAGGCACAAATATGGCCAATAGCTAAAACACAATCCTACACAAGGGATAAAGTCAATCACATTGAGCGTACGCAAATCTAACATGGCTTTCCATGCAATATCAATCCCTGTCAGAATGGCCCATATACGGCTATATTAATGATGCAACAACCACCCACTAAAGATCTGCGGTTTACAGTGTATACATGGGAGCTAATGCTACTCTTACAAGTGGCACAAAATCACAAAACGTCACTGGAACACTCTAATCCACATCCATTCCCTTCATCAGACACATTTAGCAGCTTTCAAAAATGCAACATTTATTAGCACATTCTTCGTTAATACATTAACGAATTACACAAAACTGATTCATTTAAAAATGCAACTCATCCTGTAACATTTCGCATGGAAAACACCATCAGCTTACATCCAAATGTCTGTATCTCATCCAAGTTAGACGGCTTGACATGCAAATCTTGCTTAATGGTGGGGAAACATTGTAGAGTGTAAAAGTTGTGCGACTTGGCATATGTCTAAGATCCCCGTGATCATATTCACTTTGTGTAATTAGGTGTATTATTGATAGAGAGCCCTACTGAGATGGTAAATAACGCTGATAAACGAGGACACCAGGCAGGAGTTGGTGACGATGCATCATCGAATCAAATGTTCTTACCTCCCAGAGTGGCCGAGACTAGGAAGTGTGTGCCGTACTTCTTGATGACGCTCTCCGTTATCCTCTGCAGGCTTGGCCGCCGTCCTAGCTGTCTGATATTGTGGATGAAGTCTGGGTCGAAGGGCACAGCGACGCCGCTGTCTTCGTGCCTCTCTGCGGCGAGGTTGTTCACCTTCCATCGCCCAAACTCCCTGCGGAGCGAACAACCTTTTAACTACGAAGGGCAATGTGGTACAGAAGCAGGCCATGAAAGTAATCAGCGTATTCCACCTGGTCTTCCCACTCCTGGTGCCCGGTCCTCACTGTGTCTGTTTGGTCTGGCTCTCCTCCAGCTCCCCCTTCCAACAACCACCCCCCCTCCCCTTATGTTGACTCTGGTTCTCTTCCAAACTTCTCCCCTGCACTCAGTCGGTACAGATATGGACTGTGTGGGGTTTCATTGTGCTGGGACTCCATGGTCTCAGCGGAGAGCCAGGTGCTGGGTCGATCTAAGCACACTGTAGTAATTTATAAGGCATTCAAAATTCAGATTCCCCATGTCCAGTACCTCAGACTAAAGTACCTTAATCCTCAGATTTCAGTAAATATAAACAGTGTAAAACTGTCTAGAACCGGTGTTTACCCTCAGAACTCAAAGTGTATCAGTAAACTCTGATTTGAGTAAATATAACAGGTGTAGAACAGTCTAGAACCGGTGTTTACTCTCAAAACTCAGAGTGTATCATAAATCTCTGATTTCAGTAAATATAAACGGTGTAAAACTGTCTAGAACCGGTGCTTACCCTCAGAACTCAGAGTGTATCAGTAAACTCTGATTTCAGTAAATATAACCAGTCTAAAATAGTCTAGAACCGGTGTTTACCCTCAGAACTCAGAGTGTATCAATAAACTCTGATTTCAGTAAAAATAAACAGTGTAAAACAGTCTAGAACCAGTTTGGTTCTACTACACTCTCTCTGTTTGCTGTTCTTTCTGTCGGCCGCTCTCCAGAGCCCCTCCCACCATGGGTTTTCCCCACCCACTTGTGGGCGGAGACAATCCTAAACGATTGTTCAGTTTTGTTCTTCATGTTAATTTGTGTGACGCTGTTTTTACAACCCCAGTAGAGTTTTTATTATTACATGTAATTAATGACAATAACTTGGTTCTATGTAACACAGGAACACCAAATAAAGTTCATCATGATACCTGACACCTCAAGCATCAACACAAACTGGGGGAGAACCTTCATATAAGTAGCCGGTTTGTTGTATGATGTCCATTTACCATTAGCAAAAGGATTTATGCTGCTTGTGTTCTAAGGGTTCAAACCACAATATTGTCTATAGAATGAAGAACACTATTCATACATACACATAATGTATCTAAATATAAACATTTTAAAATGATGCCAAAATGGTCATTCTGTCAAACGTTTTCTAACTTCACCTTAAAGCGATAGTTCACCCAAAAATGAAAATTTAATGTTTATTTGCTATGTCCAGATTACACTCCGTTGCTCGTGACGACACATTGATGTCTTAAGACATGAAACGATCGGGTTTTGTGGGAAACTGAACAGTATTTATATCCTTTTTTACCTCTGAAAGACGACCGTCTCGAGCCCCCTGTGTATGCTCTTTGGCG
>JBBKCR010000012.1:6262792-6274624 GCA_037577295.1 Ladigesia roloffi | reverse complement strand
GGGTCCAGGCTATAGCGCTTGTGTTTGAGGAAATGCCTTTTTGTTAAATTATATGACTAAAGCTGTTACTTGTTCATGTAAATAATGTTTTGATTAAGTACTCGGTATCGGCAAGTACTAAAATGCAAGTACTCGTACTCATTTTCAAAAAAAGTGGTATCGGTGCATCCCTAATATATATATATATATATATAAATTTCAATGTATTCTCTGAATGGCACCTGTATTTTCACACAACTATTAAGCATATTATACTATACTTTATTTATTTATACATATATTGCTGGAAATGTCATTTCTGTTCAAGTCATTTTTTTTTTTTACTTGGAGGGTCTGTGAAATACGGACCGTGGAGGAAGGCGAGCGCTAATTTTCATGAAACGACCGTTTGCTCTCACACACATTAATCTTCTGCGTTCGGGAGGAAATGTGTTTTCCTCTCGCCTCCCATCTCTCTTAGAGAGCACCAGACCACATGCATGAGGTCAAATACTTACAGCCCCCCCATACAGGACCACACTTCATCACTCAGAGAACCACTTTCTTATTCAATATTACAGTTTAATAATATTATAAACTACCTACTTATAACTTAAGAGTCGGAACCATAACTTTACACTTAAATATGCTGATACAATTCGGTACAAAAATAGACATGGTACAACATTGCGCACTCACACACACACACACATACATACACACTCACACACAGAGTTTGATGCAGCAAGTTAGTTTGGGAAGTCCAATCCTGACCAATCCGCTGCTGATGGATTGGATCTGTGGCGAAGTCCAGTCCTCTGGCGCGTTTGTGAACGTAAACGCAGAAATATCTCAGTGTTTATCTTGAGTCTCGCTGAGGCCGCGGCAGTGATTCCGACTCCTTGTGCGGAACATGTGGACCCCACAGCTTTGGTAGCACTGGAGTGAGCAGGAAAGAGGCACTTTAAAGCACATTGTTGGCTCCTGATACCAGATGGTGGGTTCATTTCATGCTAAAGCAGAGTGCTGCATCATTTTAGGGCTGTCACGAAGGGTTTATCGATTAAAAAGCACCTTACTGAATCAGCCAAGTGACTGGTTTGATGATCGTTTATCTTTACAGAACAATTATGTACATTCGGTCTTAAGTAACCAGATTATTAAATACAGTTGTATTTAAAATCCCATTTAAATGGATAATAAGCACTTATTTGCTTAGAAAGACACCAATATTCAAATACATACACTTTATATTAACACTACAATGTTAATATGTATGTTTAAAGGGCCCATTTCATTAGAAACATTCCTCAGTCTTGTAAGTACGGAAGGGACAGCCAATCAGAACAGAGCTGATTTGCAAATATTTGTCTCACAGACATAGTAAGTAAAACCACCTGTTTCTTTCTGAGGCATGAAGAGAGGTAGGAAAAATAGAATTAGAAATTTGGATATGGGCCAGTAAATAAATTTGACACCTTCATGCAATGAAGAGGTCACAGGAAGTTTGAGACCTGCATATATTCTAACATTACATAGTGTCTTTAATGGCAAAAAATACATTTTAATCTGAGAGGCTCTGCACAATACGTTATCCTTCACTTTTATTTAAAAAGTAGCTAATTCCTCAATTAAAATTGCTGTGATCAGTTCTTGTTACCATTGTAATTGAGAGCGACAGCCCTAAAGTGTCCACATTATATGTTGTTCCAGCTTTTTATATATATATATATATATATATTAAATGAATTCAATGGAAGTTGCTTTAGGTTCACTACAGGCCATCCTTGTTTTGGCTCACCCTGGAATTTTTTTATAAAAATGAAACATATGCTGCTTTTTCAAAATTAACAAATATTAGAACATTTGAAATACTTAAAAAAAATGTAACTGACTGGGTTTTATGTATAAATGCAATATATATGGTCTCTGGCAGTTTGTGATAACTTTTGTCCAAACCTCCCAGCAATGTTTCAAGGATCAAACAGTTCTGTCTGTTTCCTGGAGCTCTTTTGGAACTTGGGGGTATTGACCGATATTTTTCTTTTAACATGCTCAAAACTAAGTGAATGTCAATCACTGAATACAGACCTGATGTGTCTCTTCAAAAGTTATTTTCAGCCTTTGTGGATAAATAATAGACTACAAATGTTGGAAACCAGTCTGGTAACATTTGTTTGAGGTATTTCAAATGTTTTCTTGTAACAACTTTGAAAGAGCAGCATATCATTTATTTTAAAAATCTGAGGTTGGGCCCCAAATCCTGGAAAATGTCCATTTAAAGTGATATTTCTGGTGAAAAAATGTCCAAGTTTTGCTCTGTGAATACAGCCAGTCAGCCAAGGCAAGAGTGTGTGATGAGAAACGGGCAAACCCGAGACGGCTAACTTTTGGAATTGGAATGAAAAGTCGAAATTTCTTTGTTTTGGCCAAACTATCACTTTAAAAGTTTCTCCTTCATTGAGATCTTCCATCAGGACATACCAAATGAGTTTCGCCATTTTCCTTTCTCTCCTGTGAGGTAAAGCTGGTCCAAACACGTGTGTTTGCAGTCGTAGAAGCAGAAATGGATTTGTTGATTGGTCTCTTTGGATCTGGACGTTTATCCAGAACACCCAAACCTGGTCTGTTTTGTTGCCTTGCTTGGTCCTGTGGGTGTGTCAGATGGAAAAACCGATTTGGATGCACCCGGACGCGGGCCGTCCTCGGAGACATGGGTGCTAATAGCAGATTCCGACAGACCACTCCACATGGCGCACCCTTGTCAAATATACGGCCGCCTTGGCAGCTGTCCTTGAAGAGTACGAAATTAGGTTGCTTCCCTTTACTGAAAGGCATTTATGGCAAAAAGTAAGAAAGGCACGGTTTTAAGCGGACTTTTCGCCATTTTTTTGGAGTCCTCGAGTCCTGAGCTTCACTTCCAGCTGGCTTGGGAGTAAAAAAACAAAATGAGAAAGTGAAGCCCTTCCGTAGCGCTGAGTCCCATCCAGCCAGGAGCGACGTGCTATGATTTATCTCCTTGAAGAACCTGAAAGCAGACCAAATTATAGACAATTATGGAGGCAGACAAGCCAATTATGCACTCAGCGCAGCAAACTTCTCAGCAACATGTGTTAATACATGACTGATTAAGGGGAACGCAAGAGGAACGAGCTCCATTCGGCCTCAGCGGCTCGGTCTTTGGGTGGTATAATTGCTAAAAGGCTCCTCTCTTTCTGGATAGCTTCATGCTGTGCTGGAGGATCAGGGCTAATCCTGCTTCAAAACTCTCCTGTCCCGCACAAACACTGAGCATGTGTCGCTACACAGGCCAGGCCAGACCACGGCAGGAGAAGAGCTAACATTCTGTTCACTTGAGCCTCTGATCGTTGCCGTTGAGGGATGATCCCTGCCATCGTCTAAACAAAGCATTACCACAGATTCTGACTGGGCAGAACTTGAGGAAGGAATGTAGATGGGGGTTTCCCTCAGATGTTATCTAAAAACGGCACACATTGATTCATTGTGCAGTGAATACGAATCCAGACAGCTTCTTTGGAAAGAGGAAAATGAGCAGCTTTTTTACATTCTGGTTAAATAAACCAAAAAAGCTAGCCAATTCCTTTTACATCTAGAGATGTCTCACAACCTTCCCAGACAATTAGGAGCTCTGATTTGAGTCTTTAATACAAGGCGTGAAGCACAAGGCGCAACTAACACATATGGGCGCATCCGGTTTTCTATTTTGCAAGTGGAAAAAAAACAGACTTGGCGCCAGCGCAAGGTCCAAAAGTGTCATTAAGAGTGTTTCGGGCAATAGGTGCAATTAAATAATCAGAGTGGCTCATCACCTTAAAGAGGCAAGGCGGGGCTGTGGAGGACTGCTGTTATAACTGTTATTACCTGCTAAACCAGATCACTTTTCACAGGAAATGGACCTGCGTCATGTATCACCATGGGTGTCGTCGCCATTCAATCAGAGTAGGACGTGTCCCCCTCACATTTCACAATTTTTCGTTTGGACCCCCCACATTTAACATAAATAATGAGTTCCCCCAGCGCTGTTGAATCTTGAATCTTTGGTGAAAGAGTCCACTCCACTAAACTGATAGAACAACACACACCACTGGAAATCCCAGCAGCCTGTCTCTGCACTGACCATTCTCTTCACCTGCATGTGGGGAGTTGGAGGAAAACCTGATTTCCAGTGGTGTGTGTTCATCTATCCATTCAGTGGAGTGGATTCTTTCATTCAAGATTCAACAGGGGTTTCTCCAAATACCCCCACCTCCTAAAGGGATGAGATTTGCATGCACGCAGCAAACCTGCCACTATGAAAAACCCTCTCTCACACCAAAACCCCACCCCCACAGGTCCCCCTCACATAAAAAATGCGTCAGACGTCCCTGTATATGACTGCCTCAGAGTTTACACTTAACGTTTTCTGAACACTTTACAAAATGGTAAATGGACATTTGAATAAACATTTTAATAAGAATTCAACACAACTGAGGACGTCGAGTGTGAGACGTGGAAGAGAGGCCTCACCTGATTTCGGGTTTTGTGAGATTTCTGCAGCCAGACCCGCCACTGGTCGTACAGCTTGATGCTCATGCCGCTGCAGCCATAGGCCCTCTTACGGACCCAACCGAAAAACTGCTTCAGGTCGCGTCTCAGCGTGGAGTTCTGCTGCCCCTCCTTGGAGTCGCACGACCCCGTCAGCAACCGCTCTGCAAAACAACATGTGTGAATTCCACTGATGCATCTCTACAGTGGGGGTTTCTGATGATCTGAGAGTTTCTGACTCTACAGTTCAGTGTGATGATCTGAATGTTTCTGTCTCTACAGTTCAGTGTGATGATCTGAGTGTTGCTCTCTGTCTCTACAGTTCAGTGTGATGATCTGAGAGTATTCCCTCTGACTCTACTGTTCAGAGTGATCCTCCTGTGAGGGTAATTCCATCTCAATCTACTGTCTCAAGTAAAAAAATCGTAATCAAATATTTGCAAGGTCACAGCTTTTCATCCAGACCCAACGGACGAGTGCTCCTCGCATCCCAAACCAGCCCCCAATTCAGGGACGACCAATACACAAGACAGCACGGGAAACAAATCCAGCTCTGCTTTAAACAAACAGAGACCCTTCCGTTCTCCAGATGTGGCGCAGGGAGTTGCAGAATGTGGCGGGGAGTTAATCTGTTAATCTTCAGAAACAGTCTTTCGAAACACTCCCTCAGGCCTGTTTGGTGTTTTCGAAGTGAGAAGAGATGAATGGGAGGGATAATCAGTTTCACGTGCAGCGAGACTTCAGCTGTCGGACTCTCCGCGGCCTCCGATCTGCATCTGATTAGGAAGCCGACAGCAGGACGCGATGGAAGGACGGACAGGCGACGTCTCAATCTGCCCTGAGCTTTTGGACTGGCACGGTGTTGCCCTGAGGAGAGAACAGGGCGGGCAATCCACAGGGACCTCTCACGCACACAGACGTTTCTTCCAAATTAATGGTGCCACCTTAGGGCTGCCATGAGTCTTTGATTAAAACTGAATATATGATTTGAACAGCAAGTTTCTTTAACGGTTCTACACAACACTGAGTTTTTGCTCATGCCACAGTAAAATTTAACAATCCGTTACTTAGTGTTGCTATTCTTTAGTTTGTGTGCAGTCAAGTGGTGCCACCACAGCAAACACCTCGTCAGTGAGACAATGTTCTCCTCAATGCTGTTTGACTTTGGACGATTTGTTTGTTGTACAATAGCATGAGCTGAAGTTGCTGTGGCTACAGTGCCACAGTAGTTTACAAAGGCATGCAACAAAAACAACATCTTGTCAGAGTCTTTGTCAGAGTTAATTTGACGCGAGTCGGGTCAATGTAAAGCTTAGTTTTTTTTAAAGAGCGAGTTGCTCCCAAGTGCCCTTCATGGTGCTCTGTCGATCACTTGCTGGGTCAGTTGTTGTGGCACAGCATGAGTTTGGTGTGATTTAGTTATGGATTGACTGTGAATCTCAGTTTGTGCCAACACTTTTGACTGGTAGTGTAGATTAGCAATTAGCCTTTAGCCACTGCCTTGCTATTGTTTTAGCTTACCCTGCCTCCTGTTAGCTGTACCCACACCTTGCCTTTGCTGTTCCCAGTCCTAGCTGTGCAGTACTAACCCCCACCTGAGTTCATGTTAAGTATTAGTCATTAGATTCAGCTGTATATTTGGCATTGCAAGGAATTCTGAAACGTGTGGTGATTTTAGTGTGCGGTTTTGGTGGGACTGGTAATTTTAAATTTGTGATCCATTAGAGTGCCAGCACATTCAAAATGCTGCGGTCAGTGTTCAAACTAAAACGAAGAATAGAGAGAACATCGCTCTCAGGTTCTTTAAGTGGCATCCAGAATTGATTTAAAATCATTACACATCATGCGCACGTCACTCAGTGGTTTTGGTCCTAAGTCCATCTCTAAATTGTGTGATGTTTATTATCCAGGTGGGTCTCTCAGACCTGCAGCAGCTGCTTAGCTAGTAGAAGAAAAGATCTGAAACTAAACTTGGTGAAACAGTGTTTATCCACTATGCTGTCCAACCAACAGACCATCACATTTAGATCTGCAGTTTTAAAACTCAGATCTGCACACTATAAACATAAATACACTTCCATTATACTTTTTACTTTTTTTGATTTATTGATTCCCTATGCAGTTTATGACTTTAATTCATACTATTTCTGTGCTTCCTGACTCATGTTTTTATTCTATTCCTGTAAAGCATATTGAATGATATTTGTGTGTGATAATGGGCTACATAAAAACATTTAACTTGGTCAGAGTGTCCAAAACGAGCTGAAACTTGAAGTAAATATCTCACAGCTCCAAATATAGCTTCAGCTGAAAGAGCCTTGCAGTTTCTCACGAAAGCCCGTAAGAAGTTGTTTTCACCTGAATTTGCTGGCTCCTAATGAACCCAATTTTTTACGCATTTTTGTTCAGTTCTGCTCATTTTTTTACAAAGCATTCTATGAGTAAATCGGATTCTAGACTCAATATTTTAAACAAAAAATCTAAATTATATTAAAAAAACCCTTTTAAATAAATCTAATTTGTATTAAAGTATTTCAGAAGACTTTAATTGAAAAAACTGTTTATGGCATTAGAGTCATTTACTGCAACGCCAAATCAAATGAGCCTCAAAAACACCGCTGAGTATGTTGCGGAAAAACTGGATAATGAAGTTGAGCCAGGCAGGGTCATGTGTCCTAGCAGCTCAGATGTCCAAAATATTCCATAGTTTGTGTCACTTTAGTCATAGAAAAAGGCACCGGAATTTTGCTGACAATATTTGAGATATCTGTAATATTTTATTTGGCCACATCTGCGGATGCTTCAAGGGTAAGGTCTGGGACGATCCTCTCTGAGCCTACACCTCCAGCCTGTAAATGTGAAGTTCTCTAAAGGGGATTTTTCATTGACAGGTAACCGGCTCGAGTCGGTTCAGTTCAGTTCTACTCTGTTCAGTTCTGGTGGTTTTCCACCGACTGGTACCGGCTGGGTTTATTCGGCTCTACTCCCCTACAATACCCAGTACTATTCTTGGTACCATCTTGGCTGAGGTTCAAAGCGTGCTGAACCGATACTAAATAATGATGCATACATATTGGAGGTTACTGATTGGTGGTTGCTGTCATTGCGTCATGGTTGCTAAATGAACGCAGGGCACCCAGCATTTACCTCAGAATAATACTTTCTCTGCCTCAGCTTCAACTTTCTCTTCTGCATCATTTACCTTACAATAAAACTTTCTCTGCCTCAGGTTTAACTTTCTCTGCCTTGACCGTGAATACCAGGAAGAACGGAAAGCTCCGCTACCACTACTTCTCAGAATGTTTGTTCGTTAATGCGACAAGTTGTATTGGAAACTGAACAGGGGGGAGCTGTAAAATACCGCAACGTCACGAGTCACTGGATAACCACTCACAAGAAAGGTACCGGGTACCAGGTAACAGATGTTAGTAATGGAAAAGCAAAAAAAGCGAGTAAAGTCGAACCGAGCTGGTACCAGTCAGAGGACTACCCCCATAAATGCCTCTCGGTTCTTTATAAGTGAGAGAAAATGCTTGACATTGCAGCTGTAATCAAAGACAGTGGTTGGCGCTGGGGTGGGTAACTCAAACAACCCCCGGGGCCGTAGTTCACCGCCCCTGCGTTATAAACATCGAAGCCCTTACCGCTGTGTGGGGTTGATGCTGCGGTGGGGTGGCTCCAATCGCTCCAGATTCCAGCTTTCCTCGATCCCAGAATGCCCACCGGGTTGCAGCGGACCTGGACAAAGTAGACGGTCCCCGGCCTCAGCCCGGCCAGCCTGCAGGACGTCTGGTTCCCCATGTCGTCCACCACCTGCAGACACAAACCCAAACAAAGAGGGTCACATCAAAGCCCTGGGATACCACACAATACCACACACACACACACACTCGACTGACAGGGCCTGTTTACGTTCCAGACCGAAAAAAGGCCATTCATACTCAAATCCGCAAGCAAGCTGGCACAGGCTGGAGCCTGAGGAATAATCCCCACTCCATGCCGCTCGCTCCCGGGAGACGATCCAGACATGTATTGGAGACAAAAGAGACAGTAAACGATTCGGACAAACGTTTCGAACGCGCACCCATTCTGCGCGACACACTCCTGCACTCACTGGACAGGAGATCTGTTATCTATTTCTTATTACGAGGGACGAGGGAAGACAGTACCAGCAGCGTACAGGCAGGGCCAAGAGCCAGGAGCCTATCCACCCCACCCCCCGCAAAACTTCTCTCTAAATACTGTGTTGGAGACTGGGGGGGTGGGGGGTGGGGGGGTGGGTAGGAATGTCCCATGCCTCTGAGCCTCCAGGATAATAAGTTCGGGGCCCCCCCATAATTATTTACAACCAGCCTGATTCTGCCTGTCTCTGCAGCACCCCCCCCACCCCCACCACACCACCACCCCTTCAACAAGCCTCAAGAGCAACAAACATTTGGGAATGTCACAACTGACATGATCAAACACATCACGCCGCAAATCCGTCATGGGCCCGTCATTACAGCTGGAACGCAGGAGCATTAACAGGCTCATCAGGTGGCAGCGGAACAGGAATGAATGGTAATTTGCTTACAATGTTGACAGAAGAATAGTGTGTCCCTGAACACTGGGAATCTCTCTCCAGCTTTCTTCAGCTACTCAGTTTGGCTTAACCCTTATAATGCTGGCGGCAAGTGCAACAAATGGTAAGTCGTCATCATATGGCAAAACAGCGACTTATATGGGTATTTCCACCGCTTGGTGTTGATGCTCGAGATGCCAAACGTCATGCTGAGCTTTGTTTGGTGTTCCTGTATCAGGTAGAACCAAAGTAACTGTTATTTAAACACATATAATAAAAATAAAAAACACTACTGGGGTTTAGAAATGATATCACACACAAATGAACATGAACAAATGTCTTTTATATGAGGTTTTAGGGTAAACACTGATACACTCTGAGTTCTGAGGGTAAACACCGGTTCTAGACTGTTTTACACCAGTTATATTTACTGAAATCAGAGTTTACTGATACAGTCTGAGTTCTGAGGGTAAACTCCGGTTCTAGACTGTTTTACACCGGTTATATTTACTGAAACAAAATTTTTTGAGGGTTAAGTAGTGATGTAGCTAGTAGCATGTTTGTAGTCCAAATCTTCTTCAGTTCAGAACAGGTGGCAATTCTCTCCACCTGTCCATTACACCCAGTTACATCCATTAAGTTGGGGCCAGATGTGGTTTCTCCATTATTTCATTCTACATGGGGACTGGTCTCTGAGAGGCCTGGAGAAATGAGCAAATTATATAATCTTTTGAAATAATTACATAACAAATCCAATGAAGACAATGACAAACTTTAAGGGTCTACACTGAGAGCCGAAAAAGAGCTTTTGGTCCGAAAAGCTTCCTGATTTCTCCTGGAAAATACACCTAAAGGGTCCTCAAAATCACTCGTACCCTCAGATTTCAGTTTCAGGAATGATGGGATGTGTTAGAAGCCCCATGACATGCTCAAGACAGGACAGCGTGTTTTATGTAACCCAACTCTCTGCCTAGCTTCAGAGGGAACCTGCCTGCGGATTGAAACCATATGAAGAACAAAAATTGTGAGTTTATTCAAACGCTGAGTATCGGCATGACACAAGGACTGGAAAGCATGTGGCCTCCAGCTCCTGTGGCGAATGACATGTCCAACAATCCACACAACTACAACGGTCAGCATGTACTCCTTAAAGAATGTGGAACCATTTATGCTGCCTTTAGGGTCTCAACTTCTGTTGGTCTAGCCCACAGCGCTGCACAGCTCAGCGTTTTCTCCAATCTAAAACACCTGAATCAGTGAGGGGAGATCATTACTAAGACACTACTGGGTTTGTTATTCAATGTCTCTCCAGTGAAGATAGCCACTTCCAACTTGGAACACATGTACCACTCTCCAAGTGAAGACTTGGAAAGTGAAAATAGAGCTATATTAAAACAAATAAAAGGGAAAAGGGAAAATGTATTCAGACACCACTAAATAATACCAAGTGAGGAGACTGACTGAGCAGCTTCAGCTTGTTTTAGAAATGAACTCTTTGTTTGGGGTCACTGTCTGTTTGAAACGTTCCTACTCTCCCCAGATTCACTCTTCCGGCTGATGAGACTGAATTTCCCTCTGAAATCTCCACTCCTGTTCTCTTTAGTGGGGTTTATTGTCCCAGTAGTGACTGCAGAGAAGCAGGCCCACATAATGATTCTTCAAATTTCATACTTCACTGGCATTCTTGGGATCACATGTAGCAAAGCTTGACACTCCAACCAGCTGAATTACTGCCAGTGAGCTCTGTTTCATTGGTTTATTTGTAAAGTATGAATCGACCAGAAATTAAGTACCACATGAAAATGGGCTGTAGGAGACATAGATTCATAAACAACCAGCACGAGGATGAGGGGACATGGCCCAAACATAAACAACTAGCAAGAAGGGGGGGCGGGCGTGGTGCAATAGGCCCAGACATCAGTCATTAGTACTCCAAGACAGGAGGTTTGAAAGTAGCCAATCCGAGAATGTTATTGATTTCTCCTTTCTGCTAATTGGCTGCTGCCTTGTGACCCATGGGAGTCCAGCATTTCCTTCATGGAGCGTCTTGAGTGTTTGTGTTTTTAATTTTGTTCCTTTTAAAGCCCTGAATCTTAATATTTTTAGCTAACTAATCTGAAATTTTAGGCACATGTAGTTAACTTGCAAGAACTCCAAATATTCCGAGCTGAAAAAACGTTTGACCTTTCTATGAGTGTGAGGTTAAGCTGGAGACAGATTGGGAGAATTTCCTTGCACTCCCTGATCAGTGTCTGGATGAATCCTGTTCATAGAGGCTGGAGGATCAAGAAAATGTTCTACATAGCAAGAAAGATTTCTCAAAACTCAAAGCCAAGATTATTGTTTCAGAACATGACAAGGCAGAATTGAACTTCACGGATATTTGAACATGAAACAACTTTTACTTTTCTTTCCTTTGGTGTACCATGAAGGAATCGGCACCTCTAGGGTTCTTTAAAAAGGCTGTTTGGATGTTTATTGCTGTGCTTAGGAACCCAAAGGGTACAAACGTGGTTCAGTGCTCAAACCTCCCAGTTCAAACTGTCCTAAAGCCTAATTTAGGGCAAAAATCCATGAAGTTTTCCTACCAATCCCCTACAATCCCTCCAGATTATTTGCACTGGACAAGGGATATCGGATGATCTGGCAAAATTGCAGCCCTGGAGCACTGCAGTTTATTTTTAAATCAGCGTCTCTCTGAGTGTGAACCCGTTCCAGTCCAGTGTGTGTTAAACTCCTCCACAAGC
>JBBKCR010000012.1:6193564-6206700 GCA_037577295.1 Ladigesia roloffi | reverse complement strand
CAGGCCTGGCTTTGGATGACTTAAGAAGGTTAAAGAGGTTTTTGGCTCTAAGTTGGCTCTAAGTTGGCTCTAAGTTGACTTGTGTCAAATCTGCAGATCATTATCAATCCCTCAGTGAGGCAGAAATGTATCTTAAAGCAGAGCAAC
Organism: Ladigesia roloffi; assembly: GCA_037577295.1. NCBI lineage: Eukaryota > Metazoa > Chordata > Actinopteri > Characiformes > Alestidae > Ladigesia > Ladigesia roloffi. The sequence goes on along the minus strand of JBBKCR010000012.1, from coordinate 6,206,553 downwards.
CCTCCAGTATGAAGGATTTCAGACGGAGCAGAGGTCCCCAACCACTGAGCTGTGAAGAAATTTTATTGATAACACTGGTCTATGAAATTTTGGGATAAAATTCGGGAATAAAAGCTGCCAATTCTGGTGCATCTAGGTGAGCTGATTTCAAATCTGACTGTAAAAACGGCTGATTGGCTGATTGTTCAAAATATATTTCACCTTTTCAGTCATGCGATTTTTTATACATATTTATACACTACGCGTCTGTTGTGAAGTGGCTTTTAATCATTTAAACACAGACCCTTTAACTTATTTTTAAAATTGGTTAATTGTTAGCCTCCGTAATGATTAAAATGAGAACTGACTGGAATCAACATGCATAAACAAGGCTCACGCAGTTTACCCTAAAAAATAAACAAACACTCTATTTTTCAACAGTACAACAAGATTAAATAAATGTAACACTCGTGACAATTCAATTAATTAAATTTTATCTGGAAAGTGATCGCCTGTTTCTATACAGCACTTAAAATGGTCAGTCCGAAACATCGGCCCATATATATAATGAGACTTACTGATCCAGAACCGAATCTTAGAAATTATAGCCAATCAAAAATATTGGGTATCATTTTTGTTTTTAGCAACATAATGTTAGCACAATCTGGGCAAATTTGTTAAAGAAGACCAATGTTTTTAGAGTCTGAAGGATCTTTTATACTGAAAATAAATATGCTAATATTGATACGCTACATCCTTGGGCATCGTAGCCATTCAACAAGAGGGGACGTTGCTTCAGAGTAACCTAGTTAATATTAATTCAACTCCATATTCTCCGCGCGTTCATAAGCCTTATTGTCCCAATAATGCAATTGTAGGTGCCTTAAAAAACACAGTTTGCCTGCAACAAGCTGTCTTGGAATGCTGCCACCCAATAAAGCGCGTCTTGCAAGACCAGACCCATAAAACGGGAAATGTAAATTCTCCCGAGGTTACGTATTGGGCATGAATGGGCAACTCCAGTCCACAGTAATCAGTTCCACAGCTTCCACCACATCAGAAGTATCAGCGAGGTCAGTGAGTGTGTAACGTGACTGGCTGGATGGCTGGCAAGCGCTTTGCATCTTACAAACGTGACCACGATGAGTCAGGGGCGACGGAGGGACGGGTGAGGCACGGAACCGAGGCCCAGGAACCGGCCTAGGAAACAAAAAGGGAAGAAAATACAGTAAAATGCTCATAAAACAGAGGGAAGATGATGATGGGGAGAGCTGGCAGTAGGGAGAGGAGTGGGGGGAGGGGGGGGGGTGACGACGACAGAGAGTGTGTGTGTGTGTGTGTGTGTGTGTGTGTGTGTGTAAAGAGGCCAGTGTGAGATTATAAAACAAAGCCTGACCTAACCTGGCCTATTTCTGACTGTAGCCTTCGCTGCTTCCAGTCCTGGAACTGACAGATTTCAGAGCGGTCGTGCTGTTGGAAAGTGACACAAAGACTCCAGTCCACCCATTCAACCGGAAGCATGAGCCAAATAACTGTAGTAAAAAAAATACAGAGTCCTAGCAAGCCTGAGAGTGGCACTTTTAAAAATGTTTAATGTCGATATTAAAGAAATGTCAATGACACATATATTTAGTAACTTAAAAACCTGGTGGAGATTAGTGTGTAGGATATTTGCCTCTGGACCAGGAGTTCATGGGTTTGAATCCTACCTCCTGTACACCACTGGGTTCCTGAGCAAAACACTTTACCCCAAGTTGCTCCAGGGAGACTGCCCCCTGTAGGTAGGAACTGGAACTTGAATAAAAGCATCTGCTAAATGCTGTAGATGTAAATCCACAGCCATCAGTTTGTTTTTAAATGAGCCGGAAAACTCAAGATTTTGTCAACAGGGGTAAGGAGGAGTTGCTCTTATTTCAAGAAGCAGTGGGATGAAAATGATGGATCATTCAAAAAGCAGTGGGGACCAATAGGCCTCTAAGAAAAGGGTTAGGGATAAAATTGACCAATCTTTCAAAAGGTGTTGAGTGATGAAATGAGCTCCAACAAAACATGTCAGGGACGTAATTTACTAATTGTCCAAATGACTGAAATTTCCTGATCATTGAAACAGTGGTGGAGATGAAATGGGGCACTACAACAATCTATCAGAAAAGGGTTGGGGAGTAAAATGTACTGATATTCTAAAAAGCGTTGGGGACAAACCACTGCAACAGATTTTGGAGACAATATTTACTCATCTTTCACTGTCTATAAAAAAGTGTTGGACATGTCCCCAGCATCCCCAGTGGAACATACAGTTGTTTGCAAATCATTTTAGTGAAAAAATAAACACACACTCTACTGAAAAACATTTCGTTGCAAGTTTGCTAGCACAAAAAAGACACACCCACCTCCTTCCATCTTCCGCTGACACAGAATGGTTTGTGGGTGGACATGTGTTTGTAGTCGGTGTTGAGACTTTTCCATCTGAAAGCTGAAACCGACTTATTTTGTTGCCACTGTACCATTATTAACATTTCTATTAACATATTATGCAAAACTCACTTGTTTTGAACCCGTTATAACACGTCTGTGGGCTACAAAACATGTTCATGAAGTTATTTGTGCACAATCACTCTCACACGGAGAGTCTAACCAGCTCTGTTCTTCGCAGTTTCAGTCTCTTTCAAAACAAGCCGTCTAAGGGCTTTGTTACTTTTATGCAAATTAGCCCCACCCATCCGATGCTTATGAAAGGAAATAAAACAAACAAGCTAGTTCACATTAATCTGCGACAGAGACACAAAAGTCATTATTTGAAAGTACTTACATCTCCCTCAACTGCTGACCTGTTTTGAACGGTAGGTTCAGATCCCATACTACGCTGAAGTTAGCTCCTTATTTGAATTTTGTGTTCCACCTTAAATCCTTAAGTTGGGACTTTTTAAGATGGAGCAATTTGATTATTGCTGGGACACGGCCATCGAAAGAGAAAGTGGAGGGACAAAACACTTCATGAGGACTTGCTTTTGCCTGTAGTCATAGTGCTCAGCATGTTCCTAAAACCAGACAAAATGCTGAATCTTTAACTAATCTAGTGGGAGGGGCTTGACAGGTGATGGGCGGTTCTATGCAAATTGACCCAGTGGTGCCCCCTGTCCAAACCCCCAGTGGTGCCCCCTGTTCCGTTTTGAAAGGGCCTAAAACTGTGAAGAACAGAGCTGGTGAGACCTTTTATGTGAGAGTGATTTTGTGCAAAGATTTCATGAACAGTTTATTATCCCATAGACCTGTTCTAACTAAAGTTAATTTTACATAATATGTCCCCTTTAAATAAGCTTTTATCTGTCATTATTTTTTCCCATTTGATTTTGATTTCCAAACTACAGTTAATTACTTCACTCCCATGTACCACTATGGCTCATTCTAACTTCTGTTCTTCTTCTGTTGTTTAATAGGTGACGATTGTCTGAAGGAACCAGACGGTTTTCACACTGTAAACAAACCAAACCTTGGTTCAGTTTGATCCAGACCTAAATCACCAAATTTTGGTCCTTTGGTTCAAACCAGGTTTCATGGTGAGTTTCACACCCGACTTTATGATTATAAGTTCTGATTGTCAGGCGATCCCTGTGAAGTCAATGACTGACAATCAGAAATTATAATTCTTAGCACCTAATCAATCATTTAAATTAAATTATTACTGTAATAACCAGTTTATACCAAACAAAACGGACTGAATTATTTACAGTACAGTTTATAAAGGAGTAACATCGTTGTTTACATACTAGCACTGCAGGAGTTCAGTGTAAACTTTACGGTACGAATACAGATTTACCTTTTCACTTTCTTTAAGGGTAATGAGTTTAAAATTAAACTAAATGGAAGCATATTTAGGTTTTATGTTATAAAAAATGTGACTTTTTTAGACAATTTTTGCAACCAAAACACAAATTTGTGGCTTGGAAAGTCTGGTACGTCAAGTTTACAGGTTTTCTATACAAGTATTGTACCATGCTTTAGTTTCCCCAAAGTCGTGGCCTCCCCAACTCATTCAGGGTAAACTAGGCAGACACTGGGCCTGAGGGCAGGGTCAGAAAACACATGTTTCTCCAGTCAAAAACATTTTTGTTCCCTTCCACCCAAACACACACACACAAAAACACACACAGACACGTACACACCACCTCCATCCTTTGCATAATTCCCCAGCTATGGAGGGGGCGCTTGTTTTGCGCAGCCACGTGAGCCGTGTGGCGATAACGATCGTCCTGCAGTGTTTCTTTTCTGCGGAATCTTCTTGCCGCTCCTACGTGCTTTTTGTGTGAGTCGGTGGAGGCATGTAATGTATTGTTGACAGTGGTGCCCTGGGCCAACCCTGTAGAGCCTCTCAATCTCTCTTCATAGGGCCTTCGTGCTCCCCTGCCCCCATTCGCTCACACACACACACAGAACATGTGTACAAACTACAGACACTGGGAGGTACAAAGGGCCAGGACTCCTCTCTTTTAGGCCTTTCAGCTGGAGAAGCATTGCTTCCATTCTTCTCCCCACCACTAAAAAAACCCCTGCACTTCTTACGTGCTCCAGTGTGCTTTCTTTTCACTCACAAACACTGTTTTCCTACACAAACACAAAAACCAGAAAAAACGAGGCTCGCAGAGACTACGTTTCTCTCTTTCTACCCGAGCAGACTCTCCACTAGGCAGGGCAAACCAGGGCAACACCCCCTCTACGCCAGGAAGCCACAGCTAATATCCAGTTCCACAATAATAGCTTATAAAATGAGTTATTTTTCTCCTAATAAGTTGATATTGCAGAGGTACAAGGTATTATTTTGATGGTAAGAATACATAGGTTCAGTATTTATGGTCATTTTGCAAGAACAACATTGATTTTAAAGAACGCTTGGAGAAAACCATTCGAGAATTTTTTTTTTTTACAATTTTTAAAAGTCAGTGGCTGAGAATCAAAGTCAGAAAGGTGTTGATCCAAAGAAACCAATGAATCGAATGCTGCCTTCAGCTATGAGTGGATAAATAAAACAGGTTTTAGGCCAAAATGATCACAAATCTCTAACAGTCAGTCGCCGTCTGGTTCCATTCACCACCACTGTGAAAAACTCTGACTCAGCTCCACTTTCCCTGGAGCTGAACATTTAACCCCAAAACCCCCCCTGAATGGCTTTGTTCATGTCTCACATGTTTAGTTATGCAGCAAGTGGTGGAGACCCCTTTTTAAAGTTTCCTGAGAGAAACCAAATCTGCCATTAAAAGGTTATTAAAACACGAGCGGTCCCTAAAATAACCACTTTTTCATGTTTTCAGTCTCCTTTCTTTAGACTGGAACCGTTGACGCTCTCTAAGGTTAACCAAATCCATGCAAATCCTCACGGCGCTTCCATCCATCGGCCTTTCTCGGTTTACCAAGTAAGGGGGTGGAATTCCATTCATGGGATTTTTTTTATTTGCTCTGGACAACAGTGGTGTTTTAGGAGCACAACTCGCGTGTGCTAATAGGCGTAGTCTTAATGGAATGTGGAAGAGAGGGAGAGAGAGAGAGGGAGGGAGAGAGAGACAGAGAGAGAGGGGGAGAGAGAAAGTGAGAGAGAATGAGTGAGAGAGAGAGAGACAGAGACAGAGGGGGAGAAAGAGAGAGTGTGTGTGTGAGAGAGAGAGAGACAGACAGACAGAGTGAGACAGAGAGATAGAGATAAAGAGAGACAGAGAGAGAGAGACAGATAGAGAGAGACAGATAGAGTGAGACAGAGAGACAGAGAGAGAGATAAAGAAAGACAGAGAGAGAGACAGAGGGAGAGAGAGAGACATTCAGACACAAACCCAGAGCAGGATGCAGTGCTATCTGGCCCTAAAGCGCCAGTACACTGCTGCAGACTACCTGAGCACAGTGACTGAACACACACACAGACACACTAACTAAGTACAGACTCTGGCGGTGGAGACGGGCTGCTATCAGAAGTCCTGGCACCCTGCAGAGCAGAGGCTGTGCACGCGGTGCAGCTTTGGCACGGTGGAGACAGAGCTGCACTCCCTCACTGAATGTGACAAATTCAGATACATCCAGGAACTATTTTTTTAAATTCACACAAATATGTATTAAAGTAATATATATATTTATTATATATATTTATTATTATTATTTTTATTATTATTCATTATTCACTTTTTTCTTTTTTTTTTTTTTTTGTTATGTAAGTATTTAGTTTCAGTTTAAACATTTTTATATGTATCTGTATTTATATATACTATTTCATCATTATTTTACTTACTGTCTTGTTAAATGTTTTGTTTTAATTCAAGGCTTTGGCAATGACGGTCATGCTAATAAAGCTCAACTGAACTGAACTGAACTGAGAGACAGAGAGAGAGAGAGAGAGAGGGAGAGAGAGAGAGAGATAATAGACATGAGTAACCAAACCTTGCTTGTCTAGTTGATTTTAACCTCAGTGGCAAAGTCGCGGCTGATCTGTTTAAAGATGGTCGGTGTTGCTGGCATGGCAAGAGTAGCATAGAACGGCCTTGTTGGTATTTCTGAGTGTGTGAATACTCAAGCAACCCAAGAAAATTACATTACACACAAGTATTTTTCTGGAACGATGCCTTAAGTTCAGTTCCTAGTTCCACTCCCTTGGAAGGACTTTCATGCAATGCTTTCACAATATCCTTCCAAACTGCAGTTGGAGAGTTGACCCACCGGTGCTAGTCTCAGTCTCAGTGAAGGTGGAGATGCAACCCACCCTCATTCAAAGCAACTTACATTTTTTGCATATCACAGGTGTGTTTGAATGTAGTGTCATGAGCACTGGCCAAAAACTTTTATTGGTAAACGATAGCTGGGTATCAAACCCCTTGTTGGTTAAGGTGGATAACATTGCTGCCTTCCAAGCAACAAAGTATGTTATAATCCTACACTGGGCAACAAGCCACAGTACATCAATGACAATCCATTGGCAAGACTCGTAACATTACATTTGCCTACAGCTGTGATATCATTGGCGTCGCAGCCATTCAATCAGAAGGGAGCATGTCCCCCTCATATTTCATAATTATACATTTGGACCCCCCATATTTATCCTAAATAATGAGTTCCCCCAGTGCTGTTGAATCTTGAATCTTTGGTCAAAGAATCCACTCCACTAAACCAATAGAAGAACACAAACCACTGGAAATCCCAGCAGCCTGTCTCAGCACTGACCATTCTCTTCACCTGCATGTGGTGAGTTGCAGGAAAACCCGGAGTGGATTTCCAAAGGAGTGTGTTCTTCTATCCATTAACTGGAGTGGATTCTTTCACCGAAGATTCAAGATTCAAGAATCAAGAGGGGTTTCCAAACACCCCCACCCCCTAAAAGGATGAGACTTTGCACATACAGAGCAACTCAAACCCCACACCCACCCCAAACCCCACCCCCGTGCGTAGATCGATGCACCCCCTCACATTAAGAATAATTCTGACGCCCCTGTGTGATATGAAAAAAGGATTGTTGCTTTGTATAAATGCATCTGCCAGATAATGAAATTGTAGATAACACACATGTTTAAATGACATTGATTCCATATCAGACAACGAGGATCTTCAATGTTGATCTTGCTAGTTGAGAAGGCGATCTATTCAGTGTTGAAAAATCAACCATTTGTGAATGGATTCAAAAAGGATTCAGCATTGTTTCAAGGCTTGTTCGGCAAAGGAGCTTACACCATTGGATATTTTCAGTAATATTGTTGATTCATCTACTTATTTTCAGTGTTGAAAACATCATCTTATATCAAAGTTGACTTAAGGTTCTGTTACCACGGAATGTTTAATATTGAAAATCTGACCAAAAATTACTTTAATTTCAATGGTAATAATTCAACGTAATGCAATGTAACCATAATTCAACGTTGAATCACTAACATGGTGTTATCTGGGTCACAATCCACTCTGTGAGGCTGTGATGTTCTCCAATAAACCAGCAGCTCCATCGGACTGCATGGATGGAGTATGGCACCATTGGGGATTGTATTCACAGTCTTAGACAGCTGAGGGAACCCTGTTACTGAAGTTCCAAATATTTCCAATAGGGGGTAACATTTTCAACATTGCCTGCACCACATGTTGCTGTAGCAGCAGCGATTGTAGTCCCTTGTTCAAATACAGCTCTTATGAATTACTTAATCAGTACTAGTGTGAAGTTCACAAATCAGAATGATCAATTTATCATTCATCAGAAAAACGGGTTTGAAGCGTGGATGTCACAGTTTTAGTTTTTCACCTGGAATGTCCTGTGGTCTAAACTACAAATGATGCTTCCGAACACTAAATATAGACTCCAATATCAACATAATGAGCAAATGCTTGAGTATTCAAATTATGCTGGTGGACCCTAATTAGAAGATAACATGAAGCAGAGAGCAAAGGACAGAAAGCAAGTAATACATGAGTCCCGGCCACTTTCTCCTGCAAGTTTTACTGTTTTCCTGCTTCAACACAAACCCGACGCAAGTAATCGGCTCATTAACAAGCCCTTTTTCGGTCAACGTGGGTGGGATAAAGCAAGAAAACAAGGAATGTAGGGGACATAAGGACTCCAGGGTGTATAAACACTGGTCTAAAGGCACGGAGAGAGGTGGCAAATGGAGGAATCCATACACCTGATGTTCGAGAGAAAGTGTTTTTTACTCCAGGCCTCCAGGCCAGATTCCTCACCCGTAGGCCGCAGATGGAAACGTCAGTGTTCCTGATAGGATCTGGCAGGGAGCGTCTGACGAACAACAGGTACCCTCAGGACTCTGGCATGGTGTGTGGCTAAAACCACACAGGAAGAAGGAACTCGAGACTCCGACACTGTGTGAAAGGAAGATAATCAGATTTCCACACTTTTGGTAAACCAGACGCCTAAACTGTCACACGCGTGTCTCAAGTTCCTAAGGAACGACACTGATGAGCTATTACCAAAATTTTACCACATTTCTGACCTCCTTCAACCACATGTTCTACGTAGAATCAGAAAACCTTATTTATCCTTGAAGAAACTGCTTATGTTAAAACTGCACAGACATTAACATTATAAAACATACAAAAATGCAGGTTTCAGTACGAGACGTGGATATGAATGCTGTATGCATAATATTTATATCCACTTCTCTTACTGATGACAGCATTGTGTGTATTAAAGAATGTGTATTTAGTTCAATGTTTTTTTTGAGAATACTATATAGCACGTATAAGTGAATTGTACAAAATATACATATTTGTATGTAAACTGTGTAAATTGCACGTGACTAAATTGCCCATTATGTACAAAAAAAACAGTATAGTATCATAGTATAATATAAAATAAATGTCCTTTATTTTGACCTTATACAATATTTTTTATATAATTGTTCTTGTCTTCGTGTCTCTGTTTGTCTGAGCAATTGTACCATAAGCTGTTAAAGCTGGAAATAAAGCTTCTGATTAAACTATGCTATTTCCAGTACTCCCTAAATCTTCACCCCGATCTCTCAACTGATCTACCTCTGCATTGTTTTATTTTGTTTCGATTCCTCAGCTCTTTGTTTGTTTACAAAAATGATGAAGGAACACATGGAATTATGCAGTAAACAAAAACATAGTTAAATAAACCTGAATCTGTTCTGTAATAAGGTAGTGATGGACTGTTGTTTTTTTACTTAGGCAAGTGGTTCTTGCCATAATGTGCAGGAGAACCGTAGTGGAACCGGATCACTAACGACAACTGATGATCCCAAACATATTCAGTAGGAAGAAACTACACTAATGAACTCCTGATGAAGAAACTCCTGTTAATTCACTCGTGAATCTGAGTGAAAAAATGCCAAGTGTGTAAAGCTGCATCAGAGCAATAGATGTTTTCAGTGTTAATCTCCCAATGTAGCTGTCATATAACCTCCTGAAGTAAAAGCAAGAGGAGACCTACGAGCTGATATCAGGTGAGTAATAGATTTTTATTTCAGTGGAGAACACAAAATGGGAGTATGTTCCCATGAGGGGGAAGTGAGAAGGGGAAAACCTAAATAGTACAGGGGGACTTCCGGGAACCAATCAGGGGGAAAACAGAAATTCAGAACAGGTGAGGGCATAAGAAAAAACATATGAAAGTTATTTACAGGATGAAGGTGTTTGGCAATGTAGGTGAGGGTTCGTGGCCACAGACCGGCACTGTGACTCCCCCCACCCCCCCACCCCAAAGGCGGACCTCATCACACAACCCAACCTAAGAAGGGAGGTTGAGGGCAAGCACAGAATCCCCCCCCCCCAGGGAGGTGGCAGAGGAAAAGGAGCCAGCCGGAGACAAGTGTCCACCACCGAGGCTGGTAGGTGAGTCCAGGCCCTGTGGGGTGAAGCTGACATGCAGAGGGGCTCAGGGGACCGGACGGACAAGGGGTCGGCGGTGACGACAGGCTCTGGGGTCCGGGCTGGAACCGGACCGGTGAGGACAGGCTCTGGAGTCCAGGCTGAAACTGGACCGGTGATGACAGGCTCTGGAGTCCGGGCTGGGGCCGGACCGGTGACGACAGGCTCTGGAGTCCGGGCTGGGGCTGGACTGATGGTGACGACAGGCTCTGGAGTCCGGGCTGGGGCCAGACCGAAGATGACAGGCTCTGGAGTGCTTGAAAGGAAGCAAGACCGGACCTCGGTATAGGGTCTCTCTGGAGAGGAGAGAGGGAGTCGCTAGGCCGCCATAAAGATTAAATATCTTTGCTGCAGAAAGGGAGGAGTTAGGAAAGGGAGGAGGTAGAAAAAGTGGTGAGTTGAGATTGGTCTAGACTGGCATGCTGAGCTGAGGCGAGTCCGGCGTACTGAGCTGAGGTGAGTCCGGCGTACTGAGCTGAGGCAAGACGGACGCTCTGAGCTGAGGTGAGGCGAAACCGGTGCGCTGAGGTGAGACGAGGCCGGATCTGCCCTGTCCCGAAACCGGGACCGCTCACCACACGGTTGTCTGCACCGACAGGGCTCCTTTGGTCGTGGGGCCCGAGTGGTGGGATTTGGAGCCCTGAATTTGGGCTACGTCTTGACGAGAACATTCTGTCATATAACCTCCTGAACTAATAGCACGAGTAGACATACGAGCTGACATCAGGTGAGTAATAGATTTTTGTTTCCGTGGAGAACACAAAAAAAAGTATGTTCCCGTGAGGGGGAAGTAAGAAGGGGAGAACAAAAATAATGCAGGGGGACCTCCGGGAAACAATCAGGGGGAAAACAGAAATTCAGAACAGATGAGGGCATAACAAAACACAGGTGGAAGTTATTTGGAAGGGTGAAGGTCTCAGGCAATGTAGGTGAGGGTTCGTGGTCGCAGACCGGCACTGTGGCAGTAGGCCATAATAAACACACAGGAAATCATTGAATGAGAAGGTGTGTCCAGGCTTTTGATTGGTTGTGGATTTTTATGCATGTTTCAATCCCGGAAAAGCATTCTCTGTAGAGATCCTCTGTAGCTGCATAACAGCCTGGTACGGGAACTGTAATGTTTCGGACTGCAAGACCTCACAGACCAGGGGTGTGGAGCTCCGGTTCTGGAGGGTCGAGGTCCAGCAGGTTCTGGTAATTTCCCTGTTCAGAATCTCCTGGTACTCCATCCAGTTTACTATTAGGTTTAGTGAATGTGTTTTGAGAAGGAGAACCATCAAACTGTGATGGACACCTGACCTCCAGGACCGGAGCTCCACGCCCCTGCTGGAGGGATTTGTGAGAAAATACAGGGGTCTCTCTTCCCTCTGACAGATATTCACAACATACACTGTGGAGGAACTCACATTCTCTCTTTTCCTTCACACATGCTATTCCCCCTTACACAACCCACACACACCTCACTTATTTCTCACACACACCCGACACACCTCACTCATCTCTCACACACTTTCTTCTCCCTCACACACACCCCACACACACCTCACTTATCCCACACACACACCCCACACATATCACTCATCTCTCACACACTCTCTTCTCCCTCATACACACCCCACACACACCTCACTCATCCCTCACACAAAACCCAAAACACCTCATTCATCACTCACACACTCTCTTCTCCCTCACACACATCCCACACACACCTCAATCATCCCTCACACACTCTCTTCTCCCTCACACACACACCTCACTTAACCCTCACACACACCCCACTCATCCCTCACACACTCTCTGCTCCCTCACACACACCCCACACACACCTCACTCATCTCTCACACACTCTATTCTCCCTCACACACACCCCACAAACACCTCACTCATCCCTCACACACTCTCTTCTACCTCACACACACCCCAAACACACCTCACTCATCCCTCAAACACTCTCTTCTCCCTCACACACACCCCATACACACCTTACTCATACCTAACACTCTCCTCTCCCTCACACACACCTCACACACACCTCACTCATCCATCACACACTCTCTTCTACCTCACACACACCCCACACACACCTCACTCATCCATCACACTCACTTTTCCCTCATACACACCTCTCTCAACCCTCACTCATTCTTTTCTCCCTCACACATGCCCCACACTCACCTCACTCATCCCTCACACACTCTCTTCTCCCTCACACACACCCCACACACACCTCACTCATCCATCACACTCTCTTCTCCCTCACACACCCCACACACACTTCACTCAACCCTCACTCATTCTCTTCTCCCTCAACACACCCCACACACACCTCACTCATCCCTCACACACACCCCACTCAACCCTCACTCATTCTCTTCTCCCTCAACACACCCCACACACACCTCACTCATCCCTCACACACACTCTTCTTCCTCACACACACCCCACACACACCTCACTCATCACTCACACACTCTCTTCTACCTCACACACAGCCCACACACACCTCACTCATTCTCTTCTCCCTCACACCCCCCAAACACCTAAATCATCCCTCACACCTTTTGTTATTCCTCACATACACCTCACTCATCCCTCACACACTCTCTTCTACCTCACACACACCCCAAACACACCTCACTCATCCCTCAAACACT
>JBBKCR010000012.1:6154045-6164073 GCA_037577295.1 Ladigesia roloffi | reverse complement strand
ACTATTAAGGGAGGGAGGTCTACTGAACCTCTTCATGTGACTTTTTACTGTCATTAATAGGATTTGAATCACAGTTACCTGTAGAGCAAATTCTAATGTGCCAGTGGTATGTGTAGATTAGTCGGCTACTTCACAATATAATTATGTAATAAACAGTAAAACAGTAGAACATAATATCCTTTAAAACGTTATTTCTTCTTGAATTAATAATAATCACAAAAACAATCTCCCCATGCCAAACACAGACGTACACCCATTACACAAACATGCACAGTGTAATTTTCAAATAATACCAGTCAACATTCCATGCTTTAAAAAAAAGTCAAGACCGAGTCTTTGAAGGGTCGAGACCGAGACGAGACCGAGAAAGCAGAAAATGGTTATTGATCCTGGAGGAAATAGCTTATGTTACGACTGCACAAATATAAAGTTACAATAAAAAGACAAAAAATAACTATAATTATTGTAGTACAGAATAACTCTGTACTACATTATTTACACACAGTTATGTGGTTAGTTAGAGAGGTGGGTATAAATATTATAGATATGATTCAGTTATTGCTGAAATAGTTACTAACACAATTAGTGGTTTGAAGTTGTTTCTTATACTGAGTCTGTTATTGCTACAACAGAGATCAGTTATATTTACATAAATTGTAGATATTTCATGTGGTAAGACTATTGCACGTTAAATATTGCACATAATGATAATGATCAATGAAAACAGACATGCTTGGTGATTTTAGCTTTTAGAGTAATCGTTTGTGGGATTTTTTAGGGATTTTTTACACATGTTGATGTGTAAGAACTTGTACTGTTTGGTTCCTGCAGGGTGCTCCAGCTTCCAGAACCTGCTGGAGACGTTCCAGGCGTGCCGGGGCATGCTGGGAGAAATCCTCTCTGCTTTTGAGTTCCTGGATTCCTCCTGCATGAGCCTGCTGGAGAAACATCTCAATCTCTCGAACCCCATCACAGGTAAGCACGTCAGACCTAAAGGGTCAATACAGTTTTTCCTTACACCTTAGGTTTAAGTATGTTTGACATTTGTACCAAAATTTATTTTTACACATTGAAACCTCTGTATATTCCTTATAATTAATGTTCATTTGGTGTCAATGTGTTGGACATGACCAATATAGGTGGATATATGAAAGCAATTTGATTTTATGACATTATGGGCTGTATTTGTCATTCAGATTCCATTTAAGGACTGTATTAATTGGGGAAGAATGGTTTTGAAACAACAATGTTATTATTGTTATACTTATCATTACAAACATACTAACTGTTTAATCCAAGATTAGGGCTAACATTCTTATCATGCCCTTTTCAGTTTCCTCACATATTCAACCTCCATAATGCAGTTCTATCTGAGCTCCCTTTTACCCGTTGTTTTTATAGTGATACAAGGCAGTAAAAGCCACATCACCATCTGTAGTTCCTTTAGTGAACTGCAATCTGTCAGAATATTATAGTGACATTTGAATATTAACGTACATTATTAAGTAATTTCACATCCTCTGCAGAGAACAGGATTTAACAGATGGAAAATGAATACATAAAATATCAAATAAAATATGTGCCTTAACATTAATTTGCTATTGAAATGTCAAGTTTTTATTATTATTTCTACAATATGCACGCAGTACATCATGAAAATGAAACCTGGCCTCCAAGAGCAGAAAAGAACAGAACACAAGGCCACAAGTGTAGACAGGAAAAAGAACAAGAGCTACATAACAACTAAACGAGATGAGACAAGACAACATTCAGGACAATAGATAACACCTACAGTGAGGATAAATACTGTAGTTTGGCAGGCACTGTGTTCTAGCAGCTGAGAGTTGTGTTCTTGAAACATTTGCATTCAACTGTAAAATAATAGTGACATTCTTGATGCCAAATCGATTTTGTTGCACTCTTGTACAAATCTGAGCAAAAAGTTTTGGCTCCTTTCGTCACACGACCTATTCTGAGCCAAAATAAGTTCAAAACCCTCTACAGAAAACACACTTTAAGTACACAGTTACTGTTTATTGACCCGAATTAACATACTCTCCAACAACATCTGTGCAAATGTTAGGGCATAGTTTATATTTCAGATATATTTCTATTTTATGATTTACTGGGGGTGTTTAGACTTTGGTGGATGACTGTATTTGGGTCAATGACATATAGCCAGAGGTATACAAAAATGTCATGTGGTGCGACCATAATTTATCTCAAAACTTATTTTTTAACATAAATATTTTTTAAAACATTTTCATTCATATCAAGTGTTTGCATTTTCATTGCATTTGTAAATTATGATCAGACCAACACACATCAGATCAGCTTAATGGGATGTAGCCTCTTAATACACTGATTATATTTTATCATTGGCAGCAAAATGTGAAACTTGTTACACAAAAACTGGCTACTGCCACACAGGACAAAACTATGGCAAGTGTTTTTCTCTGTTATTATTATTAATGTCTTATGTAGTTGATGAACCAACTACATCAGATCCAAAAAATAAAATAATGTAATCTACTGTAACCCAAATGAATTCCATAATTTTGAACGTGACGTCTTTCCGCCCGTACTATCCCTGCTGTCTGGTTCACAACGTTTTAATGCATCACTCCCAGTCGGCTGGTGACAATAAATGGGTTATTCCCGTGAATCATCTTCATTCAGTCTCTAATCGGATATTCTTTGGTGGGTCAGGACCCTTGAGCCAGAAAAGTTTTCTAGAGTTAAAAGCTTTATAAAAAGCATTTTTTTATGTTAGTAATGTTAAAATGCTGTTGCTTGCTTCCACCTCGAGAAATTTCCTCACGACATACATTGCTAACGGCTAACTTCTTAATCGGACACTTTGAAAAACTTCCAGACGGGAGAACTGGTAAGCTCTGCTCTGCTGTTGTTTACCTGTGCGACGTGCATGCACGTGTGAAAAAGTCGCACGAGTAATTTACGTCAAGAGATCGGCTTTTTTGATCGGAGGTTTTGGGGTTCGCCGATCAAGCTATTTTTAGCCAATATCGGCCGATCATGATCGGTGGCTGATCAATTGGAGCATCACTAAAATTTAGTTAACTGACTAATTTTCCCTGTAAAATACATAAACCTGATACAAATGTTTAAAAAATACCATTAACTTAAGCATATTGAATCAGTTTTTAATGTTTCAGGTACAGAAGAGATATTTTATTTTCATTAATATAGTTATTGTTTTATTGGACACACCACATGATCATTTGACAATAAATTACCAAAAAATTACAAATAACTACTGATTTTTGAAAGGTTGAGGTGAGTACATATATGGGAGAGATACTACATATAGAACGTATATTATTGTACATTTAAACATTTTAAGAAACAAACAGCCGGACAGAATATTTATGGGTCACGTTATTGAATACCTTAAAGAATAGGCAGATAATTACTCTCCCTAGAAACTGTATTTCTCTACATTATGGTAAAGACCTAAAGGAGTGGTTCTCAGTCTGGTGCTGGAGTTGCCTGACCGGGATATTTTAGTGATGTCACTGTTTTAGTACCACCTCAACTCTTGCTGAATAATATCTGTTGGTTGAAGCGGGTGTAATGGAGCTGGAAAAACTGTTCAGGACACCTCAGGGAAAATACGGTTTGTCTTTATAGAGAGTCCGTTCTACATCGTCATTGAGACTTCTGGATCGAACGACTCCCACGACGAAGAGAAACTTCACACCTTCCTGGATAAGGTCATGGCAGAATCCCTGGTGACAGACGGCACGGTCGCAACAGAGGAGGCTAAAATAAAGGTGCTCTCTCGGATTCTTACCAAACGGGTCGATAATGTAGTCCAGTTTCATTACGTCATGGACAGTCTTTGATACAGTACAGTACTGGTTTGGCAGCAGCGCTAGGATTTTTTTTCACATTATAATATGCAATAATGTCTATATTAACAACACATTGTTTTTTTTTTATATATATATTTTGTACATACAGTGCTGTACGAAGCTGCGTATAGAATGTGCGGCGCTCACCCTGATTTCCTTCTGTCCAATGGGCAGGCACTTTGGTCGATGAGGGAAAGGATCACTGAGGCTCTGAGGCACGATGGGTACACATACAAATATGACATTTCCCTGCCTGTGGAGAAGATCTATGACCTGGTAACTGACATGAGGGACCGTCTGGGGGACAGGGCGAAAAACGTGGTCGGCTACGGACATGTTGGTAGGATTATTTCTACATTGTTGTGAAGGCAACATGCGACCACTTTCAACAGAACGAAAGAACAGCTAATAATGCAATTCGCAAAATGAATACAAGTATTAACGTTACTATCAAAGAGGAATTCCATCAGCGTTTGAACATTTCTACATAATTTAAAGGTCAAACACATTCTAGAGTGAGTTTGAGGTGCATTCATAATTCCTTAAGTACTTTGTCAGACAGGCACTAAAACTTTTCGGACGCTCGGTTCCATTCACCCTCACTGTGGAAAAAACAGCGACATCCAGTTATTTTCTTGGCCTCGATTTTTTAACCCTGGTCTGATACTTTTCTGGCACTTTGAGGCTACTTTTGCTACACCTTTACATTTTTAAGTATTTCATCTAAATAAAAACACTAATGCCAAAGTGACAAATATTGTTGTATTCTGGAAAACCTCAGCTATAATAATATGCAAGTAAAGTGAATGTAATAAAATTAGTTTTTTTTAATATTGTGTAAACATGACATGACCAAAAAAAGGTCTTGAAACAAACTAAAGAAAAACACACTAAATATGTCTTACTAAGATCTTTGGAGTCTGAAACAAATGTCTTGGTTACAAAAAGGCAGAATACATTTTTTGGTAAACTTTTGCTTTTAACCAGACTCTGGCCAGTTCAGTTTTTTTAATCCAGCCCACTGAATTTTTCTAAATTATATTTTTAAATGACATACATTTAGCATTTTTCCTGCACTGCCTGTGTTTTCCCAGTAGATGGAAAACTCCTGACACAGGAACGTTTGTTTAGGTTTTCCCTTTATGCCCCGTAGTAAACACGAGCGGACCAAAGAAAAGAAAAGAAAAGTGGACAGTGAAATGCCGAGTGTTTAAGAGGGAGTGAACCGCAAAACAATTTTTTCACCAAAGTCCGAACAATGGCTATGTGTCTGATATGCCAGGAAACTGTTTCAGAGAATTTCAGAGAATACAATGTCAGCCGTCACTTTGCCACGAAGCATGCTGTCATCGCAAGAAGGGGAAGCTACTGCTTTGCTACCTTTTGAAACCAAACCCTTTAATTTTGTGACATTTGCACTTAATTTAGTTTAGTTCAAATAAACAATCCATCCATTTGCTTTTGGACCAACAACTATGTCAAATTTAAAAACCCATCGTGTGCCCACCCCCGTCTTAAACCATATTCAGGGATCGGCAAAGATGTTTGGTGAGGGGAAAAGTGGTATAAAATGCAGGATTAAAGGGGACATATTATGCAAATCTCACTTTTTGCATCCTATTGTATTTCAATTTATGTCTCTTATGCTCCTATTAACACACCATCTGTTTTCTGAGAGTCATATGAAAGATCTTGGTGTCAGGAATCATGAGCTTCTATGAGCCGTTTGGACGCTCCCCTATTGTGATGTCAGGATGAGGAAATTTGCAAAGAGCCCCACCCACTAGATTAGAAGATCCTCTATTTTTGTCTGCTGGTTTTATGACTACGCCGGGCACTACGGCTACAGGCCCGACTCGGGTCCAGTTGATAGCGCCTCTGTTTTCTGACATTTTCACGTGTGGCGTTAGCATGGGATTGGGGCGTGGCCAGCAACATCTTATTTGCATAAAAGTGACAGAACCCTTAAACGGCTCATTCTGTAACTGACTAAAACAGAGCTGGTAAGTCTCTTTATGTGAGAAAGATCTGTAGAAGTTCATGAACAAGTTTTATAGCCCATAGACCTGCTATATACAAAGTCAACTCTTTGGTTCTCAGGCGATGGAAACCTTCACCTCAACATCACCTCCTCCTCCCACGACCCGGCCCTGCTGGCAGCCATCGAGCCGTATGTGTACGAGTGGACTTCGGGGTTGCGTGGCAGCATCAGCGCCGAGCACGGACTGGGCCTGAAGAAGAGGAACTACATCTACTACAGCAAAACCCCAGAGGCAGTGAACCTCATGGGAGACATCAAGGCCATGCTGGACCCCAAAGGGATTCTAAACCCATACAAGATGCTGCCAGACCACGTTTGCTGACACCAGGTTATTCTGAGCCTTGGGTAGAGAAACTCTACAATTAGATGTTCAGGTCATCAGCCTTTTGTCACAGAAAAGCTGGCCCTTCCTCGTTAGTTCTGGATGTTGATTTGATTGAAAACATCTGGCAGCTCAAGTGGGTGGAATCAGATGAAGAAGTGAAGAACTGTTCGTGTAATGTTTTTAGGTAATGAACTTTATTTAACAGACATTCCAGGGCAGAGTAAACATATGAAGATGATCCTGTTGGAAATAAATTAAACGCAATATTTTGGGGTGATTGAATGTTTGTCCACATTTGTAATCGATCAACAGAAACAGGCAATTCTTAATCGACATTTCTTGATGCCACAGCCATACATCATCAGAAGATAAAGTATGATACTTCCATCTTCCCTGGGTTGCACTGACCATGCTAAACTGAATATTTTACCAGGGGGTGCCAGTTGTTTTGCTGTAGTTATGAGTACCACCATGAATTAATTGGTACTCACCAAAATAAAATATCTTTAAACGCACTATACTTTATCTTCAATTCTGCTGTCAGTTCTGCCACGTTAACTGTGATCCACTGTCATAATGGATCCAGAGCCTCATCAAAAGTACATCTTGTGCAAAATTGCCAATTGGCAGTTAGCGTTTTGCTTCATTTAAACCCAAGAACAAACATATTATTGAGAGATTTAAATTGTTCATTTAATTTGTCTTTCCATTGTTCGAGTTGCTGTTGAACTCTCACTCCATGGTTCGATAACTCAGTCTTTGCCAGCTTCATGTTTACCAAAAACCAGATGGCTAAAACCTTTAGTCCCCATACAGAACACTATTATTTAAAAATGTAATTATTGTTTTAAGATGTTCCTTACCCGAATGGTGTTAATTAGAGATCTATTTTGAAATTAGGTCCACTTTTGCACCGCGAAGACTGATAACTGTCGTGTATTTCACTGTGTTTTCCGTACGTACTTCCTTGTGTAACATCCTATAGCATAAAACAGCAAATCAATGTGTTACTTTTTTGCCTCACTTGTTAATTTGAAGTTGTCATGAGCGTGTTTGAGGCAAATGACCAAATCTTGTATGGGGTACTGGCCTTCCTGGGTATGAGTTTGAGACCCAAATAAAACGAACATTTCTGCTGGGCCCATACATCTGTGGTCACCTCAATAAAACACAATGGACAGGAAACCCTGAAACGAAAGACATACAAAATCCTCAACGCAAACTTCAGGATGTAATATTTCACAACACAGATTTACATCAGTCCTACTGGGGCACTGAAGCGATCACCTGTATTGAATTATGAAACCATTGAAATTCACGTTTCAGGTGTTTTTATTAACCCAGCGCGACATTTCCTTTGTAAGATGTCATGTACAAATACACTGGATTTCATCTAACAAGTTCTTTACCTATTAATTTATTTCAGTCCATGTAGGCAATAAAAGACAATTATTTGGTTAACAGTGGGTGTTGGGTTTTCTTTTTCTGCCATGTAAAAATGTGCATAATTTCAAATAAAGTCCTTTGCAGCTAAATGTAAACACATCTTATAAAAAAAAAGAGGAAAAAAAAACCACACCTAAATGCAAGCACTAAAATAATCTCTTTCCTTCCCATCTTACAAAACGTGTAACAAGTATTGCTGAACAGAAAAGGGACCGCCACGCCTGCTGTGGGGCGGTGAGGTGGTCTGGCAAGCACATTTGACGCGGTCCTGTTTCAAGTATTTTCGGCCCAGACACACCTGATGAGGGGCTTAATAATGGGCTGGAAGGGGGTGGGCTTTTCACCAAGCATGATTTACCAAAGTGGTTCAAGAGCGACATTCGTTCCCACATCTCCTATTGGCCAGATGTGACTTTAGACTGGTCGAGTGAGAAACCAGACGTCGTGAAAAACACCCCCCTCGGATGTGTTGGTGTGGGCGAAACCTGGTTCTGCAGGACCTGGTTCTGCAGGACTGGGTTCCTGCGTTATAAGGCATTATTTAACTTGTGCAGCGTAAAAAAATGCCCCTCGACATTCTGATTACCTTTGTTCACGGAGGGGGGAAGCCTTTCCTCACAGTGCGGACAAGCAGAAGTGTAGAACGAAAATAAAATGAAACCAGCAAGGAAGCCTTAACGCTGCCTTATCCGAGCTACGTTACTTTTAGTATTCCTATCTTTAAATACAATATATTACATTCTATGACAGTCACGATTCACGACGTAGTGTCTGAGGCCGTGCTCCCATAGGCTAGTTCTCAATGCTTAGCTTGGAAGGAGACTATAAGAAAACCACAGAAGCTCCGCCCCTTTTCTGCTGGAGCCCCATAGCTTCTCCAACAAGACAAATCCTACCTCCTCGAATATTTTCCTTCGTAAAGCTACCCAACACACACATAACCGCGCTTGCTCCGCTTACTATGCAATCCAGGAGACCCGGGGAACCACTTCAAGGACTGCAATGGACATGAAAGTGAATATCAGGGACAGAAAAAGGCAAAAAGGATTCATTATATTGGTTCAGGAGGAAAATTTACAATTTACGACCAAGGATGTCCATAAAACGCAGCCTGGTAAAGCAGGACTGACTGAGCAGCACATGATTGTCGTTTCCGTTTCGGTGCGGTTGCCTGACGCGAGAGATAGAGAGAGAGAGAGAGAGAGAGATAGACGAAAAGAGAAAGTTGGAGAGTGGACACAAGCAAAACTACTAAATGCTGAACAGAAAGAACACTGAGCGCAGCTCGTAAACACACCGGGCCCACGATGAGACAAATGAAAACATGAAAAAGAAAATCTTCAGTCTTTCAAGAGCGGTCTGCCAGGCTCGTTTTTGTTAGTGTTGCCCTGCTTCTGTAGTCTGGGCTATATATATATATAAAGTTGTCCATTCACTCTGGGGGTTCTAAGAAAAGAAGAAAAAAAACATACCAAGAGTGTCAAGCGTCCAAGGATCAGTCCAGCATCAGCTCCACTATGTCACTTTGTATCAAGGTTTTTTTTTTTTCCCAGCTACTGAAATAAAACATCATCTCCTTATAGTCACTCGCCATTATGGGTAGTGATTCTACACTTGGCCTCGTATTCGGACCAAGACTGATTGATGACAAACCAGCAAAGTCTCTGTGATCTGTGTAGCGGGTGAGATTTCAGTCCAAAACATCCTTGGAGGAACAGACTGCTTTCCATTGATCATGGCTACAATCCCATCTGCTGCTGGAGCTAAAGTCTGGAAAGAAAATAGGAAAGGAGTGGAAAATAATGAGTACTGGGGAGTTGATGGCTTTGTGTTGTTGGTTCAGATCCAGGATTAGTGTTTCGACAGAGTTGAGGGACAGGGGGAGTTGCTGCTAGATCAGAGAGTGTCCAGGCCCAGAGTAAAGACAGCAGGCCACTGTCTGCAGGCCCTGGTAGTGATGGGATTGGAGGGGTTTGATCTGTTTCGGGACTCAGCAGTCTGGCTTGCCCTTCTCCAAGGAGCTGTAAATTTTGTCAAGAGTCTTTTTGATGCGCAGGGCCGTGAGGCGAGCGGACGGGTTCTGGTACCAGCACTCCTTCATCAGCTTCACCAGGGCGGACAGTGTCTGAGAGAGAGAGACACACACACACACACTATATGACCCCAACAAGCTCATTATGGATTTATGTGGTGGTGCAATTTACAGCCAACTGTAAATGGTATAATTTAGTATAATACATAATAACACCACCGCAATTTATTTCTAAATCAGCGTCTCTCTGAGTGTGAACCCGTTCCAGTCCAGTGTGTGTTAAACTCCTCCACAAGCTCCTCATTCTGC
>JBBKCR010000012.1:6141307-6153945 GCA_037577295.1 Ladigesia roloffi | reverse complement strand
CTCAGAGCTCATTATTGCCGTTTAGTTTAAGAGAGAAGGAGAGATTTGTTTTCTTTGAATTATTCAGGTTCTGTAAATGCTGCATCATTTCTCTTATTCTGATGTTTTGTCATTTCCGTAAAAATAACGCTTTAAAGAGCAATTTTTTATTTGGAAACGAGGATCAATTTTGTCAGCATAGCTGCTCAGTTCAATACTTGTAGCTATAAAAGATAAAACAGGTATAGGTATAGAACTTAAAGTGTCTATCACGGTGCGACTTGTACGTACAGGATCTGAGAACCAGCGGTTGGGGATGAACGGCCTCTGCTGCTCCACACACACCACTTTGCGCATGTCCTCAAAACTGGGGTCGTTCGGGACCAGGTCGTAGAATGGAGGCTTGTACTCTTCCACGATGCCTAAAATGGACCAGGAATGGTTAATGACCAGTCAGCAACACATTTACACCCATATTTGGTCGAGCCACTGAGAACGGCTCTATATATTGCGGAACTGACCGTTGCTGTAGGTGCGGCGAGCGATTTCCCACAGCACCAGGCCGAAGGCCCAGATGTCCACCCTCTTGTAGGCGTCAAAGCAGTCGGTCTGGATGGACTCGTCCAGCACTTCAGGGGCCATGTAGCGCTTAGTGCCCACTTTAGGGTTATTCCCCACATTCAGCTGATTGTCTGCCTGAGAGTGAGTCACTGCCAGACCTGGGGAGAAAGATTGAGAAATCAGGGAAAAATGCATGAAACTGCTCTGAATCAAGCCAGGTAGGTTTACTGTTATTTCACAGTGCACAGTGAAACCAAACACTGTGCCTCCAGGACCATGGAGCAACATGAATGAAAACAGAATCATCACAAGACTATATAAGGTCAGGCAGGTCGACAGGACAAGACAACAATTAGTGCAGTTGTTGCAGTAATAGTTTGATGTTTTATGACAGATATGTAAGAGGTATCCATACGTGTAGTGTTCTGAAAGTTGAGTTGTAATGGGAATCACACAACCATGGAAAAAAATGAGACCCTTTTCCCTTATTTATGTTCATTTTTGTACAGTTTGAGGCTTTGTGTGTGTATATACTTTTTTGAAATATTGCAGTGTGTGTGAGTGTAAAAAGAAGAAAGACCTCCATATGTGTTGTGTGTGCAGTAGTGTTTGTGGAGACAGAGCGTGTGTGTGTGTGTGTACAGCAGCTTTTCTATGGTCTATATTCCAGCAGCCTCACCCCTGATTCAGTTTCTGATGAATGAAGTCACACAAACACTCTGCTCTTTATATCACTCTTTAAATTATTGCAGTTGTAATGTAATGTAAAGTAATTTTACACACAACCTGGTCTCATTTTTTTGGCATGTCTGTATATGATTTCCTCAAGATATTTTAGGACTGGTGGTACATTTTTGGATCCATTTTAATGTTTATTAATATTTTGAGTCTTAAAAAAATGACATTTTCCACATTTTCATTTCGCACGGTCCCAACTGTCCGGGACACTGGAGCAGCAGTGCGTGTGGCGTCACTAACCGAGGTCGGCGATGCAGCAGCGCAGGTCCTTCTTCACCAGGATGTTCTTGCTCTTCAGGTCGCGGTGGGCGATCGCCGGTTTGCCCTCGGTGCCGAAGATCTCCGTGTGCAGGTGCACGAGGCCGCTGGCCACTGAGGCCGCCATCTGCAGGCCGTCCGCCATGTCCACCGGCACGCGCTGCAGGTAGTCGTACAGGGAGCCGTTCTCATGGTAGTGAGTGATCAGCCACAGCTGGGTGCTGGAGTTCCGCGAGGTCATGTCCGACGCCATGAACCCTGAGGGGGGGACCATTCGGAAACAGCATTAACACAGTTTACTGATCAGATTTACACACTGAATAGTAATGTGTGTGTCTTTATGGATTAAATAGTGTGTAGTGTGGTCATAGTTATATAGTTTTTATAGATTATGTATGTGTATTAACATGGTGAGTGTACATATATATATATATATATATATGTGTGTGTGTGTGTGTGTGTGTGTGTGCAAAAGTGGAAAATTATACTGGACAGTAGTGTTAAATTACTAATATTACAATAAATACAATAAACATTATCACAGTAAAAAGGGTTTTATGTGTGGCAAAGTGTCTCCTGACCATTTCCAGACCTCTTTCCTCATGGAAGTCCGATATTCATTTTAGCTACAGTCAGATACCTGGTCTGGCTGGTTTTACAGCATTAGATAAATTGAGCCGCTTTTATAAATTGACTGGAGGCGACGAGCAGAAATCTGAAACCAAACCTGTGTTCTTCTAACCAGCTCACACAATATCAACTCCTGACACTTTTTTACGGCTTTCTTGTTGGTTTAAGTTTATTTTGATGTTCACTTGTGGGCATGTTGGTACACATTTAGCGATCTGGTTCCACTACAGTTCTACTCCCCATTATGACAAGAACCACTTAACTAAGTAAAAAATCAACAGTCCATCATTACCCGATTACAAAACATATTCTGATTTGTTTTTTTTTTCCTGCATAATTGCATGTGTTCCTTCATCCTTTTTTGTTTGTTTTCAATATTAATCTTCAGTGTAGAAAACAATAAAGAAAAAACATTGAATGAGATGTTTCCAAAATGTTTGTATGTGTGTGAGTGTGTGTGTGTGTGTGTGTCTCATCCTAGTTAATTCTCCGCTTTTTCCCCTCAGTGTAGACCTGTCTGAGTGTGTTGTGTTAAACAATACCGCACTAATTCATTTGATATACGTCAGAATAATTAATATCTACTCCAGTTGAGTGTGATTTCCAGTTCAGGATATTTTCAAGTATGCCCTGAAATTTATTTCACATGATTTCTGACCCAATAAAGGATGCTTTAGAAAAAATACCCAATATATTTTCGTGCCGCAACAGGACGGT
This sequence comes from Ladigesia roloffi, assembly GCA_037577295.1. Lineage (NCBI taxonomy): Eukaryota > Metazoa > Chordata > Actinopteri > Characiformes > Alestidae > Ladigesia > Ladigesia roloffi. The sequence continues at coordinate 6,151,062 of JBBKCR010000012.1, read as the reverse complement.
GTTGTAGATCTCAGTTTCCCGAAACCAAGACTTCTCGTCTCTGGAGGAGAAGATTTTCACAGCTACGTTCTCTCCCTGCCACTGTCCCCGCCACACCTCGCCATACCGCCCTTTCCCTGGAGAGACAGAGAGAAAAAAGAGATAATTCACTTAAAATCACGGGATGCTTGAACACAATCAGGTTGTTCGAGCTGATGTCAGTAGTTCTAATAGAGGGTCTGGACTGCATGTAGTTGCGGTACATATGAGTAACAGCATCCGGCACGCATACCGACACACTCCAGCAGGCTGATCTGACGGGCCACGGTTCTCTGCACCAGGAACGGCAGTCCAGAGCCACTGCCGGACGTGCAGGAGTGATCCAGCAGATCCTGCAGAGCAACAAGAAGAATAAAGATGAGTGAGGCAGGCACATTTTTTAAAGTAAGAATAGTTTAACTACAAATAACAAATACTAGCATTAAAAAAAACATACACAGCTGTGTTTGAAGTTTAGCAGATCCAGCAGATCAAATGGAATAAATGGGTTAGATGCAGAGAAAGAATTTCACACGGTTCACACTGTGTTGTGTGTTCACACTGGGGCATTCACAAGTCGCATAATCCGAGTAAATGTATCATTTTAAAGGAAAAATATGTTGATTAAAAATTTCATGGTGTCAACAAATCCCAAAAAAAGTTGGGACAAGTAGCAATAAGAGACTGGAAAAGGTACATTTGAGCATAACGAGCAGCTGGGAGACCAATTAACACTAATTAGGTCAATTGGCAACATGATTGGGTATAAAAAGTGCTTCTCAGAGCGGTAGTGTCTCTCAAAGGTCAAGATGGGTAGAGGATCACCAATTCCCACAATGTTGTGCAGAAAGATAGTGGAGCAATATTAGAAAGGTGTTACCCAGTGAAAAATTGCAAAGACTTTGCATTTATCACCATCAACTGTGCATAACGTCATCCGAAGATTCAGAGAATCTGGAACAATCTCTGTGTAAGAGTCACGGCTGTAAAACCATTCTGGGTGCCTGTGATCTCCGGGCCCTTAAACGACACTGCACCACAAACAGGAAAGCTACTGTAAAGGAAATCCCAGAATGGGCTCAGGAATACTTCCAGGAACCATCATCAGTGAACACAATCCACCGTGCCATCTGCCGTTGCCAGCTGAAACTCTACAGAGCAAAGATGAAGCCATTTCTAAGCAAGATCCACAAGCTTGGGCGATTTCACTGGGCCAGGGAGCATTTAAAATGGAGTGTGGCAAAATGGAAGACTGTTCTGTGGTCAGACGAGTCACGATTCGAAGTTCTTTTTTGGAAATCTGGGACAAGATAATGCCAGACCACATTCTGCATCAATCACAACATCATGGCTGCGTAGCAGAAGGGTTCAAGTACTGAAATTACCAGTCTGCAGTCCAGATCTTTCATCTGTAGAGAACATTTGGCGCATCATAAGCAGGAAGGTGCAACAAAGTAGGCCCAAGATGATTGAACAGTTAGAGGCCTGTAATGGACAAGAATGGGAGAGCACTCCTATTTCTAAACTTGAGAAACTGGTCTCCTCGGTCCCCAGACGTTTGTTGAGTGTTGTAAGAAGAAGGGGAGATGCCACACAGTGGTGAAAATGGCCCAACTTTTTTGGGATATGTTGAAAAACCATGACATTTTGAATCAACATATTTTCCCCTTTAAATGATACATTTTCTCAGTTTAAACTTTTGATCCGTGATTTATGTTCTATTCTGAATAAAGTATTAGAAGTTGGCACCTCCCCATAATTGCATTCAGTTTTTTTTCACGATTTGTAAAGAGTCCCAACTTTTTTGGAATCCGGTTTGTAAAAGGGGTGGTACCGCTCGCATGAGACACGCAACAGAGAAAACAGACACACACAGCACAAGTGTGGAGATCCTTCACTCTAGAACACAAACAGCACGGAGTCCTGCAGAACCAGCATTTCCGGAGTTAAAGTACAGGAACAGAACGTTCTGCATTACGCCTGAAACCGCTAGCTAACATGCTAATGCTAGCACTGCAGGGAGTCGGAACAGAGGAGCTGAGCAGCACCACAGTTTAAACTGTTCCCACTTCCTGTTTACACTTAAATTTACCAGAAATTACAAAGTATCAGCCTCTGTTTTAATTTGTTTAATTGTCATATTGACTGTTAATGTTACAGAGAACCTTAATAAAAGTTGTTCAGTTTTGGACACCTGTGTTCCTGCATCTCTGTGACGTCATCAATAGACTAGTCGACTCGACTTCGACTTTATTGGTGGATTATTGATAGTCGAGTTGAAAAAATCTGAAGTTGTTAATGCCCCAGTTCACATGTGACTACAAGGGGCCACTTTACTGGAATTACTTTTTTTAAATCTATGATGTGGTATTGTTAGATTAAGTCTCTTACCGCCAGGGTGCTGTCGCCTACGCTGGGAGCGATGAGGCCGTCGATGGCGCCCTGCTCCGGGTCAAACTCGTGGAGTCTCTCCAGGCGGCCCGGGTGGAGCCTGCGGCAGACAAACACCGCCAGAGTGGCCAACAGAGCCAGAACCACGAAGGGTCCCAGCACAAACAGCACCAGAGTCTCCACACGGTAGCGAACAGGCTCTTCGTCTGGACCTACTCACACACACACACAGAACCAAACAGCTTTTCCCTCATAGAATTGATGTTCGGTATTTAAACCGATTCTTGAATCTACACTCTCAGATCCGAGCTTTTATCCTCTAAACAAAGTCATTTCAGCATTTTAACAAAGTCACTAAGCTGCACCAGCACACTACAGTTTTAGGTTACTCCTTTAGATTTCAGCCACCATCGTCTTAACTCCTACAAATTACTTCAAGTAAATGTACCTGGAACATACATACAGCCTTTAGACAAAATTAAATTCACATTTTACATTATATAACATTATTAAATTATAAACGTCATTCAGGGTGAATTGATGTGAGAGTTATTCACAGTGGTAGTTACAGTAACCGGACATTTAAAGAGTTTACTCAAAAAGCTCCATCACTTCTCACATGGAATGTTTGTGAATACGCAGCCAGATGCCTGAGGTTGTTTATGACAGTTTTGAGAAGATTTTGGACTAAACCATATTTTTGTTAATCCATTAATGATGCAGGCAAAATAGTCCCAAAGATTTATGCCTATAATATTGGCATCAACATTACACTCAAATGGCTCACTGATAGAAATAGTAAATAAATTGGCTATATAGGGGTTTTAGGCGTCTGGTTCCATTCACCATCACTGTAGAGCAATCCAAGTTGATATTTTCTCCATAATTAACCGTTTCCCAGCTAACCCACCCGGGATGACCAGGTTTACATTTCCAGGTGTGTTGGTCTTACTGGTGGGCAGCAGCCTGAGCAGAGACTCGGCCGAGGTGTTGGCGTTGCACAGGGGCTGGGAGCAGCAGACCACCACGCGGTTCTCCGAGGCGGCGCCCGAGCAGGTCAGGCGCCGGCTCTCCGGGCCAATCAGACATCCGCGCCGGAACGAGTGTCCGTCGCTGCTGACGGTCATGGAGGCGTAGCACCGGTCTCCCCTGCAGCGCGCCGACATGCAGTCACTGCCCACACACACACACTCGATGGACCCATCTGAAGAGACACACACACACACACACACACACACACATACATACATACATACATACATACATACATACATATTACAGACACATATACACACAAATACACACGCACACACACATAGACACACACAAACACACATATATAGACACACACACACACATACACGCAAATACCCACACACACACACACAAACATACATACATACACACAAATACACACACACACACACAGAAGACCAAGCAATCAATTTCGGAAAAGGGGTCCGAAAAGTGACGTAAATACATATAGATAAGTCTCTTCCTGCCAGATATTCGAGGCTGTTTTCTTCCTTTCTCCTGCTTCTCCTGCCTGACTGGTGTGTAGATTAGATATAAAAGTGGAGGAAGCCTCTGAAGATGTTTCAGAGTATCTGCTCTGGCAAACAGTACACACTCCACAGAGTTGCGACCCAGGAGGGGCCAGTACACTCAGCTAAAACAGAAACGGGGAGTCCGTACCTTCGGCTGAGGTCCACAGCGCCTGGAGGAGCAGGAGGAAAAAGACTCGGGTGCAGCGATGACCCATTTGGTTCACTGCACTGGAAGAGAGAGACGGAGAGTTAGTGATGCACATGCTCAGCCCAGATCCGCGCCCTGCCAGGGCCCGGCTGCTCCACTAAAAAGAGCTGCGGGACAAATGTGGGCAGACGGAATTAATTCAATATGAAAATGGAACATTTTGACTGTTCATTTTCCTGGTCATAAAAAAAAAAACATTATTATTCCATACCACCTCTTTCAAAATAATAAGTTACTGTTTTCTGTCTAGTTTATGAAAATCACTGAGCATTAGCAGATGAAGAAAAATTAACCCTGTCATGATTATTGTATAACTGCTTTATCACAATAATTTGAGCTGAAAAAAAAATGTAATTATTCAATAATAAGGGCAACGATGAGTAATGTTCTTTTATTTGATGTTTGTTAATACCTTTAGAGGGCAGCAGTGAGTACTGTTTGTTTATTTGATGTTTGTTAACACCTTTATAGGCCAAAGGTTTGTTTATTTGAATATAGGCAGTTTCTAAATATCAACAACTAGAAAACTAAACCAGCCTGGCCTCTTCAAGTGTGTAATTTAATCAAAAATGTCATTAGTTTTCACTTTTATATCGTAATTTCAAGAGTAACAGTCCAATTTTAAAATCACATGAGCTGCGATTACATTTACTGTGTAACCTATGTACACGGATATATTTCTATGAATGTGTATGTATATATAGAAAAAGCCCAATTATCAATACTGTGCATGTACATTTGGTGTTTTAGTGCTGGGCTCTGTGTCTCAGACTTGCGGTTCAGTTTCACATCCGCACAAGTACCCCACTTTACATCAAGGGCAAGATTCCAAGACTCCTAATTTTGCATCAATACAACTGTAATGTGTTTAAAAAGGAGTGTCTCCTATAAGTGATAATGTACTGTTTACATTAGACCAGGTTATTCGGGCCTCCTTAACCTAATCGAAAATCATGACAATTCACACTTAATACTGATCAAGAAATTCACAATTCAATATTTACCAACAACTCTCATTTTTATTGCAAATACATTAAACCCCTGGTTTTATGCAGATCAGATTTTGTTCCAGAACGCACAGAATGACAGTCCTACCCGAATCATCTTTAGTGTTTCCCTTGTTTGATGTTTTGTTCTTCTTAAAGCCCGGTAGTTTTACTACAGTAAATTAAATTAAAAGAGGCTATTTTATCTAACTAAAATACAATCCTCCAGAAGAGCCCTGAATGAGATGCGCCACTGATGAACACTAAATTATTGATTATTGGTGATAACCCCTCCATTTTACTGTATTTCTATTACTAAAAATTACACAAATTTTATACTTCATTTACCTGTTTATACCAAAGACAACGCTGTCTATATGGGCTTACCTTTATATTTTTGATGAGGATAATATATTAAACTGAGTTAAAATGGAATTTAAGTGTTTTGGTGGCATATTTGGGGCATATTTAGGTTTACACTCTAAAATTGTTTAGGTATATTTTTACCAAAACAAAACAATGCAAATAGGGAAAAAACACTGGTGCTCTTGGAACGTAACCCACCCATGAAAAGCAGGGAATTACTGTATTTATATGGCTATTAATCGTCGACTCAACAACAACAGAATGTAATTTCTTAAGTTCCAGGCTGCTGGGACGGCACAGATGCAGGCTGGTACCCGGGCTCAGTCTCCATGGCAACCCGAAAGCGAAGGGCTCGTCTCTGAATGACTTCATGACTTCAAAGAGACTGGAGTGGAGCGGCGCGTCACGAAAGATACAAGCGGCTGATTTGGGGGGCTGGAGGGGCACCATTAAGCTTTTATGTGGATAGATTTAATCTTTCACTCGAGAACACAGCGCAATTATTGTCCCAGTCACTCGCCAAATTGATTCCTTCCACATTAGAGCTCAGTGGACTGTAATTCCTGCAGCTTTCTCAGTATTTCAGATAAAAAATAACATTTTCAGTGGATGGGAAGCTGCAAGCAAGGCTGCCAGACAGAAGATCATCTTACTGGTACAAATCCTGATGTGATTCTCAACACCGCCGTTATGCTTCTGCTCCGCCGCCAGGCCTCACACGTACAGTCATCTCCTGAGATAAAAACAAAAACACAGGATGAGAGATTACTGGATTTGTGCCAAAATTTCATAATATCAAACAAAATTTCATTCTCGCCTGTGAGACTTTCAATTTCGCTGCTAGTTGTTTGGTTGCTGGCTTTTTAGTCCCGCCCCCTTTTACATTTTCGCTGCGTGACGATGCCATTTCAGTTCTGGCACAAATCTCTCTTGTGGGCGGGGCTTCGCCTCATTTGCCAGCAGGTTTTTGAGTGACAGCTCCGAGCCCCCGAACTCAGCAGCAATTGCCGCCAGTTACGATCACATAGGAGATATTTGATCAGCAATTACAATTGATTAATCGTGGAGTTGATATTGTGCACAAATCTCATATGTGGTCGTAACTGGCGACTTCCGCGGCATGGAGCTGTCACTCAAAATGAGGCGAAGCCCCACCCACACAAAAATTTTGGCACAAATCTGATTACATAAGGACTGACAGAAAAGTGTCTGTGATTAAAAAGTTGCTTATCTGTCAACTAAACTTTTTTTTTTTTTTTTCTGTGACTGAAGTACCTGCTCCTACGGCCCTAACTAAAAACATAAAACAGATTACGAAAACCAATAGTGAACAGATTCTGTTTTGGTTCGTGCACCATATTTTCAACATATTTAGGTGAATTTCCACCAAAATCTAATTGGTTCAATACGTGAAAAGTTGAATCCCATTTGTAATTGAGATTTTTTTCCAGTGTGAACCATAATGTTGCCAGTAGGCCTGTCAAATGGGGTGTCACAATTATGTGATATAGTATTTTATTCAGTTTTACTGTTTTATTTTTGTTGCTCTTACCTATGTTCTGTCCAATTTCAGCCGTGATAAAGCACATTTCCCAATTATAGGACTGATAAAAGTTCATTATCGTAGATATTGATGTCACTATTATCATTTCACGATAATCACAATTATTTCACACATATTAATTTCACGATGTAGACAATCTAATTCTTTAGAGGCTTTTAAATTTTAATTACTGCTATTTTTTTTTCTAAAAGACACAAAAACCATAAACAAATGATACAGTGCATAAATGGAATAGAAACAAACGGATACTGCCTTAAGAAACAGCTGTAATAATGTAAACAGTGATGCATCATGAAACAAATATAAACAAAGTCCGGAATTAAATTATAAATTACATGTTAGCTAATTTACCAATTCTTTTTTTTTAAATTCAGTCGCTTCTTTGGTGGAAATAAAGCATATACAGTTTTTCCCTCTATCATTGTTTAGCGCGGTCCACTGAGCCCTCATTCGCCTAATGTATCGTCTGTGTGTTTCTAGCACAAGTGTGTGTTTCAACGCTGGTGAAATGATGTCACTCAAAACGAGACCCACTACACTGTTATAGTGTAAACATCAGGGGTTGACATCAGTGGTTTATTGTGAAACCAATTAATCGTGACACATCTACTGTCAAATTGCAGCAATGGAAAAAAGTAGATCTTCAGAAATAAAGAACTTTTGTGGCCAATCAAAGAAACTAGTTTTTTCATCAACAATTTACTTCTGATGTGCAATGAGACTTAATTTTTTGATAATAAATTCATGACTGCAGTGGTTGGAGCACTGGTTGGTTCTACTGACAGCACCAGGAATCCTAAAGGGAACCAGTTAAAGAACCTGTTCCCAATTGGATGAAAAGTTTTATGAGTGGAGTTGCCAATATCAGAGTAACTAAAACTATACGGTCATCAATAAAACAGGTATTAACAATAATTTCCCCTCAAAATATTCAATGAAATGCTGAACAGATCAGGTGACTTGTATTCCTGAAAGTGAGGTATATTTTGATACTTCTGCTACTGAATAATAGGGAGCCCCGCTGGTTAGGGATGGGCTTTTCAAGAAAAATACCATTTGAATATTCAAAGATCCCCCTCCAGCAAATCCAAAGACATTAATTTTTCATAATACACACCAGCGTGCCGGGTAGTTACGTGCTGAATAAAGCAAACAGCTTTTATGTGCGTTACAGCTGTCTCCTAGCAGACAAAATGCCTTGCTTAAATCCGAAAAATACAATGAATATATTCGGAAAGGGTTTTAAGACATGCCAATAGCAGAAGCCCTTTGACTGTCATTTAACAACTATTCAAACAGTTCATGCAACTATTATTGCTTGAAACATTTTCTGTATTTATTATTTCTTATGTTTTAGGCACATAAACTATTTGATTTTTGGCTATTTTATGACTGAGTGTCCAAAAATCACAGTTTATGCGACTATGGTTATGCGACTAACGTAATTTAACAAATGGAAGAATATCCTAAATATATGAATAATTCCTGATGTCATTCTTTTAAAAAATGAACTGGAAAAGGGATCCTAATTAATGGCCATTGGTGATGAATGTGTTCTTGATCCCACCAAGTCCAAATAAGACATGGCCAGGCATTAGGACTTTAGAAGCTATTTCATAAAAGATGCCAGCATTGCGGTTTTGTAGAACAACCAAAAACTATTACTTTCAGTAATAAAGGACTTATGTGTAGAAAATAGATCTCCTGTCCTCAAAGAGAGCTGCACGGGTCTGGTTATGCTTATCCATAATAATTTACACATTTATCCTGATTTCTTAAAAACTGAACATCCCCCAATAAAACAGAACAATATCTACATCCAACCACATATTTCTCTCTTTTTCATATCTATCTATCTCTGTCACTTTATGTGTATATAACATTTCCTCTGTACTCTTTCTATTTATACACATCATCTCTGACTGTCTGACAGACCAAAACACACTGATGCCAATTCACAAAACGCCTCTGGGGCAGAGTGTCTTTTCTCCTTATCTGTCCATAAAAAAATCTATTTTAATGCTTAATGCTTGTAGCAGGGGTTTAAGACAGGACATCACTCCAAATTGGTTTCTTAAGAGCACCCTCAGAAAATCACCAAGCTACAGAAGTTAGCCGGCAGTGCTAACCGGTCGCTAATAAGATACAGCTTAAATTCTTCATAACAATCGTCTTGTTTTAATATTCGAGTTAATAACTCCATTCGAATTTTATACAAATCTCTCGTCTCGTCTGGTTTGAGTAGCTTTAGCCTGCTTCAGCTAACCTAGCCTGGAGCTAAAGAGGTCCTCGCCCAGCTCCACCACTCACTCCACATTCTCCATACACTCTGGAGGAATAAAGTATAAATGTGAGATTCTGTCCTTACCCGAGCTATTGAAACAGAGTCATTTTTACCAGAAAAACCCGAGCAGGTCGAGCTCTGTTGAGAGGAAATTCAGGATCTCCTCCGGGAGCGCCCCAGACACTGACCCGAGATCAGCACGGAGACAGTGTAAACAACTCCGGAGCACAAGGGAATCATGGGTATTGTAGTTCTGACGCTTACACTGTTTTCATGTAATGAAGTGATTCATAATGAAATACACTAGTCTGTCTGTCTACCTATGTATCTGTATATCTATATATGTATGTATGCATGTATGTATGTATGTATGTATCAAGCTTTCTATCTC
>JBBKCR010000012.1:6126959-6139459 GCA_037577295.1 Ladigesia roloffi | reverse complement strand
TTCCTCCTGACATAGGGTGAAGGACACTATATGGACAAAAGTATTGGGACACCTGTTTTTCAGGGTTTGGGCCCCTTACTTCAAATTGAAGGACATTTTGGACAATGCTTCCAATTCTGTGGAACCAGTTTGGGTTCTCAACCATTTCTGTTCCAGCAGGACTGTGTCCCAGTGCACAAAGCAGCTCCTTATATACGTGACTGGAGGAGTTCAGTTTGGAAGAACTTAAATGGTCCACACAGAGTCCTGACCTCAACCACATTCAGCACCATTGGGATGAACTGGAAAGGAGATTGTGATCCAGACCTTCTCGTCCAACATCAGTGTCGGATCTCATAAATGCTACAGAATGAATTGACACAAATTCCCTCAGAAACTCTCAAATCTTATGAAAAGCCTTCCAGGAAGATTGAAGCTTTTATAGCTGCAAAGAGGGACTAACTTTATAGTCAATGTGTTTGAATGCAGCGTCATTGCAGTCCCTGTTGGTGCAATGGTCAGGTGTCCTAATATAGTGTAGCTCTGTAAATATCTCACCGATAATCATTTCTGATGTCTTATACCAAACACCACCTGCATTGTGTGTCATGCTTGGGAATCCACAAACATTTATAAACAGCCGTAATTTTTCAGTTTTTCATTAAATTTCCTTCAGGACTGTAATAAAATTAATGTAAATATCTCACTGATAAAACAAATATTGAAGTAAAGATAAATTAAAGTAAAGATAAAAATAAAAATTATGTAAATATCTCACCGATAAAACCCTGCAAGTCATGTCTGCTTGTACCAAACAACACCTATATTGTGTGTGTGATGCTTGGGAATCCACAAACATATTTAAAAACATTCGTAATTTATAATTTTTCATTACAGTTTAAAAGCCTCCTCTTTATCCCTTAGTATTAAACAGGCAGTTTTTGTCACGGTACCTTTAAGACTGCATTATAATTAACAGTGTTGGGACTAACGTGTTACAAAAGTAGCTACTTACTGTACTGCATTGCTTTTTGCTGTAACGCGGTAATGTGAGACATTACAGAACAGAAACTGGTAATATTTTACTCGGTACAAATGTCAGTAACGCCGTTGCAATGCATTTTTAAATCAGAAAAACGTTTTTATTTCTCCTTCATATAACACGTCCTGTTTCTGAGACTTGCGTCCCACATCCGGCTGGAATTTTAGAATCCTTCGGGATTTTGAGCCGCTTGAACATTCGTCACATTACGGGCGTCTCTCAGAACCTAAAAGTCCAGAACGGCCGTTGGCCCGAGATGCGCATTAAACATCTAACACCCCCCGGACCGGCCCAGCTGGTAAAAAATGTCTCGCTAAGGCGTCCTCTTCTTCACAATCCCCAATCTTGGCGCCATAAAGATGAGTGAACCTGCAACTGATGTAACGCCGAATAGTACTGTCACCTTCCACTGGAGGTGTTATGAGCTAATTGAGCGTCAGGAGCTATATTTACATGCCAAATCCATATTTCCAGTTATTTTCAGTAATATTGTAACGAATTACTTTGAAATAACAGTAACAAGTAATAAATAACACATTACTGTTTTTAAGTAATTTGCCCAACACTGATAATTAATGAACACATCTCTGATTGGTTGCCGTGAAGTGTGCCTTGTTCAGTAGCCTGGTGCTTTAACACTCAATATAGCTTCTAAATGAATAGGAGTTGTTAACAGGAGCCTAAATGTTCATGCACAGAAGTTTTTGCTGACTGTGCTGTAACTTTCAGGTAAAAATCAGGAGTCGTGGGCTCTGGACCTGGAGATGGAGGACCTGAAGCTGCTGTGCCCTGACGGAGGCGAGGCCTCGCTCTTTCAGCACCAGCGCTGCCACCTGGCTGTGGTGCCAGCCAACGCCGTGGTGGTGCGTCTGGAGGATAAGTGCCGCGTTTACAAGTTCCTGGAACGCGTGCAGGTCAGTCGAGTCTCCAGCAGAGCCACTTGGCAGAAACACCCAGTGATCTGGTGGAATGAGCCCTCACTCTCATTTACATCGACCCTGCCTTACTCTAGCAAAATGTCTCCTGATACATGTACAGTGGAATGCCTTTTGGCCCGGACAGTGGGGTTGTGGCCGGGCGGAGATTAAGTACACTCTGCTATCTGTGTGGCCCACTCGATGCAAGACCCAATTCAACATACTTTATTTGTCATATGCATCGTTACAGTCAATATTGTATTGATTTTACAGGTCAACAGGTCATAATCATCAGAGATAAGTTTATGTGGATTTCAAAACTGTGTTTAGCTTTTCCCACACGTAAAGTTTTTGTATTGAAGCTGGTTATATATTGCATGATAGTTGGTATTATTAGCGTATAATAATCATATTATAAGTATTTTCGAAGAAAGAGTGGCAGCTGACTGACACTGGTCATTATATCTGTGCCACAGTGACTAAATATTACTCATATTACTCATAATTCAGAAAGTTGATGTGACTGCAATTAAAGTGACAGCTTATCTGAAATCAGCAAGTGTGGTAGTTTCTGATGAATACAAAAAATTGTTTTTGTTGACCTGCTTTATCAGAGACTGAAAGATTTTTATATCTCATCTCGGTTAGGTAATGCAATAAAAACATTTTTTGTTGTAGCTTCAAGCTAGCAAAAATGAGTAAAAACAAACAAACTCTTAGCGTTTTGTATCGATACCATTCCATGAATATATTATTTTATGTGAAACTGTCTATGGGGCAAAAAAACTGGGGCTGCTTGGTAAAGGGGCATTGAAAACATTGCACGCAAATATATAACCGAGGAAGAGATGTCTAACTGTGGTTAGATGTGTGTAGGTTTGTGTTTAAGCATCTCTACACAGTTTTCCAACTTCTAGATCACCACCTTGATGTTTCACTCTATCCTTGTTTGTGCTCTTTCCGTCAGATTGCATTTGCCAATGCCACGCAGGGCTTCTCCCTCTTCAGTTCGGTGGGATATGGTCAGCCTGATGTGATGTTCAGTGACTCCACTCAGAAGCTGCTGAGAGTCATGGGCACCTACCCGTCCTGGCTGGGGCCCAGCTACACCACCGTGCTTCAGGCATTCGAGTGTGAAGGTAAAGATAAACCCTGCCATGCTTCTGGCCTTTGAATATGAATGTGGAGTGGACAGACATTCTTGTCTGGTAAATGTTTGAGTGGGAGGGTGTAGCTGGACTGACAAGTACACTATCTGTATCAAATTTCATGAATTTGATTGTGAAAATGCAGCGACATCTAAAACGTCAGGTCTAAGTTAGAGCAAAACCACCACCTAACTTTGAGTCAGCGGTTCTAAACCTTGGCCCTGGAGATCTACCTTCTGAAGAAGTCTGACTTCAGCCCTAATCTGCAACAGCAGCTCTAGCTAACGGGCTTCTACCATCATACTGAAACATCTAAAAACATAGGTAACAGGACATTCATCTTCCATGGGGCCCCTTACCCTTACTTAAAAGTCCCTGATTAGCTGGGGCATCAAGTAAGCATAAGGGGCCCCATTTTAGATGAAGGTTGGAGATAAAAACTGCAAGAAAGTAGAATTTTAAGATGAGGGATGGCTATAGAAAGTTCCCTCCTGCCTATACACCTGGACTTGTGTCACTCAGGAAAAACCTCCTGTTATTCTTAGATGTTTGAATATGATGGTAGAACCCCAAAATGCTATGAAAATCATTAGCGAATGCTTGTCTGAAAAACAGTACTGCTTTTCACCAACTCTGAGAATGGTTTGTGATGTATCAAGTGCTATTCAAGTTGGTGCTTGCAGTGTGTGTAATTTTTACATTCAGAAGGTAATAAATATTCAGTGAATGGCCTTTTATAATTGACTTAACTTGGAGGTCCCTCTGTAATCTAAACTAGCTAATAGATAACAATTGTTTCTGGCAGCTCGAAAACAAGGCACTAAAGTGTGGCATGCACTTACCTAGTACCTACAACATTCCAATCTATATCCTTTTCCCACAGCCATATTTGCTGTAGCCTTTCAGCCCTCCTTTCTGAGGGATATCCATCACAATTGTTTTCGTAAAACACATACAGAGTGTACTCAAGAGGCAGAATACAGATGCGAACATGCAAGCAAGTGCCTTTTTGGGTTCTGAAACTGTAAGCAAAGATGTATTGAGAATGGTTAGTGATGTATCATGTGGTACGCAAGGTCCTTGCTCAAACGTGTCTTTGTTTGCACAGACATTATGCTAGGCTACTGTAAGATGCTCCATTAAATAGCACACTGCACTGACCTTCTCCTCTCATTAACAGGTTTGTGCTGATGTGATCAAAAACCTGGGCACCTCCACACCCTTCATCTCCCATATTCCAAAATTCTGTTCCCATCTCTTTCTCTGTCTCTCTTACACTGACCCTATCCACTGTGCCTAAACAGAGCGGCAAAGGCTGTACCTAGGCCAAAGGCCTGATAGCTTCCAAGTTTCATAGCCTCCCTCCTTTGTTTTCCCCTCTGCTAGCGGCTAAACGTAGCACATTAGCTATACTGTGGCCGATCTGTGCCACTTGATCTGCAATCTCACGATGGAAGAAGTTCGACGCCAGCAGACCATGTTTTCCAGGGAGGGGAAGCCGCCACACACCATGAAGAGATTCATTCTTTCGAGCCAGAACCGAGCTTCAAATCCATGCAATTCAATATCTTTGGCTAATGCTAATGGCGGCCCGCTAAACCATTGGTTGCCCATCCTGGTCCTGGGGGCCCACTGCCCACTCGGGAGTGCAACGCCTTATTGGAGCTGGATTCGTTTTACCAGGGGAAGTACTGTAATTCAAGTGATTACCGATTAGATCTGTGATCTTAATCAAGTTTGTACCTGCAGTGTGTGTAGTTTTTACATTCAGACGGTAATAAATGTTCAGTGAATGGCCTTTTGTAACTGACTGAACTTGGAGGTCCCTCTGTAATCTAAACCAGCTAATAGATAGCAATTGTTTCTGGATGCTTGAAAACAAGGCATTACCACTAAAGTGCGGCATGCACTGACCTAGTAGCTACAACATTCCACATCTTTCCCATTGCCATATATGCTATAGATTTTCAGCCCTCCTTCCTGAGGGATATCCATCACAAATGTTTTAAGAAAGCACATACAGAATGTACTTAAGACGTAGAATACAGATGCGAACATGCAAGCAAGTTTTTGGGCTCTTAAACTGTAAGCAAAGATGTATTTGAATGGATCTCTTGGATTGAATTGTCTTCTCCTTCACTTTATACAAATGTAATAGAATACCTCTAAAAAGACAACCAGATTTTCCGCTGAAGGGTTCTATAGATGTCAGTTTTTGATGGTATTCTTCAGAGTAGAGTCTGATCAAAAGCCATGGGAGGTAAACAAATACAAGATAGATTGCAAAGGTAACAGTTTTTGCCATGATGTCCTTATGGAACACTATCTGGTACCCGAATCCAATCTTTCAGTTCTGGATATCTTGGGAATTTAGGGAAATTGCCAATATTAGGCGTCCTTTATCCCTAAGAGTTGAATCCCTTGGGCAATCCTGCTCCAGCAGAGCCTAACACTCCTGATTCAGCATACAAAGGTTTCAATAATTGGCAAATAAATTTAAGTAAAGGTGTGTTGGGGTGTGACAGGCATTAAGCTGTTCAAGGCAGTGAGTCTCTGGAAACATTCGAGAGGGATGGTTACTATCTTGAGTAAGTGGAACTTAGATTTTCCGAATCCATATTACATGTTGTTTGTGGAAGGGTTAGAATTTTGGTTTTATTTAAGGGAATTCTTGAATATAGACCATGGAATTGGTTTGTTTTTCAAAGAACTCAACAGCTTCTCTGGAAAAATGTTCTCCATGTTGGCCCACATTTGCTTCTTCGTGGAACTTAACACAGGTGCTCGTACGGTGTCCTTTCCGGGATGACACTCTAACGACTTGAACAATGTTTCATGTAAATAGTCTTGTGTCACTTGAGGTTTGTAGAACGATCTCCTATTATCAATAATAATAAGAATAAAAAACGAAGTCTGTACCAAAGTGTGGTGAGTCTGGTGTTCTGTTGGCGAGGATTATAACAGGGATGAGAATGAGTTAATGAAAAATCCACGGCACACAAAAGCGTATCTAATTCCCCGAAGGCTCCAGCATATGCGCTCCCGCGAACATATGCTAATGTTGTATAAATGACAATGGCGTCTAATATGGGCACCTAATGGATTGGTTTCGGCATGCTGACATAGCTAATGAACATTAGTGATTTTGATTATGGGTTAATTAGGCATTCGTGGGCGCTCGTTCAAATGACCTTGAGAGTGCAGGCACATGCCAAGCCACACACTTTACACAGCAAAGCCACATATGAAATTATCATCCTGACCATGTGTTTTCATGCGGCGGTCTATTTTTCACAATTTAGAAGCACAGCTTTAATTACGCACTCGATCTCCACAGCCGCGTGGTGGATCTGCAATGCCGCAATTAACCTTTGTCCTCCGAGAAGGCTGGCTGCTCTCTGCTCACTCTTGTTGCAATAATAAAATACCCTGTAGTGGAGGGAATACAGGTTACCTATGGATAACACATCGACTTATCGGAGATTTCAGAGCCAAAGAGCAAAGCTTTTCTAAAAATGTCCACAGGAGATGTTCAGCAGCAGATGGCCTTCCTCTTGCCACTCCGCAGAATCAGTGTGTGTGTGTGTGTGTGTGTGTCTGAGAAGCACCAGGCTTCATTAAACTGAGCTTTATATAACACACTCCCCGGCGACAGCACAAGAAGTGTCAGCCCTCAGTGCTGCTGTGGCCGAAGGCTGCTGTAAGCTATTAAATACAGAATGAACAACATTCAGGGATAAAAACCTCTCTTACGTTTTTAGACTTATTCAGAGAGGGAGTAATATTGAGAGATTTGTCTAATCTGTACCCAGAGAGACTGATGTTATGTAATATCACTATGCACATATACAGTACATATATGTATAGATCCAGCTCTGGAAAAAAAAAGAGAGATGTTCAATTCCCCAGGTTTTATCTTTTGTAGCTGCAGGTGTTGAACTGAAGAGCTTAGCATCCTTTTAAAGGAAATGTTAAAAATTTAAATAAGAGAAATTATGCTCTGAATAATTCAAAGCAAAAAATATCTCGTACACTCTCAGAAATAGCAATAATGAGTTTTAAAGAACTTCTAGTAGAGTTTCACCATCCAGCTGGTCTCACTGTGAGAGGAGAGTGTGGATTACAGCAGTGTTTTATACTTTTCCTCAGTAAATAAGATGTGATTCAGGTGATCACAGATCAGTCCCTCATAAAGCAGAATGAGGAGCTTGTGTAGGAATTCAACAGATACTGGACTGGAACGGGTTCACACTCATAGAGATGCTGATTTCAAAATGAACTGCAGTGGTCTCTTATTTTTTCAGAGCTACATATACATTTATGAATGTACATTTACGTTCTAAGAGCACCAGTGTGTAGTGATGCTTATTTTTATAGTGTAAATGTGTTCCCAAATGTAAATATGCTCCCAAAACAGTTTCATTGTATTTTAAACTCATTACCATTAAAGAAAATATAAAGGTAAACCCGTAACCATACTGTACAGTTTACACTGAACTCCTGCAGTGCTAGAATGTAAATAGCGATGTTGCCCCTGTACAGACTGGACTGTTTTTCATGCAGCAAGTTTTCTTTGGTATAAGCAGGTAGATAGAGTAATAAATGATTTCCATTTATAGTAATAAAATTATAGGGCTTTAAGAATTACAAAACGAAAACTTTAGAACACTTGAGACGCTCCACTGGGGAAATTCTGGACTTCTGCTGTGTCAAAGGGCTGCAGCCAATCAGCGGCAAGGAGCTCTCAGGTTGGCAACTTTCAAAAATTCTGCCTCTGAGTACAGCTGACTGTGATGTGTGGGCCTCGTGTGCCCCCTTGTCCTGGTTGTTTATGTTTGGGCCACACCCCCTCGCCTTCGTGCTGGTTGTTTATGTTTGGGGCCACAGCGAAAGTTCATTCCATTCAAGTGATTGGTTGTCTTGCTAACCACCGCGGCACCTGAAAGTGGGGGGTTACTGTAAAGGTAATTGCTAAATGGTAACTGGCACCTTAAAAGCTTATAAATGGTGAAACACTATTCTCTGGACATCTGAAGGTGAAGAACTAGGGCATTTGTGTGGTGCAACCCTCGACTCAAATATGACTGAATTTATTTTAGTTTTGGTAAATCCCACATGGACAGAAACAGATAATCGACTTTTTTTTTTTTTTGGTCCAAGACAATACCGCCTGGAAAAGAGAAGAAGACCCTAAGTACCTTCAGTTTCTGTGCAGAAAGATACTGAATGATTCTTGGCAAACAGGAAAAACTCAGTACTTAAACAATATTACTTTCCCTGACATTTGGATTTAGGCCTGTGTCTGAGTTCAGCATTTCCACAGTTGTGTTAGCTCTAAATGCTTTTAATTGCTAATGTGGCTAATTTGATAGACTAGCTTACTGCAGTCTATTAGTGTTGAGGCCTAATTACCAGAAAATTAGTGGAAGAGGGTTGTCTTTGAATGTTTTGTTGAGTCATTATGAGCAACCCTTTGCACTTGGCAAAAGAAAAATAGCACACACACACACACACACACACACAGCCTAGCTCTAGCAGGCTAGCTGGCAGCCGCTCAGTTAAGGGATTGGGTCGCAGGTGGAACTGTCCATTCTTTGGGATTATCTTTCCTCCTTCGATCCTGCAGAGGTCTGTGGGCCACACATAAGCCACGGGCCACGATCTGAGTCCCTCTCAGCCCCTGTGATCAGGTTTCGCGAGCTTATCGGAGTGAGCTGGGGCGCCTCGGCGAGCGCGGGTCATGGTGGGTCACTCTAGCACAATGCAGGTACACAGAGAGAGCAGGTACAAGGCAGGAACACTGTGGGCAGTGGGGCATGAGCCACATAAAACCACGGCCAGTCCTGCTTGACTCCAACTTTCACTGGCGTGTACAGTAGAAAGAGCAAGACAAGAATCAGAATCGGCAACAGGACATCGAATAAGAAAAAAATAACAGCAACGTTTGGTATGCAGGATAATCCAGTGGCAGGTTCTTCAACTCTGAACTCCCCCAGACACATCGTTATGGTGCTTGCTTTGTGTACTGGGACACAATCCTGCTGAAACAGAAAACAATCCTGCTGAAACAGAAAAGGTTCTTCCACAAACTGGATTCACAGAGTTGGAACCATAGCATGTCTGGGTCTGCTGGGGCAATAAAATGGTCCTTCACTGGAAGTTAGGGGTTAAAACCCTGAAAAACGCATGTGTCCCAATACTTTTGTTTATAAAGCGTGTTTAAAATCTCTTACTCATAATTTTGACTCATTACTGAGATTTTGGTGTAAACAACAAATTCTTCAAGGCCTTTTGCAAGCTCTAGATGCGACACTGAAGGAGATGCGATAGAAATGTTACACACAAGTTCAACTAAATGAGAACATCTGTTATGACCTGTGAAGTTCTATCTGTGGTGTCCATGGTTTTCCACTGATTAATGATTGGTGAATAAGGTCCCATTAAGTAGAGACTCAGCAAAATAATCATCCAAATTCAGGGAGGCCTTTTGGAATTTCTACATATTTCCCTGAAGGAGATGCTCCAGAAATGTTAGAGACAAGGTCTAGTATAACATTAGTGAACACCTTGTGTAGTCCTAGATTCAAGATTCAGGATTCAAAGCCTTTATTGTCATGTGTACAAAATAAATTGCATTTCAATGAAATTCAATTTTTGCTCTCCAAAAACAAATGCTGAGTTAAAAGTAAATAAGGAAAAATACTCTGATAGTTATGGTTCTCCATTGATTGGGAGTGTGATCCCATTCTGAAAATTGAACCGTTTTTCAGTTCAAGTCAATATAAATACTGTTCCTTGCATGGGCTGCTGTGTGTTCTGGCATGCATTAGAATGGACAACTTTGATCCATCTCTGCATCCACGGACTGCGTGACACCTGTCATGGTTTCCTCAGCGTATGCGGCATGACAGCGAGGGGGAACGAGCGAGCGAGATCGGCCGGGAGACATGACATGCCTTGTCTTCGGAGACGGATGCCAGCGATCCAGCTGGAGCTCTGACGGACAGCAAACTCTTGGTAACCTGCTGCAAATGGCACACCAGGAATGTAAATGCTCGCATGTCTCAACCGGCGCCTGGCTGGTGACTGATATCACCTTTGAAGTGTCAAAGCATTGCAAGACCGTAAATATATTCCATCTAGCGATCCCTGGTGAGCCCACGCTCTTCAAGCTCATTGAAATTCAAAAGCAAATTCAGGTGTCTGGATTTTACCCAGCTGTAGAACAGTTAATGAAGGATTTTTAACATTTTTCAAAGTGTTCAGGTGTAAATAAAGCCATCTAGAGCAGCGGTCCCCAACCTTCTTTGCACCAGTTCCATGTGAAACAATATTTCTGATTTTCTGTATCATGGGACCGAGGCAAGAGTTTTTTCATAATAAATGTTCCTTTAGATACTGATAATAAATTAAATATTTTTACTTTCTGTGTGGCCGATACCAGTCCACAGCCCAGTGGTTGGGGACCTCTGAGTACTTGCACAGTGATGGAAAATGGATCCAGATCTAAAGGTCTAAAGAGAAATTTCATTGTCTTGTGACGAGTGTTGGGAGTAACGCAATACAAAAGTAGCTACTTACTGTACTGCATTGCTTTTTGCTGTAACGCGGTAATGTAAGTTATTACAGAAGAGAAACTGTTAATATTTTACTCTGTATAAATGTCAGTAACGCCGTTACAATGCATTTTTAAACCGTAAAGAAGTTTTTTTTTTTCCTTCATATAAATTTGCCAAAATCACTGCAAGATCAGCAGAGGAGAAACGGCTGTGCAAAATGTTTCACTTCTTGTAATCAAACAGAGAGAAGAGTAGGGGGACGTCCTCTTTTTCCCGGACATGTCCTGTTTCTGAGACCTGCGTCCCACATCCGGCTGGAATTTGAGAATCCTTCGGGATTTTGAGCCGCCGAAACATTCGTCACATTACGGGCGTCTCTCATGAACTAAAAGTCCAGAACGGCCGTCGGCCCGAGAGGCGCATTAAACATCTTATCCCCCCCGGACCGGCCCAGCTGGTAAAGAAAGTCCCGCTAAGGCGTCCTCTTCTTCACAATCCCAAATCTGGTCTCCAGTGAACCTACAACTGATCTAATGGTGGATAGTACTGACACCTTCCACTGGATGTGCTATTAGCTAATTGAGCAGCCAAATACATATTTCCAGTTATTGCAATGGTAGTGTAATGCCCTATATTTTAAATACAGTAATATTGTAATGTATTAAATGACAGTAACAAGTAATAAATAACACATTACAGTTTTGAAGTAACTTGCCCAACACTGCTCATGGGATCAACAGTGCCTATAAGTTCCTAGATCCACCTAGAAACCACAAATAGACAACTCAGCATAACTTCCCCTCTATGTATTACCCAGCAAAAGTAAAAATTCACTGAAGGGCTGCATTCATAGACCGACAAGTCTTTTTTTGACAACTGACACAAACCATCAGCATATATATTCGCTTTCACTTGTTCCCACAATATTTGGTCAGTATTTCCCTAGAAAGTTTCATGAAAGAGTATGCTAGTTTAAATAAACCCTTATTAAAAAAAAAAGTCATTTTTTCTATTATTTTTAGTCTCCAGGGTCGCCTGTGTTGCAGGGGTTAAACACTGATAAAACTTGAAGAACAGTCATCTAGGTTTTCAGGTCTTCCTCTGAAATGCATGACGAGTGAATTTTCCATCGAATAACTTTTTCTCACTTTTGCTCAACATAATTGTCAAAGGTCTTATGCATGCCCACATAGTCATCACTCGAATATTTCGAAAGATAGTCGAGAACTGGACTGTGGTTCGTTGATGCGGCTACAGGTCCAGGCTCTGTTTGCTTCTCTTAATGTATTTCTGCATGTCTTTCTCTCATCTGTTGATTATACTGTCGGAAGTCTTTTGGACTGATCTCGATCTTCCCATCACAATTTCTGCAAATTTGATTAGGGAGATAAATCCTCACCTCTCATGGCAGGAGATCCTCCATGCTGATGTTCCCCAAGGCCAGTAGACACATGTTAATCATCCAGCCCGATGTTCCTACACCGGTAGCAATAAATGAAACTAGGTGGGAATCATTTATAATGGTGGTATCATGCTGACTGGTGTCAAACAACTTTCACTCATTCTTTGTCTTTCTTTTTTATGTATGGAAAACTTTTTAGGCTTTTAGGCTTCGCTTTAGACTTCCCAGCCTAGCAGTGACCAAATGTAATGGCCTTTGTGCAAAAATTGGGGTCTAGAAGAAGGGGGGCCTAGAAGGGCAGTTCTTGAAGACAGGTTCTAGAAGAGTGGGGTCTAGAAGAGGGGGTCTTGAAGAGGAGGGTCTTGAAGACCGGGGTCTAGAAGAGGGGGGTCTAGAAGAGTGGGGTCTTGAAGATGGGTGTCTAGAAGAGGGGGGTCTTGAAGAGGGGGTCTT
>JBBKCR010000012.1:6049791-6071962 GCA_037577295.1 Ladigesia roloffi | reverse complement strand
GGTGTAAAACAGTCTAGAACCGGTGTTTACCCTCAGAACTCAGAGTGTATCAGTAAACTCTGATTTCAATAAATATAACTGTCTTGGTTCTACTACACCAGGCTTTACAAAATGGCGGACCTGGGTCCGGATCTGGACCGAGTGATGGTTCTGTCCGGACAGCTTCACTCGTCAGTTTACTAGTCATGGGACGGTCGAGAAGAGAGTCGTGTCTTCCGGCACGGCTCTTTTGTTTATAATCACCTGTAGTAGTGTTCCGTGGGTCGGCGTTTTTTAAGACCGCCCAAACCGACCAATCAGGAGATCCAAACCGACCCGTCAGGAGATACAAACTGCCACACCCAACCCGCAAAAATACACGTGGACCCAAAACCCGACCCGACCCGAGGTAAAAAAATATTCATTTACAACCAATTTTGATCGATAATGAAAGCCGTTTAGTAACTTTTATACTTATTTGCCTGGCATTCAGTTCTTTTCTTGCATTGGAAATGAACAAAACATTTTGTGGAAACTATATGAAAATGTGGACACAGGGGAAGGCTATAAGACACAAAATGGACTTCAGTTCGGACCTTTTACTTGGCCGAAATGTAATAACTGGACCTAGGTGACTTTTAATTGAACCCCTGTCCTACACTCTCTAGCTAAAATGAGAGAAATTTGTGAAACATGTTATTTTGCATATGATGCCGTTTTTAAACCCCAGTGGTGTTTTTTATTATTACATATTTGTCAATGAAAGTAACTTTCGTTCTACGTGACACAGGAACACCAAACAAAGCATGACGTCGAGCACCAACACACACCTGTCACAGTCGAAGACGCAAACCTCCGACTGCGATTTACCTCTTTGAACCTCAGATAGGAAGCAAAGGACTAGGGGACGAGGATCCATGGGAAGTGGGTACTTTATTAAAGAAAGCAAACCAAACAGAAAACACGGCTCGGTGGCCGGCAGAATAAAACAGAAAATGAGGAACACGGAGAAACACACACACGGGAAATGAGGCGATGGCTTGAACCTGACTTAAATACTAAACCTAATGAGACATAAACACGAAACAGGTGAAGACACGAGACATGTGGAACTAATTATCATAGGGGGAAACAGACATACGGAACAAGGACACAAGCAAACCAAAACAGAACAGAATGTATCAAAATAAAAGTCCTCAAAACCGAATCACAAAAAAACAAAAAGCAGTGACCTCAAAATGCCACTGACCAGCCGTTACAACACCAGGGCGGGGGAACTTCCATATAAGGGATGGCTTTGTAATATAATGAATATTTATCAATTGCTGTGTTTCTGACAGTAATCCATGATGCTCATGATCTAAGGCTGAACACTGGAGCTGCAAGGATGACAAGAACCCAAATTCTATTCATATCTATCATGATCTCCCAGAACACATGCAAACCTTTATTCGGCTGGAACTGTGTTTGTGGTCTTTTCTTAACAGTTCAGTTCAGTTGAGCTTTATTAGCATGGCCGTGAACATGTACAATATAGAGATTTAATAAGACAGAAAGATAAAATACAGATGAAATAGTATATATAAGTACAGATACACAATAATAGTTTAACAATAATGTTTATTAATATAGTTAAATACATAAATAAAAACAGAAAAAAGTGAATACATGTATAACATAGGTTCATGTATATTAGTGTAAGTAAGGAGATAAACAGTGGCGTTATCATACCTGAAAAATTGAACGAACAGGCTTGTGAACATGAAGTGTCCGATTAACGGTGACTGAAACTGAACAATAAGACGACCAGGACTGCTTTATCTCAGATCTGTCCCTATGCGGAGGACGCTTGGAGCCACTGTGGGACGATCAGACGCCTGTCTGTCCCCCTCCCACATCATTTGTAGTAAAAGGACTCTCCATCAGTATATTTCATTTCAGGCCGGATAAGGCTTGTCTTTGAAACAGAGCCACTGCTTCATCAACTTCCCGGACTGGGTCTGTCCGTCTGTATCAGTTTCCCTCCTCTCTGCCTCTCTGAAGAGTCCCAGCCCTGATCTCCTTAACCAGACCCCCTTTATCCCATATTCCATCAGTCAAAAAAGTATGCTGCAACAGAATTGCTCCAATTTCCCAACAAACATGTATGGTTGAAGGGGACAAACCAAGCAAAACTTCCTTTAGAAATAACAGGTCTATGGGTTACGAAACATGTTCATGTTCTTTGCACAAAATCTCTCTCACATAAAGAGACTCACCAGCTCTATTCTCCTTTTCAGAATAAGCTGTTTAAGGGCTCTGTCCCTTCTATGCAAATGAGTTTTTGCTGGCCATGTCCCTCCCATCCCATGCTTACGCTGTGTGTTTACCACACATGAAAAAGTCAGAAAACAGAGACAGGTGGGCCTTACTGTTGAAAATGTTGAGAGCCATTGATCTAGAACATGTCTCCATAACATATATGTGAATTGTCTTCTAAAATTATAATCTAGATTATTGTACTGTGGTCGAGAACATGTCTTCTATAACTAATATGTAAATTGTCTTCTAAACTTATAATCTAGGTTAATTTACTGTGATCTCGTACATGTCTTCCATAACTTATATGTAGAATGTCTTCTAAAGTTATAATCTAAATTATTATACTGTAATCTAGAACATGTAAATTGCCATCTAAAATTATAATCTAGCTTAATTTGTTGTGATCTAGAACATGTCTTCTCACAAAGTGTAATCCTAGAAAATGTCTTAACTATTCAGATCTATGTTGCAGTGTGTTTCCTTAGTTCATGTCCACGCATATCTAAATGCGTTTTCTGAGCTACCACCATCAATGAAGGTTTAGCTCCGCCCACTCACCCCATATATATTTACTACATAGATTGCTGAAGATCTCAGAACCTGTACATACAGCCGTTTCCTTTATACTGATGTCAACATTCACACTGGAGAATGCAGTTCTGGGGCCTGTTCTTAATACTGCTCTTCTCTAAATGAGCTTTTCTCCACTTTTAGGGCCAAAAACCACAAGCCTGCATTTCTGACCCACGTGCTTAAAACCACATTATGAAGGATTTCCTATATATAGCCGGACTAACTCCACTTGTTATTTTTTAATATGCAAATTTATGTAGATGGCATCTCATTGCCATTTCTAAATATATTTTTTTCCCAAAGCCTCCAAGACGTACTTGAAAGAGAGTCAGTAATAAACGGACCTACGAAGATTCTTCTCGACATTCATTGCTTTTGACCAAAGTCTCGCTCTCAGGTATTGATCAATCAAATAAAAAATGACATTTTGGGTGTTTTCAGAGCAGGTAAACATTCAGCTAAAAGAGCCCAAAATATCAATTCCTCGGGTGACCTGAGGCTGCGTGTTGGTGTTCTCCTGCTGAAAGCCCCTTATCTTGTTTTATCGGACCCCCTGCCCCCTGCCCCGTTAAAGGTGGGGGGAGGGGGGTGCGGCCACAATATCCGATAAAATCGGCCACTGAATTAGCGCTAGCCAGACTGCGGATTGATCCCTAAATGGCCCGGCTACGAGATGACAGAGCACCCGGAGGATTTCAAAACGCTGCTGGCTGCGTTCGGTTACAGCCGGAAAGCCCCTGAAATCAATGGCAGGGGGGTGGAGGGGGGCCGGGGGGGTCGGTTAATTACTGGATACTCCCAGAAACAATATCTGAGTGCGTCACAAACCAGGGTTTGGGTTTCAGGTCTGAAAGCCCTTGCAAAAAATTGGAAGGTCGCTCGTGAGCCACCCCCAGGAAAGACACTCATCAGATTACGCCCGGCCTTAAGAGCGGGAGTGAGTGGGATCTCTTCTGATTGTCTTTTCTGAGGCTCATTAGCATCGGCGAGACTGCTGAGTCAGTTTACAGTCGGTGCGGTTCTGTTGGACTCAGTAGGTCGAGGAAATCCTTTACGGCCGAGAAGGTGCAGGAGAATTCCTCCATATTTAAATGCCGCTCTCGATAAAACCCACCAGGATTTAGGACACAGCCTCCCGGGCCATGATGGACCCACAGCAGGCTCTCGTCATCTCAGCCCGGGCTCCTCCTCGCTGAGGGCTGATGCGTGACGGCTTTGACGTGCTTCATGTTTTGATCAGCACAGACATGCAAGCGAGTTTGACAGCACACGCACTAGAAAATGACCAAGGCCGGCATGAATAAAACATGAATCAGTCTGCTGTAGGGCAAACCCCTACCTGGGAGCTCCACCATACACTTCACTGATGTACAGTTTAGAGATCTGTAGCCACTTCATCAGGTGTATGACCACAGATCCTAGTGTCCAGAGAACAGAGGAGCTGTTCCTAATAAAGTGGCAGTGAATGGAATGCAATGGGGGTGTTTCTAATAAAGTGGCCAGTTGGTGGAAGCATAAGGTGATGTTTCTAATAAAGTGGCCAGTTAGTGGAAGCATAAGGTGGTGTTTCTAATAAAGTGGCCAGTTAGTGGAAGCATAGGGTGATGTTTCTAATAAAGTGGCCAGTTAGTGGAAGCATAAGGTGGTGTTTCTAATTAAGTGTCCAGTGTGTGAAAGTACAAGGTTGGTGTTTCTAATAAAGTGTCAGTGAATGGAATACAATAGAGGTGTTTCTAATAAAGTGGCAGTGAATGGAACGACAGGGGGTCCTGGAGTTACACCACAGATCTGTTCTTTTGGTGGTGATGTAACCCGAACTTTGGTTGAAATACACTCTAGTCTGAGACACTTACCGATCCTAAAGTGGCCAGTTAGTGGAAGCATAGGGTGATGTTTCTAATAAAGTGGCCAGTGAGTGGAAGCATAAGGTGGTGTTTCTAATAAAGCGGCCAGTTAGTGGAGGTACAAAGTGGGTAATTCTTGTAAAGTGGCCATGTAGCAATGAGTGGAACTCGAGGGAGATGTTTCTAATAAAGTGGCCAGTAAGTGGAGGTATTATGTAGGTGATGGCTCTTGACTGTGTATGTCTGTCCTACGATGGACCAGTGACCTGTCCAGGGTGTTTCCCCACCTTATGAACTCTGGAATAGACTTCATGATCCTGGTTAGGATAAGTGACTCAGAAAATGAATGAATAAAATGATTTAACCAGTATCCATGGTGCTGGCAGCGTGTTCGGCCTCACTCCAGGGCCGTGCCGTTCTTCTCCTGGTTCTGAGAGGGCAGGAGACATGAAATGCAGCCTGTTCTGTAGAACATCCCCACCGGCCAAAGGAGCAACAGAACCATCTGATACTGTAATAATTAAACAGCAGTATCGCTCATCAGAAAGTCAATGTGTGCTGGATGAGTCGATGTAATAAAGTAGACCCTTGTGAGAGAATGTGGTCGCGGGGGCTGTCGGGCCCGGTCGATTATCTCTGACCTGCCACATTGCTGGGGGAACCAATTAAGCATGTGTAGCAACGACCGGGGTCCTGAGAGACGCACTGAGGACTACATCAGCCATGGCAATGACTGCCCACCAGGCAGACATGCGATCAATACAACTTTCCCTTGGTCAAGAGATTTTTCTTTCTTCCTTTTCTTGACCCGTGTGGGCGGAATACCAAGTAGAGATACATCCACAATGCACTTCAGCACAAACACCTTTCTCAGGCTTCCAATAACTGGCCTGCACACCATTTATTATATGATCCATGTAGGCCTGTGGACAGTTTAGTCACCTTTCTGACCAGGACTGACCTGGACGGGTGTGTATGTGTGGTGGACTATTACGTTTAAGGCATTATATTACAGATCTACAAACAAATGTTCAGGATTTTACTTCTTTAAAAAGTATTCCATTGTTTTTATTGTCCACACTTGGTATTATTGGAATAACACAAAGTTTGGTCTCGATGTTGGTGAAGGTTTTATACTCGTCATTTTTCCTGCTCCATTGAAAGTGGTCCTGAAAATATCCTTTGATGAAAAGATACAGTATGACTGATGCAAAAAAAAACAGATATTCTGTAGCTGTATACCAGTGTAATGGAGCTATAAGACAGGGGTTCTCTTCTTTATCGCATTTTCCCTCCGTTTTCCCCAAATTCGTATGAATTCTGAGATCGCAGCTCCATTTTCCAAATGAAAAACACAGAAAATCGTGTTTAAAGTTTTTCCGTGATGCTGCGAGTCGCGGGTCTGACGCCAGGCGTCTGCAGGGCTGGAGAGCGATTTAAACAGTTTGATTGGTTTACTAAGATCAGGTGACATTTTAAAACCATCTCTGGACAACTGAGGTCGTGAGACGTTTCAGAGGAGACCTGGGAACCCCTCAGTTGAATCCAGCGAAAACAGCATTTATTTTGGACGATCTTTTTAAACTCAATTTAAACGACTGTTTAAGTACATTTTCCCAGTTATTTCCTTGACAAAAGAATTAATTCGCAGACCTTTCTTTCATTTGAGACCAAAAAAAATAGTCATTTTTGTTTTTGAACAATCAGGTCAGGTCACACATTCAGTTTAGGAAATCCCGAGTCTCTCAATGCTACCAGCACTAGAATGTTGAACATGATTCTTCTGAGTCACATAACAATCAACATATCTTTTCAAACTGCTGCTAATGCAACATTTCTGGACTCAACACACTTGGAGGAGAGCCCCAAATGCCGATTTAGCTAGAAGAGCATCAGAAATGTCCCATTTGTGGGACTAATAAAGGCTATTCTTATCTTATCTCCATGCTGGGTTGGTGAGGAGGAGTTGTAAGGGAGGGATGACCATCCAATCCTGGCCTCAAGCATCACAGTCACATCACCAAGATTCAAGATATTTCTTTGTCCCATGCATAGTCACACAGCTACAACACTGTATCATGAACCGCTCATTACTATTTTTAAGACAATTACATTTTGAATATAAAAATCTGGAATTGAGAGAAAAAAGTAAGGAATGAGTACAAGTATATATAAGTTTAGTGTAAGTACAATTAAAAATGAACAACTCTAAACATTTCCAAGTAAATACTTAAACTGGAGCTCCAAGTGGCAGAAATGTAGGTATAATTTCAATATGTATTTAAATAAATGTATCAGCAGTGTGTACAATGTGCAAATGGGATGTTAAAGTGCATTGGGCATCATATCAAGGTAGTAAATACACAGAGAGATGAAAGTGGGGTATGTAACAGAATGATATACCAGAGTAATGCAAACAGACTGGCCAGAGATCTGATATCTAATATCATGGCCAGACTTTACCCAATCTTCAAATATCCATAACGGCAACAGGTGTGGGACAAAACAAACAACACTGAATAGGTAAAAAAAAGAAAATGAAGAAGGAGGGAAGTGTTTTAATTAGTGTAGCATTCTGTGTATAGAGCAGATGTTGGGGGGGGGGCATCGACATGGAGTTCCATATCACCCCCCCTTGAGTTTGCATTCCATCAATGATGTTTAAAACTTAATTAACAGGAGATCAATTGTGTTTACACTGTAAAATAGTCGAGGCAGATTTTAATTAGAATATCCGTACATTATTAATGACGTTAACGAGATCTGAAATTAGAAGCAGACAAGGGCTGCATGCAATTAAAAATATCACTCACGGAGAGAGAGAGCGGGCGATAGACACCGACGCGCTCAGCTTATCAGGAGCAAATGGAATCAAACGGAATCCGTAATTACTTTAAATTGATTGGTTGACTTGGCTGAGGGATGTTTAACTGTGACAGATTGAGATTAAAAGGTATTTTGAGCGAGGGCGACTCGGTGATTGCGTATCTTAATTGAAGCGAAGCCGGGTTACACAGCACTTCTGTTATCGGACCGGACGAGTCGGTAATCTCCCCCGCAACCCCCCACTCCTTTCAAAGAACATCATTCATGGTCATGTTCGCAGTTGTAGTGGCGAAAGTTGTGCTAGGATGTGGCCTAATCTTCTAGGTTCAGCAAGCTTCTTAGTTCAGCATCCATGAGGAAATGATGAACAGCAAATATGCAGCAAAATCTGAAGGGGTGTGAAAGTTCATCTGTGGGTTTCTAGCCACAGTCCACTCAAATTAACTGTGTGGGTTTATTGGCTAAAAATAATTAATTAAACACAATGACTTTCCTTAAATAGGCTGTTTGTGTTTCAGTCCAATAAAATACTGCAAATCCCCGAAATTCCATGACATTCCTAGAGTAGCCATGAGTTGTGAAATACTGCCAATTTGTGATGTGATGAAATGCCTAAATGCATATTTTTATAGTGTAAACCAGAAATACGCTCCCAAATTTGTTTTAGACTTATTACCCTTAAAGATATTATAACGGTAAACCTGTATCTGTACTGCAAAGTTTACACTGAACTCCTGCTATAGTGTAAATACTGATATTCCTCCTGTATGGACAGGACTGTAATTCATTCACAGGCATTTTATTGGTGTGCGCTGTTGATTTCTTTCGCATAAGCAGGAAAATACAGTAATGAATTAATTTAATTTACAGTAATAAAAGAACAGGGCTTTAAGAAGAACAGAACAAAAACCACCAAGTCAAGAACACTCGGTCAGGATACAGTACTGAAAAACTATGCGTTTTTTATTTCATAAGGACATTTAGCTGAATTTACGTAAACATTTATGTTAAACATGTGCAAAATATATTTTTTGTAATGATTTAGCTTCACTTCTGTCAACATATTTCACTCCATATGAGCACTATCGTTTGGGAGTTTGGTGGCCATTGAGCACCTCCAGCATTGTGTGTACCAGATTTTGAAGGAGTGTGAGGGAGTACACGGCAAAAAATCCTGATCTAACGAAGACTTGCAATCTTATTTTGAGCTTAAAAGTCTTCTTTATCTTGTTTTGAGAATAACATACTACATAAGAGCAGATGTGTACGATTATTTAGAATGTTTTAAGATCTTTCTTTCCTATTTCAAGAAATCTCAGAAATCTTCAGATTTTTTTAATAGGAAAAATGAAATATCTTCAAACAATTGATATTCATACAAAACCGCACTTATCGTATATTCTCAAAACAAGATTAAGAAGAGGCTAGATTAATTCAAGTCTGGATAAGTATTTAAGATATTTCAATTTTCCTATAAAAAAAAAAATCTTATCAAGTGTAAATATCTTACTTCACAGACAGATAATTTGACTTGTTCCTAGTCTGAGATTTCTTGAAATAGGAAGGAAAGATCTTAAAACAATCTACATAATCTTACACATCTGCTCTTATGTAATATGTTATTCTCAAAGAAGACATTTAAGCTAAAAATATGATTGCAAGTCTTGGTTAGATCAGGAGTTTAGCAGTGTAGCGTCCAATGCTGGCTACATATTAGCATATGGGGAAGAGAGCATGAGAGTATGAGAGACTGCAGAAGGTCCTGAGGAGGCCTGACACTGTTTGCTGAAACTGGCACTTGGTCTTTGGTCACTGTGTCACAGCAAATATCCCAACACCAAATCCAGGCAAGATCAGAGCTATGATGGAGAGATGCCAGAACAAAGCGGATTTGAAGGTGTTAGGACAGTAATGGGTATGGCCAATAATCAGGGAAGGTTTTTCACCCTACCTCGCATCGTATAACCAAATGTACAGATCTGAGTGACGTGAATGGTGTGTAGGCAGACAACAGAAGGAGGATATTCAGAGGCTAAAACCTGAGAACCCGCTGACGCCTCATCTTTTAGTCTCGGCAGTGTCCTAAGCAGACAGATGGAACAGGAAGACCAATTGTATTCATTTCCAGAGGCTGAAAATCACCATGCTTACTTTGAGTAGGAGGCTTTGGCAGCAACATGGGCCTGTGAACATCTGTTCTCTTGCCTTCAAGCTACAGAAGATCAGAAGCCTTTAATACCACAGCTGAGTTCCAATGCACTAGATGAACTACCTCTGAGAGAACTGAGGTTCTGGACGCAGCTGTTGAAATTCGCATTCCATATCGTGCATGTGTCTGGTAAGCCCTTGATAACAGATTCATTATCAAGCGCCCCAGTGAAACACATTCACACAAGAAGAAAAAGACGACGAGTGTTGCCGTGAATGCAGTTATTCAAAGACTTTCTGCCACAGAAGCAGGACTGAAAGTGATTCACGACTATCAGAAAGCTGATCCTGTCTGTTCAAAGCTTTTCAAACACTGTGAAGCTGTGCGGCCAGATAAACATGTCCCTCCACCAGAGCTGTGGCCTGTTTTCTCCAGAAAGTGACAACTAGACAGATTCTTCCGAGGTAAAAGAACTATGATTCCCCACTGGAGGAAACATTCTGCATGACCTCCACTGTGCTCACCAAGGTATTGCAAAGTGCAAGGCAAGAACGTGCCAGTCAGTCTGGTGGCCATCGGTCAGGGACTGGAGAGCTACAGCTTATGTTCACATCACAGGGGGAATCACAGGAAGCCTATCCTGGTGACATTGGACATTTTGTGGGTACAGACGTATTCTGTTTGGATAAGAAGATTTAGCCTCTTGTTGATTATTTGTCACACTATTTGCAACGTACGGCCCGGTCGTCTAATCTGGACCGCTGAAGATCAGTGTCTCATCCGGATCTCGGGCCGTGAAGTCGTAGGGCGGGGCCGGGGGAGGGGCACGCAGTCTAAGTTACTCAAATTATGTACACATTTGTTCTGTGAATACCACATACACCAACATGTATGGGTGAACCACTTACAGCAACGGGAAGTTCGGCTCTTTTCAGAGAGATGCTCTTCCGGCACTTTGCCAAAGAAGAGCCGATTCTCTCCATACGGCTCTCAGTTCATTATCACCTGTAGAATCGTACTTCAGCCTAACTTGTTAAATATGAACGCTCTGTGTGTTGATAAACCCTTATATTATTTTACAGTTGACTATTATAGCAGTTTATGGATTTAATATTTTATTGCTCTGTTTTATTTCTTACTATGATGTAAAAATCCCAATTAATACATCAATATTTCTTGATTATTCTTATAATTCTGTAATTGTTGGTTCTGCCCTGCAACACAGTTCAGATTTTTCATGTGGCCAGTGTAGATACTAATTGCCCTGCCCTGCTCTATACTGTTATCAGTATCAGAACGCCATAACTCAAAGCAGTTTAACATTGATCATAATCATGTGGTTCCAGCAAGTTTAACAAATATTGGAATCTTGTAGCTTGAGCTTGTTTAGCAGAAATTGGAATCCCATGGCTCAGTCAGAATCCTGTGGCTCAATTGGAATCCTGTGGCTCAATTGGAATCCTGTGGCTCAATTGGAATCCTGTGGCTCAATCGGAATCTTGTGGCTCAAATGGAATCCTGTGGCTCAATTGGAATCCTGTGGCTCAAATGGAATCTTGTGGCTCAAATGGAATCCTGTGGCTCAATTGGAATCCTGTGGCTCAATTGGAATCCTGTGGCTCAGATGGAATCCTGTGGCTCAGTCAGAATCCTGTGGCTCAGACAGAATCCTGTGGCTCAGACAGAATCCTGTCGCTCAAATGGAATCCTGTGGCTCAGTCGGAATCCTGTGGCTCAGACGGAATCCTATGGATGAATTGGAATCCTGTGGCTCAATCGGAATCCTGTGGCTCAATCAGAATCCTGTGGCTCAGACAAAATCCTGTGGCTGAATCGGAATCCTCTGGCTCATTCGGATTTCTGTGGCTGAATCGGAATCCTGTGTCTCAATCACATTTCTCAGCGATCATAATCCTGCTGCTCAGGCTTGATTTACCTTGACTGGAATCCTAACTCCAACACATATCGTGGTATTTGGCCTGCTACTGCACAAGCTCTTGATTGAAATTTCATGTTTTATTCACAAGTAGCAGTACTCAGTATCCAGTCACTGGACCGATCCTGATTCTCACACATGGGCGCCAGAACCATTACCCCCTCCAACTCTTCAAAATAATTTGTTTCATCTCCCCACCAGCTGAGATTCTACCCCCACCCACCAATCCTCACAAGCCCCCCAAAAGGGCCGAGACTTTTCACATGCTCCACCCCCCGCGATGTACCCTGATGTGCCCCCTGACCCCTCCCATATTAAAAATTCATCTCACGCCACTGGTTCATGTAACTGCATCACTCATAGAGTGCACAAGTACACAAAGAAGTTACATTAGCATAAACATAGCCTTCCCATTTCTCATCTGATCTCGCTCGACCGACCCCTCGGTGTGTTCTGCACCAGAGCGAATGTTTGCCGTGTGTTTGAGCATTTTTTTACAAGCGGCTTGGATCAAAGCGAGTGGTTATCAGGCACAGTGCAGGTGGCGGCTGCTCCCCTCTGTTGTTGCGGGTTTGATTACTCAAGCAACAGTGCTAATGCTCTTAGGGTCTGCAGAGGGCCTGCGGGCCTTGAAACCATGTCCATTCACTCACAGCCCCGTACTGCTGATGTGTTTATGAAAAATGTAACAGCATGGTAGACACACATGCACATACTAACACACACACACATTATATAGGGTTATGTGTGTTTATCCCACAAGCATAGCCAGTGGCTGTCATTGAACACACTCACTCATCCTAACATTGCCTTTCTGGTGTACAGTTAGAGACTGTATCCCATCTACTGATGCAGAGTCTACGTAAGACATATTCTAGCCCTTCATTTAATGACCAAAGTGGCTTGGGATTTTTGGGACAACCCCTAAGCTCAACCACGTCCATCCGTACCGCCTATCTTCCAACTGCTGGACAACTCCCCCTCAGTCACATACCGATACAATCATCTGTGCAATAGCCTGCTGCTGCTACTTTCTCATTATTGGTTTTTAAGTGAAGTATATGTGCATTATTTTGCTGTGATGTGCAAGATTCTATGTGAAATACTGTGCAATGTTCTTCAAGGTCTCAAATATCATGTGCAATATTGTCTTTTATATGATGTCAGTGTATGGCAATCACAAATGTTATGTGCAATATCAATTCTGTTGTTAGTAATGCCATTATTATTATTATTATTATTATTATTATTATTATTATTTTGTTAGATTTATTTGGACTTGTATTAGACTTTATTTATGTATTCTAGTATATTACTTTACTAGTATATTACTTTAGTATTTTATTTTACATTTGTGTGTCTGTGTAATGTGGCAGTCACACAAACATTTTCCTCTGGGATAAACAAAGTTTTCAGATTCTGATTAATGAAGATCTGGGCACAGTTGGAGTTCCTTTTCAGAAAAAAAATCAGATGACTGGAAAGATAAGCCGGTCATTTTCTCTCGTCTTATCCCTTCCTTTTGTTTCTCCATCTTCCTCCCAGCCCTCATCTCACCTGTACCCTTAATCAATATGTGCCCCGTGTTCCCAAACAGCGCAGCTCTGAAATTACATCAGTCGCAAAAACTGTAATTTAAAACTGTATTACCTCGCGCTCTCTGTGCTGCGGCGTTTGTTTACTACAGGAGATGCAAAAAACACAGGCTCCAATGTCGGGAAACTGGTGTTCCCTAGTGTGGCCACTCATGCGTCAAATAAGCAGGAATATCGTTCCATTACTGCTGAAACTGAGCAGAAACCTATACAATGACTGGCCACTGCTCCTACCTTCAGCTTATTGCTAGAGATTTCTGGGTAGGGGACAGTGTTGTGCCAGCTGAAAAAGAACTAGTTCAAATTACAGCTTCTTCAAATAAAATGTAACCAGTTCATGTTCATAGTTCTTTTTTATTTTTTATTTGAACGAAGTTCACAGCTCAAAATGTAACTAGTTCACGTTTGGTTCTTTTTGTTTGTTTCAACAAATTCAGTCCAACGTCCTTCTGTCTGAACCTCCTTCAGTCTTCTCCAACTATTTGTCATTTATCTGTACTAAACATAAATGTAACAGTGGCACTCTGACTCCGTTTTACTCTCTTGTACCACCTTTAGAATTCAGTACAGTAAAAGGCATTTGAAATGGAGCAAGACCAGTAGACTTTCCTACAAAAAAATGTTTAATACAAGTTTAAATATACATGGCAAGACTGTGTTTTTTCCAGCGTATCTGACTCCCGAACAACATAAGCACGTAATTAAATACCAGCCCAAAATGCCAGTGCATTTTAATTTTATTCTATGCTTATTAACATAACAATATTTATGCATTTTCATGAAATTGAATTCTTAACAACAAAATCTAACTTCTTTTTTACCAGTACCAATGAACTAGTCTTTAATTTGCTCTTACTATAAAAATTTCCTTCTTTAATAAGCTTGTTTTTGCAGAAGTGTCCAAACTTGAGGCACCGGCCATGCTCCTGTCCTGGCCTTCTATTAAGAGTCGAATCTCTGTAGTGAATCAGAAGAGCCGAATCCCATCAGGTGAGACGCATTCATATTTGCCAAGTTAGGCTAAAATATTATTCTACAGATCATAGTAAACCAAGAGCCGCATGGGAGCTTAAAGAACCGGCTATTTTTTGAGAACTGGGCCACAAATGCTGGCTCTCTGAGAAGAGCCGAACTTCCCACGCTAGCCTGCGAACGTAGAACATGAACTGTGTTCAGTCTCACAAGATTCAACATCCATTCACAGTTCCATTCATGATCTGTAAACCGGCTCACTTAGTTCAATGTTCACGAAAAATAGGAACATGTTTAATGAACGCCGTTCATTGGATGCGTTCATCCACAACACTGAACTGGACCACTCTGTACTAGCAACATAAGCACAATGCAACTACCTCGGTGTCACAGCTGCTCTAGGAATGCTCTAATATTTAGATGAAATCAGTCAGAAATCGGTCAGAAACTAACCACACCGTCTACGTATTTGTTTAATCTGTGTAGTATACTCAGGAACTTAAACTATTTAGAAGTTCCAGGCTGGTGTCTCTAATAAAGTGGCCAGTGATCAGAAGCAAAAGATAAGCCTTTATTAGTCCTACAAGTGGGAAATTTGCTCGGTATGGCAGAAAGTGGACAGTATAAAATTAAGAGCAGCAAAAATAAGTGTAACAGTAGAATAGGATAAAAATAAAGATAATAATATATAAAAATAAAAATAATAAAATAAAAATAATTATTAAAAATAAACTAAGTATAAAGATATAGAAATGTTCCATACATATATGAATGTAGAAGTAGCAGACAAGATTGCACATTTTTATATTGCACATTTGTACAGATTGCACAGAACTGGGTGGGAGATAATAAGGACAATACTAAAATAAAAAATACAAAATAAAAGGTGTCTATGATGAGCTTGACCAGGACATGCCTTGCTCTCCTCACTCAGATATTGCGAGCTTTTTTCCTGCCGCCTTGGATCCGCAGCGTGTGCGATCTCCTGAGAAGAGTGCTGTGAAGGGTTTGATGCTACGCTAGGCCTGTGTGTGTGAAAGGAAAAAAGAGACACAGCTACAAGCAGTGGCGCGTCTGGACTTCCCCCTTTCTCCTCTTTTGCTTTGTTATATTTTTCAGCGTGGCTCTTTGTTCCGTGAGACCGTGTCGGAGCATCTCATAAAACATGAAACCGAATCATCACACAGCTTCCCTTTGCTATTTCGGGTATGTTTGTGCATGATGTTTCGTGTGAAGGCTCCAATAAAGCCCTGCAAGCTTTACATCCAAGCTTCCGCACAAGTTTTAATTCAGCGCTGGCTTCTCATTCAAGTTCAAGGAAGTTTTATGAATTCGTTTTTGCTTCTTAGCAGCCCAAGGCTGTTCCTTCTTCCGCAGCCTATGGCCCTGTTCCAGGATTTACTGACTGAATAGGAAGTCTCTTGTCCAAAGTAAAAGAAACAAGAGTCTCTGCCAGAGCAGCAGTTGCCCCTGGCTGGGGGAGGAGCATGCGGGAAGTTGAAGCCAGGGGCATCGGTAGCATTTATAATGTGAGGAGTACGCATGGAGGCGGGGTTTGTGTGTGGGGGCTGGGTTTGTGTGTTGGCGGGGTTGCTGCGTGCATGCAAATTACACCCTTTTAGGGGGTGGGGGTGTTTGGAAACCCCTGTTGAATCTTGAATATTGAAAGACTCAGTCAGGCTAGACAGGTGTGCAGTGGTTCCCTATTGGAGGAGATAGTCCAAAAAGTTATGCAGACAAAAAGAAAACATCTCTGATCGCTTGAGGTGTGATACCAGTCAAATGCTGCCACTGCCTCATGCAAAATTAGCAAACAGAGGCACCACTGACACTTTGAACATATTTTCCTGAGACCACACTACCATGCTGGGCCCCAATTAATGGCCTCACCACCGGGTCTCGGCTCGCGCCCCTCTCTTCTAGGTGTGGGCAAGGAGAGAGGCCTGATTAATTCCTTCCTAATCTGTGCGATAATTAACGCTCTGCTCTTTTACTGTCTTTAATTGTTCTCCCATAAGGGGGTCGTAGGAGGACACATGCCTCCAGCTAGCACAAGCACAGCCATAATCAAAAGAAAAGGGAGGCAGCCAAGGACAAAAAGGACAAAA
Organism: Ladigesia roloffi; assembly: GCA_037577295.1. Taxonomy (NCBI): domain Eukaryota; kingdom Metazoa; phylum Chordata; class Actinopteri; order Characiformes; family Alestidae; genus Ladigesia; species Ladigesia roloffi. Next base: position 6,055,679 of record JBBKCR010000012.1, on the reverse strand, counting down.
AAGATCATGGCGAAGGTAAATAACATGCTGAGATAAACTGTTTGACAGAGAAATATTCTTCTTTTGTATTAAAGGTGTAATTCTCATTGGTTAAAGCTTTACAATATAACAGCCCAAGTTATTTATTTTGCCAACTATATGGTAACATAGCATGAAAATATCGAGTTTTTTTCTTTGATAACAAATGCCACTATAGTTTTATACAGTTGCAACCAAAATACTATTAAAGCTACATTTTTGAAAACCTTTTCTGATATTTAACACCCCCCCATTCAGTATTCAGCACGTTAAAACTGTTTTTCCAAGTGTTACCACTGATATTGACACATTCCTGTACAAAAAGACATTTATTGCCAAGCAGTATTCAATAGTCTGTCTCATCCACACCATTCCGAGAGTAACAATGGTCACTTCACATGAACATTATGCATAATTATGCTCAGCAGCACTAATTAAAGTAGGTTTAAATCCTGCTGAGCAGACTGGCTGCAATATATTTTCCTCATCTGTCTCATTCATAGAGCTTAGTGGAGGATCAAATGGCAAAACAACATGTTTAATTTGATGTAGTTTGTTACTCAATGTGCATCCATTTATTAAACTCTTGGGTCAAAGTTATGAAAGGTCTTTTTTTTTGTAAAAATGTTATTCATTCTATGATAGGTTTGCAATAACGGTGGATGTGCGATGTAGTTACCTCCTGGCCAGCAGGGGGCTCTTCTGTTATACCCACTACTCAGAGAGTCAACTGGAACATGCAGTTCTGAGCACATTACTGTACTCAAACCCAACTTTGACAGATTATCTAGTGAGTGAGTGTCCACTCAACACTGAGATTGGATAATATGGAAAATGTGATTAAGTAGATTACAAAGATTAAGCCAATTTATGCAGACCATGATCAATGCAAAGCTAAGAACCACAAGAGAAAACATGTGGAACTCTAGCAAAAGTGTAATCCAGCTCTACGATTCATATCGTCACTGTCCGGCCGAAATCTCATATGTCCAAAACGGCTATTTATTTAGATGTGTATCCTAAATAAATGAATACTGTCATAAAAATTGGTATAACTATTTTCAACATTTTTCATTGGTTAATAATTTCTAATTTTTACATGGAGACTGACCAATAGCATCGATTTATTAAAAAAAAAAACAACAGACCAAAAGTGGAGTCATGAGGTTTCCGCCAGACAGCGACGATATGTAACTTCAAACATCGAGAACATATTGTGATGGTCAAGATTTACTGTAGCAATTCTGTTCATGACTGAATAAAAACCTCTTTCCGAGCAGTCATTCATCCTACACTGATTAGAACTTCAGGTAAATGGTGAGATCTTACGTTGCACATGATCAGCCCAGACCACGCAGCTCAGACTGTCTCTAGCGTAACAGCAGCTAATGGGTTGAGTGGAAAACGTCTGAAAGAAATCCTTTTTGGCGGAGGAATTGTGTAAATGTTTGTGTTCAGATCAAGCTCACCAAATTGCAAACAGACTCCAGAGCACGGGTAATGTCACCCATATGTGTGTGTGAAGGGAGGGGATAAATGATAAAGTCCCAGGCCTGGCCTGGCCTCCGTACGGGCTGTTAGCGTTTAACAAAGCTGTGCTGTTCTTTAAGTTGGGCTTTATTAGACTGGAGGCATGACATGACTCTTTCACACACCAACCAACTGTGAAAGACTGTTGTAAGGTCAACTGCTTTCAGCTCAGGGGTTAACAACATAACACGCCCGAAACAAGACCCCAGACTTTACTCACAGTCTATTTTTATTTTGGCCTGATTCTTCACTACAGACTGCCTTTGAGAGAGAATTTCATTTGTACATGACCTGTATAGTTCAGAGACACAACAGTTCTTTCTGCATACGCCTATTTTCCCATGAACACAATTGAGGCCTTGATCCTATAAGATACAAGCAATGACCTGTACTTATGCTTATGATCTACATACATTCAACCATCTCTCTGGAATAAATTAGTTGAACCGAGCATCTTCCCGACACTTCATACTCGTATCCTCGGTTTACTGTTTCTGAAACCCTTTTGTCTCCAGTTCCTTCGTCTGCGGGACTCGGTGGATGCGCCTGTCTCTTCTTGATGTGAGCTTTTGTTTTGCTTTGATTTGTTGTTTTTGAACAACATGGAGCAGAAACGAGACAAGCGCTGCACAGAGGGTCGAAGCAGCTGAGGCTTTTGGGTTCAAAGAATAAAACGGAATGCCCTTTGAACACAGGATGCCCCTGCCGGCAGCTGTGAGTCATGAATCTCGCTACTTTCTTTTCATCTTCTGTTGACCCGTGTTCTTCCAGAGACCCTCAAAGAGTGCAGGAGCATACCTCGCAATAAATATTAATAACATTTCAATGTGGTAATTCTCAACAAGTTCAGGAAGGACGGGGAACTAAAAGAAGTTATAAAAATTAATCGATTTGTTAGCCATGTATAACCTTTTGTGGCGTACCACACTTTTACAGTAGGGGTGTGCAAAGCGACTGCTATTCGGATCTGTATTCGTATTCCTATTTGTATTTTTATTTGGGATAAAACTCATTCCCACCCATCCCGAACCTACTCCTGAACTTGATTGTGTGAGGTGGGGTGGGGTGGGGTGAGGGTGGCAGCGGAGTATCTATTTCGGAACGCAAGCGTGTGTTGGAGGGGTTCCGAATACAAATATTTGTAAAATAAATTGTCCAAATACCGTATTCGTAAAAAACGCGTTATTCGTGCCTTTCGGAATACCGTATTCGGGTTCGGCTCCACCCCTACTTTCCAGCATAGAGATGGTGGCAATTTGCTGCACAGCCCTTTCAAGATCACTTTCTTTTTCCACTGGCTCAGATCTAACCTGGTAAGACACACACATGCCTGGTAATTGCCTTCCAGATGGTGTGAAGCTCAGTCTGATGCACTTTGCACACCCTGGTGCCATTTTTTGTCTAAGTCTAATATTCCACAGGCATTTCTATCCTGCAGCCAGACCTCCAACCCTCATCCTGTCTTTCCTATACCTTCGTCCAGATGTTCCCAGATCTGTCCATGCAATCTGGACAAATCACCCCCAGTCCCCCCCAGTGCTGGCTCTTTCTCTTCTGGATGGTCGAGTCCCATTAAGTGACATGTGGTCATGTCTAATGACAACAAGGCCTGGGACCCGGCCGGCTGCAGGATGGGATGGAAAAACAAGGCCGGGCGAAGCTTTCGGCCTGTAATCCGCTGTCCAAACAGACTCCCGATACTCCAGTGGATGCATTGTCTGCACATGCCGAATGTGATGAGCGCTAGTACTTTTGCTGGGGTGAGCGTAAACTGTGGCGAGAGAAAGGACCCCTCTGTGTTTGGACTGCTTGATCATATGGATCAGCTTCACTCGGGAAGTACCTGAACAGGACAAGTCCCCCAGTCCATGGGTTCTCTTTTCTGATCTCATTGTGAAAGTAGAACATTTATTGATATGTGCTATTACTGTATAGATACACAAAGCCAATATAAATTATAAAGTCTAAATAAATCTAATAAAAACTGCAGTAAATACTCAATATTCATGCTATTGAGTGTTTGAGTGTGTGTGTGTGTTTGTATATATTTTTTTTTCTGAACTATTGGAGTGTGTGTGTCTATAAAAAAAGAAAAATCTCCATAGGTGTTGTGAGTGAAGTAGTGTGTGTGTGTGTTGGTTTGTTGTGAGTGAAGGACACACACACTGCTCTTAAAAACATTAATTGCTGCAGTTGTGAAATAATGGAAAAGTGTTGTGTAATTTAACATTTCCAAGGTAAGAGTTATTTTGGTTTGTAATGTTGAATCAAGTGTTGGTTAGTAGTGTGTAAAACAATAGAGACCTGCACACTTCACACAAACACACACTACACAAGCAACAAGCAGAAAAATAAATGATGCAGCCTCTTATTTTTTTCCATGGCTGTACATTCGATATATATAAGTACAATTTCATACTGTTGTCAGCTCAACTCTATAATCATCAGTGGTTTCTGACATTCATGAATCTCAAGAGTGGCTCAAGAGTGGTCCAGGAAATCTATTCAGGCAAATGGATCGCAGACATGCTCCGTGTCTGGCATCTCGTCTCACTACTCTGATCATCTTATTCCATACAGTCCCAAGTGCAGGTCTTTTCATCAATACACTCACAGAAATATTTGGCCCATTTCCAAGGATGTCTGTATTTCAATTGCATATAAAACATCCATCCATTAGAATTTCTGAGGTTGAATAGAAACAGGCTAGTAAGCTTTTTGTGCTGCGTATCTAAATGTAAATGAAACAATTAAGAATGAGATTTATGTAATAATACAAATAAACCTGATGTGTTTTGAACAAACAATGGCTGATTTATCTTTAAATAAACCTGATGTAAACAATCACATAGATTTGAACCAATTAAATAATGCTTGATCCAAAGCTTGTTGTCATATTTAAATCAGTTTTAACTGATTTTAACAGATTTAAGCTGATTTTAAGGAATTCAAATAATGAAATTCCAAAGATGTAAAATCAAATTGATGCAAATACTTAAACATAAACGATGCCATGATTAGTTTATCAGAGTGTTTCGCTCCACACTTTTTCACTGTCATGCCTTCAACACGTCCCATTACCATATGAATTTCCCCGAGTATCGCCTTTGTCCGTAGAGCGTCTGATTTTCCTTTTCATCCGGCGCTCCGCTCTCTCTTCCGCTTGTCGATGATAATCCCCAGGCCTTGTCATGATCAGGCCCGGGTTATGAAAATGAGGGAGGTCGACGCCGAGCGGGGAACAGGACCTCGGCTCGCTGTAATAAGGATGAGGAATGACAATTTGAATTTGGAGATTAATGGATTATCAGCGAAGGCACTGCCGCCACGCCACAGCCAATGACCTTTTCAGATTGACGGATGACTCCATTTTACCTCGGCAGGGCCCCACGGGACAACATGGCTTCTCTCTCTCTTTTCCCCCTCTCTCTTGTTCTCTCTCTTAACCTAAGGAAATGAGAAGAGACAAGGAATAACACGCAGATACAGGAGAAGAAAACCAGGAGATTAAAACGGACACAGTGGACGCCTGAAGAGTCATCCAGGGGCGAATCGGAAATTTCGCCTAACTCAGGCCCCTGAATCCGTTTGAGTATCATAGTGTGGTGGATACAGATTCTCTAGATTGGGCCCTAGATCACACAAAGGGTCTCTCTTTCATATGTTTTACATTCTCTTCTTTTTTTGCATCAAAACTTTAGCACTACAGTTGAATACTAGTGTTCCGTGTTCAGAATCACTGACGCTGACTTTATGCTGAATTAGAGGGTATCACATGATAGTATAATACAGGCGTTAGCAACATGGTCCCCCAAGGATCCCATGAGTAGATCTGTTCTAAAAACAGCACAATTCACCAGAGAGCAACATTTAACATTTATTTTTATCCTGCTGCAATTCTTATTTTATCACATTTGCATTTATATAGATTATATCTACACAAAACACATTTAAAACATGTATATTATACATGAGGTTTAGCTAAGTTTAGGTTAACTCTGTTCTAGTGTATCAAACTGGTAACCCATCGTATGGCTCAGTAACTGTGAAGTAGCTCTCAGTTTCAAAAAGTTTGGTGACCCCTGGTATAATAGCACTAAACCATAACGACTGGGTCCAGAGCCAGAAATGTCAAAATATAATCAAAAATGAGAAAAAAAAACAGCCCTATTGTCACGGCTCATTGCCGCAGGTAAGGAGAAAGGGGGAGACGCTTCAGCAGTTAAATTATATTTTAATAAAGAAACACACAGAACATAAAACACAAGACAAGACAAGGCTCGTACTCCTCAAACGAACAAAACAATGTAAACTTCTCCCGAACTCAGGATACAGCCGCT
>JBBKCR010000012.1:5896532-5915457 GCA_037577295.1 Ladigesia roloffi | reverse complement strand
CCTTACTTTCTTGGAAATTAAGGTAAAAATTAAGGTTATATTAAGGGGTAAAATTAAGGGGTTTGGTTTCATAGTGAGTGACATTGAAGGGAGACCACACCGAGCATACATTACCAAAATATATTTATTAAAAGACAGATATCAGCGGGAAAGCGTGTAGTGTGTGCCAGTGTATATGTAGTGTGTGGTGCGAAGAGATAAAAGAGAAGGACAGAGCCATCACCAGCCTCCTGCCTGGACGGCCACAGCGAGGAAGAGAGAGAAAGAGAGCGAGAGCAAGAAAGGAGGGACTCTTCTAGACCGGCTCCAGCCATCAACCAGCCCCGCTAGGTCAATACGCCACCTACAGGTCCGGAGCAGACAGACAGACAGAGGCAGACGCCCCGGCACTCGACTAAGCCGGGCGTAACAATATATATATATATATATATTCCTACGGTGATACCATGTGTATGTATGTTCACAGCTCTCATCTCAGTAAAGCGCATCATAACACATTTCATTACAAATAAAATGATCTGAAAACACCTCATGACTTGTCAAATATAGGACCTTATACATTAATATTATAAATAATATATATCATAAATAATAATATATAATAATAATGTAAATTAATTTATATAAAATGCAATGGTAATTTATTAGTAAAAAGCTTTGCTATGCACTTATTTTTGCTTTTGAAACAATTTCCTGAAATGTTGCAATCGGCACCTTGAATCAATTAATGCTGCTGTCAAAACAAACTGGATTTCTTCTTCACTAAACTCAAATTTACAGCAAATGATGGGCTATCAGTCAGGTTTCACCCGGGGTTTCAAAGAACGTCCCCACCACAGCATTAAAAATAATGAATAGTTTTAAACTCCTTATACCCCCCCGAATTCCAGCACGCTTAATGAGTCCCTGCGGTCACATGTGTGGTCCATATTTAACACGACAAGCCGAACAAGATCAGGATCCAACCCATTCAGAAATTAGTCTTCAGTATTTAATCCCTTCCAGACATTTTTTAGATGGAAAGGAAGCTTCAGCAAATCTGTGACTGAGTCACACAGAGAACTAGATCATTAACACCCGGCGCTGTATGTGTGTGCAGGAACGGATGTCGTGTTTTTAGTGTTGTGGTCAGATGCTTTATGATCACTTGGTAAAACGTTACTGATAGCCAGTCATTAACTGTAAATTTGAGTTTAGTACAGAAGAAACCCTGTTTGTTTGGACAGCAGGGTTAATTGTTTCAAGGGGCTGTTTGCAACACTTCAGGAAATTGCTTTAAGATGCGAGGGAATACACCAAACTGAACCAAAACCCAACCATTGTGTACAGAGGTTTCTTTAATGTTTTAATGCACAGTAACTATTTATGTGCTGTGTGTAACATAAATTACATTTTGTACACAATTGCAGAAGAATTGCAACTGAAGAATTTGCAGAAACATGTCGTGTGAAGTTCCCAGTGGCCACCATCTCTGGTCATTGAGATCTAGTTCACAGAGAAGTTTCAACAGGGGTCCTGGAGATCTACCTTACAGAGAAGTCTTGTTCCAATCCTTGACCTGGAGACCTATATTTTTTTAGGGTGATTTCACATCTGTAGTTCGGTTCATTTGGTCTGGACCAAAGGCAACAAATGATACACTGTAGCATTTTTCCAACATTTTGGGTCCTTTTCACACAACATTTGAGTACTCTGGTCTGGACCAGTTGAAACGAACCAAAATGCTTCACGTGACAACGTCTACATCACTCATTGGTCAGATTTGCCACTGAAATTATTTCCTAAATTGCTTTTTGAGTGGTCAGAATTAACATGCAGGAATCAAGGAGGTCTTGGTCATTTTGTTGCGCACTCGGGTTCGATTGTTACATTCACACCTGCCCAAACCAACCGCACCAACAACAAAAACCAACTCTAGTCCAATTCAACCCAACTAAATGAGGCATATGTGAAAGCACCCTTAGACATTTTGTTCCAACTGGGATCCTGGACATCTACAATCCTAAGAAATCCAATTCCAGTTTTGGTCCTGGAGACCTACATTCAGATTCAGATTTTATATTGTCACATACAGTGTCATACATGGTACAACATGCAGTGAAATGCTTTTTGCAATGCCTGAACGTAAAAAAAAGTAAAGAAACACAGTAAAGAAACAGTATGAAGCTAAGATGGTAAGGATGGTGAAGATAAAGTAAAGTAAAGAAAAGATAAAGTGGGAATGCATTAGCAGGGATATAATATACGTATACATCTAGCACGGTATTGGGTGAAGCTTTAGTATATATATAATGTACATAGACTCAGGAAAGTAGATCTCCAGAACCATCCAGAGCAGTCGTGTCCAAGCAGTGGTTCTGGAGATCTACTTTCCTGAGGCTCCTAGTTTCAACCCTGGTTGTGGAGATCTATTTTCTTGAGAAGGTTAATTGAAACCCTGGGCCTGGAGATCCACCTCTATGAGAAATCTGGTTCTAGACCTGGTCTTGAATCCTATTAAAGTGAAATGTGGCAGGATAGTAGATCTCCAGGTGTATTGGTGACCACTGCTGTAGTGGATGGAATTATTTTTCCTTAGAAAATAAAATATATTGAAAGAAGATTGACCACTACACCAGCAGTGACCTTAATGAGACTTCTTCTTGAAACTTTAATATGGTGCTGGTCCCCAATTGAGGGTCTAAAAGATCTTCTTGGAAGACTTTCCACAAGATTCTGGTGTTTCTGGGTGAATTTGTGTCCATTTACTCTGTAGCATATATGAGGTCATATACTGATGTTGGAAAAGAAAATCTTGTTCACAATCTCCATTCCAGGTCATCCCAATGGTGCTCTGTGTGTTCCTCTACACTGAACTACACCAGCACATCTTTATGGAGCTGCTTTGTGTACTGGGACACAGTCCTGCTGGAACAGAAAAGGTTCTTCCCCAAAACTAGTTGGAAGAATAGAGTTAAGTTTGTCCTTCACTGGAAGTAAGCGCCCCAAATCCTAAAAAAAACGATCTGTCCCAATACTTTATCCATATAGTTAAGTAAGTTGAAGACCATGATTCTGATTCTGACTGAATGTTAGCCCATGTTGTTTTCCCTGTTTGTGTGATGGGAAGTTTTGTTTGTTCTGGTTTCTGGGAGGTTGCATTGAGTTGTCCTCGTCTGTGCTGTAAACCCTGTAAGCCCTGAAACAGATGGAGAGATTCTGCAGAGCTCTGCAGGAGACCCTGAGAGATGTTTGGCCCTTTGTGACTAGAGAATTTCTGTGAGGCTACACAACATTGAAGTAGATTTTTGAATGGAAAATAAGACCAAATGCTTTACAGGAGCATGTTTAAATGTGTCTTTCATGCTATTGACTTTTTTCACTGAGACTTTCAGTTGACTTTCATCACTAAAACACTAGTCATGCTTTAGGGCAGGGGTATTCAATTAAAAGTCACCGAGGTCCAGTTATTACAATTTGTCCCAGTGGAAGGTCCGAACTGAAGTCCATCTTGTGTCTTTTACCCTTCCCCTATGTCTACATTTTCATATAGTTTATTTAAAATGTATTGTTCATTTCCAATGCAGAAAATGAACTGAGTGCAGAACTAACTCTTTTACCACAAATAAAAGGAGTCCCAGGCAAAGAAATCTAAGTTACAAAACACATTCCATTATCAATCAAAACGTGTTTTCCTCCAGTCGGGTCCAGGTTTGGGTCGTTATCTATGTGTATTTTTGCGGGTTGGGCGGGAGGTTTGGATCTCCTGATTGGTCAGTTTGGGCGGAGTTAAAAAAAAAAAAGCTTACCCGTGGAACACTACTTCGGATGATAATAAATTAACAGCCATTTGGCCGAAAGAACCGGCTCTTATTTGGGAGCCGTGCCAGAAAAGGCTCTCTGAAATAAACCGAATTTTCAATCACTAGTAAAGTAACGAGTGAAGCTGTTGTCGTATTAACTGGAGTAGCAGAACCCGCTGTCAACATCCACAACCGTCCCAAAAGATTTTGGATTGCATTGTTTGCATTGCATTGTTTTTGTTTAGTTTGGATTTTGTTATTTAAGTTTATATTTATATTGAAAGCATTATTCAATAAATGGCATGTTGAGAAATTTTGTTTATCTATCTTTGTGTTATTAGGGTGATATTTTACCTCCAATAGAGGGGGAAATGTTCACTTATTAGGCAAAAAAAATATTGTCAGCATATATCGACCATCAGCTGGCCCTGACTCCAAAATATCTGCATCTGAATCGGCTACTGAAAAACTCATATCTGTCGACCTAATATGCACTATACAGACATACACAAACATACATAACATTTGGTCAAACATTAGGACCTTAGAGTATTTGTTTAAGAAAAGATGAACCTGGAAAACAAAGTGAACAGAACGAAGCTAAGAGCAGCAAAACAACAGAATAAATGCAAAACAAGTAAATATATAAAATGTTTGGTCTATAAAAATGTCTTTAATTTTACATAAACAGTATATACAGTAAAACCCTGTTTATTGTGCCTGCATTCAGTGAAAAACTGCAAGATTGTGATGTGGTAAAAATGCGTGAAAAATTTCATTTTCATTTAATTTTCAACTCAGTTTAATATATTTACCCTTAAAGAAAATTTAAAGGTACGGAAGTGCCCCGTTTATAGACTGGATTGTATACATGCGTTTTCTTTGGTATAAGGAGGTAAATACTCTAATGAATTTCCAGTAATAAAAATACAGGGTTTTAAGAAGAACAGAACTAAAAACAGGAGAACACTCGAGACACTCCACGGGGGAAATTCTGGACTGCAGTGTCACAGGGCAGCAGCCAATCAACAGCAAGGAGAAATAAATGATGTTCTATTGGCTACTTTCCAAACTCCTTCCTCTGAGTAAAGCGGTATTTCATCCCAAAACACCATCTTTGTGTTCTCTAGACAGTAACATAATGTTAATTTATGTTAATATTTATGTTACAAAATTAGTATATTATATTCTTCCTAATAATTAAGCACTATAGTGCATGAAAAGTTATATATTGCCATGAAATAAGTTGTCTGGGGGCATGGCGAATGAGGCCTGCTAGTGTGGGGGTTTCAGGAATCATTTATTAGTTCAGTTCTCAGAAAAAATCCATGATGGACTGAATCCGCGACTGCAGACTGCAGATGCCTTAATGTGGGGGTTTACTGTTCACATGTGAATATGTGAATATGTGAATATATAATACTGTCCCCACTGATAATATTGTGGTACAGTGCAGGTGGGCATTAGTTTTGAAATTAATTGTGCAATCAATTTATTTTAAAGCATTTTCCCCTCAAATGTTTTGTTTGGATCCCCCCACATTTATCATAAATAATTTGTTCACAAAGCACTCATACATATGAAGTGCATACTGATGTACTATAAGTGGTTTTAGGGAAACTCTGCATGTAATGGGCGGAGCCAAACACAGTCTGCAGTACTACTGAACCGACTGTTCATGTAATGTGCAGTTCCGAGGACAAACGTTCATCTGGCCCTAATTATGGAGGCTGGACCTGTTCCTCAAGATTATGTTATATAAGGTTATGTTGTTTTGTTCAGTCTGTAAGTAAAAAATATCCAACTAGTCAAGCCGACCAGTACGTCCGATAATGTCTTTGAACATATCGCGAATTACGAGGAGCTCATCTGTTAAGATGGTACGATGTATGTTACTCTCTAATGTGATGGTCTAGCCACCATTATCCCTGGTTGTATGACTCTAATTACCATTACGTGGAAATAGGAGCTATTTGCGGCCCGCCATTGTTCGCCCCCGGAGGACGACAACATATGGAGACGGTGTTGAAAAGGCGTAATATTACGAGTCATTTTCCTTAATACCAGAGGCCTGCTTTCCCACAAAGAGTGCAGAGGTGTGTGTGTGAGTAGAGAGCTCCGTTTTTTATTTGGCGGCTAAGACGAATGGGCCCAGGAGTCTCTACCTCGCTTTTCAATTATTCATAAAGAGAAATTCGCAAACACAACCTTCTACTCCCCAAACATAACACCTTTCTCAATATTTCATCTCCAGGCCGCGGGACTCGGAAAGAGTGACCTGAAAAACGCAGGGACCAGGTTAGGGAGCGCCGAAACTCTTCGCAGGTAAAGATATCAGGCTGGATTGCGTCGCGATTGGTGACTCTGACAAAAATATACAAGAAAAAAAGGTTAATGAAAAGAGAAAAGCGAAGCTGAGCACCTCTCTGTCGACTCAGTGCTGGATTCCTGCCAGTCCAGGCCGGAGAATATTGAGCGCCACTCATGGCCAGCGCAACCCCCTGCTGCGAGCTTTTGAGGTTTTGGATTTCAGTGTCGATTAAAAGCTTTGTCAACAGATCTGATTTTTCATCCTCAAATGTCAAGACGCAGGCGGATATTCTCTCAGGGTGTTTCTCTTTTTTATTTTTTTTTGCTCACACAATTGGAAACGCCGGCTTTAATTATGTTTGACATTGATAATGCTCGCGGCCCCATCTGCCGAGACACCGCTGTTCCTTTTGTTGACCTCGGGGGTAAAGATTATTGTACTATAGAGACAGATAGGTCTCTGGGACAAAGACATGGATCTCACTGGCATTCCTGTGTTGGCTATACCACATTAAAAATGTCGATATATAATTTTATAACATATTTACATATTTTACATTTCCTTATGATGTTTATGTGTTATGTGCATAGATTGTTTTGAACCTAAACAGGTTTCTGGTATCGTGCTTTGTGATCAATTCAAGTTTAGGCTCAAACCATCCTTACAGTGTAAAGGGGCGGAGCTAAAGTTTGTAATGTTTGTAATGTTTTTTGGTTTTTGTGACATCACAAAATGGAAAACAAGCCATCTTTGCTGTTTGGTTTCATTGTATGGAATGTTTGGACAGGGGAAGAAATGTTGAAGCAAAATAAATGTGCTAAATTTGCCTTTTTAATTAAGAAAATGATATGGCAAAATAGACAACATTAAATACTCATGTTAGTCTTTTGTACAGTACTTTGTACTTATTATGGGAAGCTGTGAATGACACAGTAAAAAGGGTTCTGGTTATGATAAAGCCCTCAAAATACCGAACCTCACCATTAACATGTGACTTAAATAAGGCTAAATTGGACTGGGCTTGTTTGTACTTTTATCTAGGTTATAAAGGCTTTCTTTTATACAGATTCTATTAAAAGTGAAAATTAGAAGAAGACTCAGATAATCAGATCACACCCATCTTCCAAACCCAGTCTTCCAAACACACTTTATTGAAAGGGAGGAAATACTTCTTCATTCCACTGATCAGAACGTATTCAATGCTTGAACGTTCTGTTCCTGAACTTTCTCGACAATCACACTGCATACACACACTAAACTATTCTGCCATGGACAAAATTACTCCCCAACTACCTCTGTGTTAATGATCTAAAGTGTATCCTCTGACACTATCCACATGTGACGTTTCCAGTTTACGACACTTTACATAACTAGTTTGGTTGCGCATGCCAGAGGAATACACAGTTTACGCAGAATCCGCAAAGCGCCCCCTAGTGCTCTTATCTACGCCATTCTGGACTGTTAAACACACAAGTGTTTTTACAGTCAAGATTCAAGGTTATTATTGACAATACAACAATATTTAATGTACCGAAATGCCATTTCACCCCAAGCCCCCCATGTTAAATTTATAAGAATATGCATTTATAAGAGATATAAAACTAGAAATTACAAAAAAATAATAACTAACAAAATTTAATTAACATAAAAAAGGTAATCATTATTTGTTACTACAGTACAGTTTACAACAGCGTTTCTCAATGGGGGCGGTACCATCGGGGGGGTGAGGGGGTGGCGCTCATGCAAATGGGCGGCTTCAATTTTATTAATTTGAAATTTTAAGCATATAAAATTAACAGATTTAGTTCATTTGAACAAGAAATAAGATGTAATTAGCTTCTACATTTTTATACGCCAACTCATGCTCTCAGGTCACCTGATCAGTGCCAAAAACAAAGCAACAACTCAGAGGGGATCGTGACTTTGCGGTAGCAGCCCCAAAAAATTAGGGATGGGTTGCCCATGTACATCAGACAGGCGTCTTCTGTATCTGATTTTAAATCTCCTTTAAATCAACACTTTTTTCCTTGGTTTTTAACACTTTGTGAGACACTGATTTTTATGTATGTTGATGTAATATGTTTTTATTATTGTGTTTGTTCATCTTTTATGTCTATTTATATTTTATATGTTATATTTTATGCTATTTAATCATTTAATATTTTTATTTTGTACAGCACTTTGGTCCTTTGTGTTTACTTAAAGTTTTTAAGAAATAAAGTTGGGTTAGATTGGATTGGAATATATTCATGGAATGATTAGAGATAAATAGGCATTCCAGCGCCTGGTGCTCTGAGAACTTTCCCTACTGCTGGCATGTCATTTCCATACACAAAAAACCTCCGTAAACAAATCCCCTACCAACCATTGGCCGCAGCGCTGGATAAGCACAGCAGGTGAGCTTTCTACAATCTTTGGGTTGAAGCTCCTGGTGGCTGCAGCTTTGCAGGTTAAAATCCAATCACATCAAATCGAAAGGTACACAAGCACAGTTACGTATATAATGTTTATAAAAACGTTAATAAACAACATGGCGTCTGCTCTGGGAGAAGACTTGTGTTCTTCTTCTTGCTTTTCTCTCGTCCTGCCTCGTCTAGCAGGGATTCAGACAAGCTCTCCATTTACAGTACCGCAACCGTCTGAATTTGGTTGGCTACGTTGCTAAAGTGGATGTCTCTGTGTCTTGAAGTTAAAAAGTTGCAGCAAACCACCGAGGAAAGGGCTCACACTAATTTGAGCTTTTGTTTTATTTAATAAGCCAGTTAGTCTATGTGGCTAGTTTCCATCAAATAGAGTTTTTTGCTTGAAATTTCTAATTATAGCAGTTAGTCTGTTGTAAATGGGCGATAGCCTTCTGCTGATGCTGCTGCTGCTGCTGCCACCTTCATTTAGATGTGACTGACAGAGACACAGCGCACAAAGTTTACTGGCCTGTTTCTGTTCAATATTAGCAATTGAATTGAATGGAAATTTTATATGCAATTGAAATACATACATCCTTGGAATTAGGCCAAATATTACTGTGAGTACCGTCTGCTTAGGTAACCAAAATATGTCCATTGAATGCTGAATATACTGCGTACAGGGAGAGCAATGATGCCTGGACTCCTCATTATCTGACCATGAAGCAAGACACCTTTAGAATGCACTCTTCTTCAAGAGGAATGGGAAAATGTGTCTCTCCTGCAAGAGCTCCCCTCCCGTCCCACCTAGACGACCCTCAGAGGGCCGCTCAGACGGCGTGGAGTCAGATGGCTTTTACAGGGAGATGGGGCTCCAGTGACCATCGGACCACCCAACCTGCCCACTCTAATGCTGAGGCCGACAAGAGGAACCTGATAGTTTCTGAGTATCCAATATCGTCTTGTTGCTGACTCGGCACTTTTGGAGTGTCCATTTCCCTCCAACCCCCACAACCCCCCCGCAGTAAACTCCACTCAGTATAATGGACAATGACATCTGAAGAGCAGTTTTGGACAGAGGTGGGCCTAAAGCTACTCTCAAGCTGTTATTACTCCAGTTCAATAATGTCTAAAGAAATGAACGTAGCTACCGATCTCAACGTGAACTCCCTATGCACAGAGTTCCACAAAGAACCACTCTGGACAATCAAAGTACATGTAGAACCTCAAAACTGGTCAGTATGAACGCCTGACCATAATGAAAATGAACTACAAAAGCATAGATAAATCAGACAGTTGAAAACTTCTCCATTTTTTGTTTGGGTTCTTGCTCCATCTTTTCTTAAAGCCAGTAAAGGAACTGAAGCATGCTGAACTTTAAAAGACAACACAAATCACCCAATGTAACCTCAGGCAGTTATAAAAATGAACAAAAAATGTTGGAAAAATGTTCAAACAAAAGCTCCCATCTGCACTGGCAGATAATTTTACTTGTTTCTAGTAACTTGTTTCTATAAATAGGAAAAAAAAATCTTGTATATAGGATACTATCGCTGTGTGGTGGAAACCTTGTAACTCCACTTTTGGTCTTTGTTGTTTATTTCATAAATCGATACTAAAAATTATTAACTAATGAAAAGTGTTGAAAATAGTTAGACAAATTCTGATGACACAGTATTCATTTATTTAGAACAATGGTTTCCTGAAAATAGCCATTTTGGACATATGAGGTTTTTGGATAGACAGGGACGTTATTATTCTCAGAATAATCTTGTTTAGATCAAGTGTTTTTGCAGTGAATTTTCAACAAATGCCAGATGACCAATCCAGCACTAGAAGTATTTTGGAAGAAACATTGGGAAAAAAAAACACTATTCCAGAATCCTGAATAAAATACGATGCTGAAACTTATGCACTTGGCAGATGTGTCATTTTTGCAAAATGCTAAAAGTAGTACAAATGTATAATTTTAGTCCAAATACCTTATTGTCGCTTACTGTCACACAGCTTACTGTGCAAACTCTCAATGAGTTAAAATACAACAGAACATAATCCTCCGTTCAAAATCCTGAATGATGCGCTGACATTTTGGCAAACTGTTAAATTACAAAATGATTTTAAATCACAGAAATCTCAGCTTTTAGTCCAAAATTCCAGAACATTCCAGAGTGTGGAGCATGACATGCCTTTACTTTCCTTCATGCAAACGTTCTTTCAAGAAAAACACAGAAGAACATATTTTAAGAATTTCTAGGAATTTGGAATCGGTTGATGTCTTTTTCAACACTCGAACCAAAACAAAAGTCTATGCGACAGCCTGTAACAAATTATTAGAAAGGCGCTTCACATGCACCGAACGTATCCGCGCATGCTAGAAGATAATGAGGGAAAAAGATGAGACTTCAAATGAGGCGTCTGCGTTTGCCACGGCCATTACTCACGCTGCGGAATCAAGACGACTGAAGCAATTACGCAGGTGTAATTAGTTTTCCAACTCAACCCGTCGTCATTCTGGAGCGCTAATAGTGTCCACAGCATGAGCGACCCAGTTCAGACAATTGTTTATTAGGGTGGGGGGGCTATCAGCTCAGAATCTCATTATCTATACCTGTAGGTCAGGGGCCACTGAATTACAGCTGTGGAATGGGAAGCACCCCCCCTCCCCAACCAGCACCTCTGAAACTGTCATAAGTTTGAATTAGGCTGAGATTCATTACCATTTCTGGTAATATTTCATGTTTGCTCCCTCCCGCTGCCGAGAGGCAATAAGGAAAGCAATTACAAGACCGTGCTTCTGCAAAAACAAACCTGCCAGCGCTGGGACCCGCCGCAATTTCTCTCCAACGCCAATTCCTGCCAGTGTTTGAAACCTTATCAAATTCACGTCAAAGGGGGGGTGGGTTGGTTGGGGTTGGGGCGGCTGTGGAATAGGCCATTTGTGCAGCGGTTGTTTTGTTGTTTCGGCAGCATAATGACAATCAGTTGCAAATCTGTGTGTTTAGGAATTTTACCACCATGCCATGGACTGGCCGCTTTATCAGAAATGCCTGCCTCACAGGCTGAAGGCACTGGATCCTCTTAAACCCCCCATCCAGCATCCTCCAGACAGAATTATGCACATAACTGAAGAGCAAATCTCCAAAACTCACTCAGTCCAAAAGCAATTTTTCTGAAAAATCGCATTTTCGTTTTTTAATTTAATAAATTTTTTAATAAATATATATTTTGTTAATTGAATAACTTTCTTGAATTTAATACATTCTTTAATTTAATGTTTACAGTTGCTTGTCATTTCTAAAGTGCAACTCCTGCTTGTTTTAGTTTAGGCAAATTTGTAAAAAAATTTAATGAAAAAATATTAAGTAAATCGATATTCAATGTCATGCAATTATGTACAGATTTAATGTTTATATCTGACTACAGGACACTGCATAGAGCTGATGACTGTTTCTGATCTACTGTCTGAGAGATCTGGGTCAGTAATTACTTGGGACTGTGCGAGTGGACTGAGGGAGTTTTGGAAATTCTCCAAATTTTGTACTTTATTTTATTTAGGACTTGGTGAGTTTTGGTCAGTTATATATATATATATATATATGTTGCACAAAAGGAGGAAATAGTAGTGTTACCTAAAAAATAGACAGAGTTGGAAAATTGCTCTTCAATTATGCACTGCCACTTATACACTGAATATGTACAGTATGAGATGCATACCCTTAGGATCTGGCACTGCACAACATTTCCCCAGTATATACCTGGGTCTCTCCACCTCAGAGTACACCTCCTGCAATCCTAAAGGAATATATGCTGCACTATTACCTGTTACACTGTCTTGTTTTACTTTTTGTCTTCATGTCATGTGTTGTTTGTGTTTTTGAGCTGGTTTTGTGGGTTTTGTGACAAATCTAATTTCGCAATTTTGTCCAGTCAAATATTGTGAATGTGTATGGATGACAATAATACTTGACTTGACTTGACCAATAGCCCTGCCCCATCCTTCATAGGAATGTGATTTCCAAGTATAGTGGGTTGACTTGGAATAATCCATCAAATCAAACTTATAAATTAAAAAAACTCACACTGTATGTAAGGTGTATTTATTCAGCCAAGATGAGTTTGGTGTCCAAATTTGGCTCCTGTATTTCAGAAGTTCAGTAGCTAACAAAAATACCAACATTATTTGTTGAAATCTACATTAAAAGGTCTCTCAAACCATATCCAACTATTCCTTAATTAATTGTAGGCTTGTCAGTGTGGGTTAGTAATCTTTTGCTCTGATTTGCTCTGATTACTGCTCTGCACACAGGTGTTTACTGCTAAACTCCTCTGAGAACTCCTTCAGGACTGTTGGAAAACCATTTCAGGTGACGACCTCCTGAAGCTCATCCAGATAATGCCAAGAGAGTGCAGAGCAGTAATCAGAGCAAAGGGTGAAGAACCTAGAATATAAAACATGATTTCAGTTATTTCACCTTTTTTTGTTAAGTACAGAACTCCACATGTGTTCATTCATAGTGTTAATGCCTTCAGTGAGAATCTACCAATGGAAATGGTCATGAAAATGAAGGAAACACATTGAATGAGAAGGTGTGTCCAAACTTTTGGCCAGTACTGAATATGAAATACTACATTTATAATTGAAAAAATTATGGAAAGGCAGCACATGTAACCAGAGTGAACACCAGAGACAGGAACACACTGCACGCCCAAACCCCTGCTACTCCTTAAATACAGGTCTGGACATGCCAGTAATCAGCCACTCACAAGCCCTCCTTGAACGGTCAGTTTCTGTCTATGTCGTTTTGCAAGAGTACACCAACATTGTGGGCCTATAAGGTTGGTGGACCTTATAAAGTGGCCGGTTGGGTGACATTTATTTGATATCTGCGATTTATTTGACGCATAACAGTTAAGGATAGGTGGAATACTGGTGTGTGCTGCTGGTGAAGGGTATAAGGGAAGAAAGGCGGGGCATGGAGGAGGAGAGAAGCATCTGTTGAGTTTCATGGCTCTTTTAATTTGGCTCGAGTGCCATCAGGCCTCGCCTCGCGAGTGTGTGCAATGAATTCAAATCAGGATGAAATTGATTTCTCAAGGCGCTGATCTGAGCCCAAAATGTTTTCCCCTCCCTGTCACTCACTTTTCAGCAGAACAGTCCAGATCCTCTCTGATATCCGCACTGGGAGAGATAAGCCTCCAGAAATTGCTGGAAAATATGTTCAGCCCACCAGAAGCAGCGCATAAAACATTTGCCCGTTAAAACGATCGTCAAATTTAGCTCTCAACCCAAATCACCAAACCTCAAAGCTTCAGAGTAGGGAGACCTGAAACTTTCTAAAAAAGAATTTGACAAATAGAAACACGATAAATGACATTTTGATACTGTTTTTTAAGCAAAAATCCCAAAATTCCAACTCAGACATCTTTGCAATACATGCACCTCAAATAAAGGCCTTTATTAACCCTCTAAAGTCATTTGTAAACCTGAGCATCTTCTAGGATGTAATGAAAAAATGTAAAAGTGATGATGTCAAAGTCGAGAACAAATTTAAAAATGAATTTGTGCTCTTTACAAAACTTTACAAAGTTTTGAGACACAATCTTATCAAAAATATGGTAAAAATCACTGTTGCAGGTGTTAGGCAACTGTTTAATGTAAATTCATGACAAGTTCATGTAATGAGAGGGATCATTACGAGGCATTAAAATCTTCAGATGTTTTGCTTAATTCACCACCACTGTAAACCATTCAAATATGGGCCTTTCACACATGGGCGTCATCGCCATTCAACCAGAGGGGGGAGTGTCCCCTTCACATTTCATAATTATTCATTTGGACCCCCCCACATTTAACATAAATAATAAGTTCACCATTTCTTTTGAATCTTGAATCTTTTCATGAAAGGTTAAAGATTTAACAGGATTTCCAAACACCCCCAGTCCATAAAATGACGAGATTTGCACGCACGCACCAATTCGCCACCCTCACATAAAAAATGTTTCCGACGCCCCTGCTTTCACACCACTCAGTGACTTTGTTTGCAACTTAAATATGCAAAAATATTGAAAAAACTGATGGAAATGTTGCTGTTTGGTGTATGGACAGTGTGAGAAAAGATCAGATTGGTTCGTATTGTGTGTTTCAAGTTTAGTAAGGACTGTGTTGTGGCTGACAAGTTTGCCAACGTGTTACTTTGTCGGAAAAGAAAACTAAAGAGGGTCAGATTTTCTGCTTGTTCTTCCCTTTCACCGCGTCCTCGTTCTGGATCGGCCAAATCTATATATTTTTCGGCGCCTGGTCCAAGCCTCCAGATGAATTCCAGAGACGCTGGCTTTACACGCTGGGTTTTTCAAGTTGGAGGGCGAAGTGGAACCGAAATAAAAACCCCTTTTGTGCTGCGCCTGTTTCAAATTTAGCTTATCCGGCTGTCCAGATTTATGAAGCTTTGATGACAAGGCAATAAAAGCCAGTCATATTTTTTAATTATGTGCCAATGAATGGGCCACCAGACTCTCACCGCAATCAAAAGGAGTGTTGAACAGGACAAGTTTGTTTCTCCCTCCCTCCCCTGGGTCTGCGTGTGATGGAGGTTGTCATAAATGTCATAATTGGATGCTCTGAAATGCGCGGCGGCGTTGCCGAGCCACTCAGCTTATTGCTTTCCCATCAGAGATGTATAAAAAAAACTGCACATGCTAAAAGCATCTTGAAAATAAACACCAAGCAGGAAATCACATAATAAATCTTGCCATGCATGCATTTACTAAAAGCATCACCTTGAAACCAATTACTATCGAATGGTCCGCTCAGATAAAAGCAAATCACGCAGCCTGGCACTCTTCTAATGTTCCAGCTGTAATGTTTCCCCAGCAAAGCGTTTGAATATTGGGGCAATTTCAACACTTTCAGCATCGAAAATAGATTTAATCAAGAACCCGAAATCACTGAAACGCCCTTCCATGACATCACAGCCTCCACAAGCCCATTTGTTATAATACATGTGACCAAGCTTCAATAGTGTGATTTCCATAGAGTGATGGCGGAGGGCGTGAAAACAAACATCTAGATTATGTAACATATAATAACATGTAACATATATAGTGTGTGTGTGCGTGAGTGTGTGTGTATGTGTCTGCTTGTGCGTGTGTGTGTGTGTGAGAGCATTTGCCAGTTCCAATATATAATATTTCTATGTATTAATGTTTAAATGTTCTCCCAGTATGAATCAAGTATGATCTACCGTGTATAAAACAATAGAGACCTGCACATTTTACCCAGACTCACTCCACACACTACTCAAGCAATAACGATAATTTGTTATTCGCTCCATGGCACTGGTCTGTGCCAAAATTTTTATAGATGAAATAAATTTAATCTCAAAATCACTGTAACACAATTCCATGACATCACACCCTCCATGAGCCCATTAGGTTCAACACATGTGACTGAGCTGCGATTACCATAGAGTGATGAGGGAGGGCGTGAAAACAAACATTTACCATAAATTCTGGACTATATGTCACAAATTTTTTCTCAGATTTGTAGAGTGCGGCTTAAAATACGGTGTGGCTAATGCATGTTTTTTTTTGTGCCAGCCCAACACATTAACTGTAATTTTCATCCCAAGCCCGATTTAAACCATTTTTTAAACACGTGGGCCATTTTAATGCTTGATCACAGCCTGAGGATAGTGGCAGGAAATATCAGCCCGACCCGACCCACGGACCGGGTCAGGCTCAGGCCAGGTTCGGGTTCGGATAGAGAATCTAAACTCTACTCGTAACCAGACCCAGCGGCTGATCTCATATTACAACGTGAGACACATGCGTCTTATAATCCGGTGTAGCTTGAACAATTACAAAATATATTTTCTTTCCAAAATTAGAGCATGCGGCTTTTAATCAGATGTGCACTGTAGTCCGGAATTTACAGGATATATTAAGATTTTTTTCACAGATATTGCCAGATTTGGAAAATATAAGAGACCATAGCAAAAATGTTCAGTTTCTCAGTGTCGCAGTGGCCGGTGTCGGAGAAGTGAGGCGAGGCGCAAAGGAGCAGGTTCCAAGATGGATTTTTTTTAAACAAAAAGCACAGCCACTATACAGGTGATAAGTAGAAAGCAAAGAGGCTCGAGGGCCTTTTAACTCAAAATATACCTCCACAAACAGAGACAACAGTACAGAGAGGGTCGACCCGCAAACTCAACATGAACACAAAGAACTTAAATACCGTATATAAGGCGCAACTTTTTTTCCCAAATTTTCCCACATTTTGAAGCCTGCGGTAATAATAGGTGCGGCTAATGCATGTTTGTTTTTTTTCATGGCGCTTGAAACATTTCACCTTATAACCAGACCCAGCGCCAGACACGGATTTGTGACACATTTTATAGGCTCGTTTCAGGTCGATATGTTTTGTGCTCATCTCTGCTGCATCTGTGACGTGTGTTTAGGCTTAAACTCTCGGTCTAATCCCGGAGGCTCGTATTCCCAGAGGGGCGGGGCCGAGTGAGTCTGAGGGCGGGCTTGGCCCCTTATTTTTTTGAGGAATTATTCATTAAATTTTGTTTAGTGAACAATTCCTTGTAGATGAATACAATTCTGTCTCCAGAGAGAATTGGAATTTACCATAGATTCTCATCCAAAAATGTATAGATAACGCTGATAATCATCTCAATTATGAAAATAGGTAAAGACAATAATTTAAATTATCATAATTTTGTTAATTATCATCAATTATGATGACTAAGAGTAATGATAATGATCTCAGTTTACCATCGTCTTGTGTTGTATTATCACGGTGAGGAATTTCATGTTCCCTGGAAACCTGATGCTACTTTTAACAAAACCTTCTTGACACAGATTCTCTTTCACGGCCCAAATCAATACGGAGGCTCCGTTTTTCTTCTCAGCCTTTCCCCTCACTCTTTATTGGGTCTTGTCCCGGAGCCTACAAACTCATACAGTCTGGTTTCGCTGCTCACAGCCCTGTTCAATTCCAGCGAGCTGTCCAGCTCGATACGTGATCTACTCTTGACACCCCTGCAGTGCACCAATGAGGCCTCCTCTCCAAAAAGAAGCTGCTAATGGAGCGGCGGCGGCGTCTGTGCCGGGCTCGGCCCTTGCTGCATCGACAGCATGGAAGCATTTCCACAGCAGATCTATAGAACCGTCCAGCCCCGCAACCGGGAATTTCCTTTATATTTAACAAGTTATATATAGTATTTATACTATATATACTGTTATATACTTGTTATATATGTATATATATATATATTTATTTATTTATTTATTTTTCCCCCAACTCCCTCTCTCACATTTTAAAGGTGGTCCAGAGGCAAGTATCCTACCCACTGAGCTCCTGCACCGCTATAAAGGGTGAGGTCGTGGGTTCGAATCCTACTTCCAGCACCACCACTGGGACCCTGAGCAAGATCCTTAACCCCGAGTTGCTCCAGGGAGACTGTCCCCTGTAGTTAGGGAATGGAAGTCGTTTTGGAGGCATCTGCTAAATGCCGTAAATATATATATATATATATATATATGTATTCCACCCTTGTTTTTTTGTTTTTTATCTCTCTGTATTTTCTCTACCAATGTCTTATGTGGGCCAATTTAAAATGTTATAAATAAACAAATTTAAACACTCAGCAGATCTATAGGACCATCCTGCCCTGTCCCTCAACCAGGAACCTTCTGGAAACTCAGACGGCCTCTTCCGAAACAAGGTTCTTCTTGGTTTAGAAGCTATTTCCTTCACATTTACCTTGTTATTTAAGATGCGAAAGAACTTTATTTATCCTGCAGGATGTTCCTTCAGCAATCGCAGCATCAGTGCTAATGAAGGACAAGAGAAAAGACAAAAGAAAGTATATAAATAAAAAAGATAAACAGTTTATTACAGAACATTTTTGTAGTTAAGGAAGTATGCTTTGTGTAAAAAAATATCGAGTTCTGTACCAGGAGGTAGGAGAGCATGGCTTATGAAGTGAATTAGTAATGATATTGTGATTGATAATAAAAACAATGAATGCAAAAAATAGCAGCAGATGATAAGGGGAGGAGATTAACAGTCCAACATCAGTGCCACAGGATAAATAGTTGAGTTGTAATCTGATCCAGAACAGAAAATTACAAGAACGTATAAGGAACGAGGAGGTATAGAGTTCTATTGCCACAGGGGTGGGAGGGGTTATTCATTGTGAACAGAGGGGTTATGCATGGGGTGGGAGGGGTTAGTCATATGTTGGGATGGGTTATGCATGGAGTGGGATGTGTTATGAATGGAGTGGGAGGAGTTATTCATGGTGTACAGCAGGGCTCTTCAAATGGCGACCCGCGGGCCGGATTCGGCCCCCGAGAAACTCTGTAGTGGCCCTTGAAGTCAACGAGCAAATCCGTGTTTGGCAGACAGGTCCATAAACAGC
>JBBKCR010000012.1:5878264-5896432 GCA_037577295.1 Ladigesia roloffi | reverse complement strand
GAGACACAGGTGAAACCAGGGGAAACGAGGGACAGGTGACAAGACTTAATGGGGAGAGGTACAAACCGAGGAGACACACTAGTAAGGAAGCCTACAGAGGGCTGACAGAAATAAAGGGACAAGTTAACCAAACACAAAGGGAAGAAAGGAAAAACAACCAAACAGGAACAGCAGAGACGGCACAGCCGTCACAGGTAATCAGGTGCAAGGCCATTTAAGGCTTTATAGGTCAGTGGTAAAATTTTGTAATCAATTTGATTGGAAGCCAATGTAGTCTGGATAATACTGGACTAATGTCAAATTTCCGGGTTCTCATGAGGACTCTAGCTGCCGCATTCTGGACCAGTTGAAGCTTTTTTAACTTTTTTATTGAAGCAGCCTGACAAGAGGCCATTACAATAATCAAGTCCAGAGGTAATAAATGCATGGACAAGTTTTTCTGCATCGTCGAGACATAGTGCACTCCATTGGTGAAGAAAAGCTAATTTTGTCACATTACTAATATGGGTGTCAAATGAAAGGTGAGGATCTAAGGTAACGCAGAGGTTTATTTTACAGTAGATGTAGGAGAGGCTGAGTAACCAGCAAGATCAAGCATTAGACCTGACAGTTTGTTTCTAGCAGCTTTCGGACCTAAAAGGAGGACCTCAGTTTTATCTGCATCCCATTTTTGATATCGTTAATGCAGTCCCCGATTTTATTTAATTTAAGTTTATCATCAGGGTTTGCAGAGATATAAAGTTGTGTATCTTCTGCATAGCAGTGAAAGCTAATTTCATGTTTCCAAATAATCGCCCCTAAGGGCAGCATGTGGTGGGGGCTCAGGATTCTTCGTTGATACTTGCGAACTGATATCGGTCGGTCAGGTACGTTTTAAACCAGGATAAGGCGGTTCCCGTGATTCCGACAAGGTTTTCTATTCTTTCAAGTAGTATAGTGTGGTCGATTGTACTGAGGTCCAGCAAAACCAGTAAAGAGACAAAACCATTACCAGCCAACAGAGGATAATTGATGAGAGTTCAGTTTGTGTGGCTGGATTAAATGCTGGTAATTTCTCCACTACAGTTGAGGTTGGGACAGTATCTGTGTATATTAAGTCGGGGGGTAAAGGTGGAATAGTCAGATTTCTGATTTGAATTTCTAGTCTAATTTGTTTAACTTTATTAATAAAGAAGTCCATAAAAACCTCCCTAGAGAGATTTTCAGGAACAAGTTGTTCAGCACCTCCCTGGTTCTTGGGTAATGTAGAGATAGCACTGAACAGAAACCTGGGGTAATTTTTATTAGATTCTATGAGGGATGATAAGTGGGCAGAACGTGCCGAGGTAAGTGCTTTGTTGTAATCTCTAAGGCTCTCCATCCAGGTGGTGTGAGAAGGTTCTAAATTAGTCACTCGCCATTTGTGCTCTAATCTACGCGTCTATAAAGCCCCATGTATCATCATTGTACCAGGGAGCAGCTTTTTCTGTCGAACTTTTTTTATGCCTTAGAGGTGCAATCTGACCACACTGGACTGACATTCCAGTGGGGTCTGCCAAAGATCAGAAAAACATTTTTTCTGCACAAATGGTACTAAGGACTGCCCAGACACTTCTATTTGATACTTCACTGTGCTTTTATGCTCATTCACTCAACACATCACAAGTGCAAAAAGCCCAAAAAAGAGTTGCAGGCAGGCTGATGGTTGATGGCCCTATTTGTTAAGCCTCTAAAGACCAGCCCAGTCACATAGATAATTCAGTCATTATTTCAGCGTCACTGGGGTGGTTCCCTCATCTTCATTACCACTAGTTGGGGTAAACATTTGTACCGTAATCCATTGCAGTCATTTATTGTCCAGTTGCACGGAGTGTACTGTCAAAATTTCCCTAATAATACAAAGTCCAATTTTCATTGTTTGTACCTTGATGAAGGAAGACTTAGCTGTACACTACCTTTACAGAAAGGGATATCATAATAAAGTAAAATTACTACAAATGACTATAATAGTATAGTAATATTGTAATAATATAACTATAATACAATAATAATATTGCGTATTATCATAATATATTACTATATAGTATTATATAGTATGATAATAATACAAAACACTACCACTACTTCTAATAATAATAAGAAGAAGAATTGTTTATTATTATTATTATTATTATTATTATTATTATTATTATTATTATTATTATTATTATAGGAAGAAAAAGAACCATATATACTTGCATCATCCACATGCAAATGAAAGGATTTGACACAGATGCACTTCAGAGTTATATTTTTTACATTCCCTTTGGGGGATTTGTTAAGAAGTTTCCATTCATAAAAGCAACCAATATTTTCGGCATGGAAAAGCATGGCAAAAAACTAAATAACAAATCAAATAACAGATAAAACAGATGCAATTATAAAAATAAAAAAATGTATTCTATTGCTAATATTTTGAATTGTTAGTCAAATATTTTAAATTTAACAATATTTTTCACCCTATACAGTGTTTTATCATGTAAAATGGAAGGTACTAGCCATTGACTTACTTCCAAAATATGCCGTTTTTGCATTTTTGGAATGTAAAATACACACATGCACACACAATGAAGTCACAGAGAGTTCACTATGCACATTAAATTTCCTGCCGGTCAACATGGCCTTGAAGGCAGGTTAGCTACTTTAGGATTGTGGTGTCGTAAATGCAGTATGAAACCTCATTCCAAATCCACACTCACTGCCCTCTAGCTTTCATGCCAACTAACTTTCATCAGAATAACATCTGACACCCCTGAGGAGATTCAAATAAATTGTATAGTTACAGGGATTCCAATAATTTAAATCTCGACTGCAAACGCTCCCAAAAATACTCAGAAAGAAAAATACTCTATGGGTATCATGAACAAGGACCTGAATTACCATGTGTGGTAAACAAAAAGGTTTTTATGTTCAATGTACACTTTCATTCTGACATTCACAGACATGTTGTCTTGAATATCACTCATGATGAAGCCTGCTTGTTTGTTTAGACAAAAGCAAACTGTTCTGATCCCATGAATTGTCTGAAAGACAAACGATTATGTGTTTTCAGAAATGAATAGTACCAGATAAATAATAGAAAAAACTCTACAAACTGCAAAGAAACTTCTTTCTGATTCTATTTTCCTATTACTTATACACACTTATACAGGGTACATTGAGCCCTCCCTCCCAGCAGTCCTCCACAGTGGGCTCATTCACCATAGCTGTGCCAATACTAGCTTCATTGGCAGGAAAAGATTTGGCTCATGCTTCATTGTTCTGTTTATTTTTTAATCAAAAACTTTAAGTGCCCTATAAGGTAATGTTTTTCTATTTCAATTTGGAATGGAAGCCCTGAAGTCCTCTGAGGTCTGTTAACATGTCCTACACATTTGGTTGAGACTCGATTACTTTTAACAGTGTTATAAAGCTGTGTGCGCTGGATGCAAACTGCATTTTCTACATGTTGCTATTGCTTGATGGACAAGAAAGGACATTTAGTAGTTCCTAATTATAGTGGTCACATAGGATTATTTTCAGGAAAGTGTAATAAAATGTTTTACGAAAACTGTTCTGTGATTTAAACCTCCCTGGTCCGACTTCCACCTTCACAGCTGTATGTTGTTCATGAGGACAATAAAATAACATCCCCAACCTAAAATAATACATTGATTAACACTGCACTGAATTCCACTGTAAATACAGAGACAATAAATGTCTCAGCCTGGCTAAATCCCAGTGCATCACAAGGTCATAATTATGGCCCAATGAATATGAAAGCTTCCATACAGTAACACAAATCGCAGCAGGAGGCCAAACACTGCTGGTTTAATGGGTCAATAGTGTAGCCCTGACACAGATACATCAACACTGTTGCTCGTGGTCAATCAAGCAAATGAGGTTAATTGCAACCTTTGTTCGAAGCAATGGTAATCCATTGTGTGGGGGATAAGCTTGATGAAACTGACGCCGCATCCATAAATCTGTCGAGTCTGACAGCTTTCTCAAACCTTACCCACCGCATTACAGGGCCGAGAAATAGAAAGAGTACTAAAACGAGACTACTGCTTACACTTATTAGCCCTGTAGCGCTAACTTGCTAACCTGTTCACTTACCAGCTCATTGCAAGCACTCCCTCACCAACAGGCTCCAGATAGAGTGTGTTTTCTCATTGTAAACAAATAGTCTGCATGTAATGGCCTGGTAAACAGGCCTGGGGTGAACATCAGCATCAATGACACTGTAAGCAGAGAGAAATATCCTTATGATCATTTTTGGGTGGTGGGTGTCATACGGTAACATACTTATGTCCCCAACCCTTCTCAAAAAACAACCACAGTTTTTTAATTTTTTCTTTTCTGTTTTCTTATACTTTTTGTATTCTGTGCTTCATTCAGTGTGCAGTAATTTTAGCATGAATGGACAGTGCATGAA
This sequence comes from Ladigesia roloffi, assembly GCA_037577295.1. Lineage (NCBI taxonomy): Eukaryota > Metazoa > Chordata > Actinopteri > Characiformes > Alestidae > Ladigesia > Ladigesia roloffi. The sequence goes on along the minus strand of JBBKCR010000012.1, from coordinate 5,891,997 downwards.
TGGATAGTGCTAAATTAATGCACACTATTATTGTTGAATAGATGGAAACATGCTGGTTTTTGTGCTGTCACAGAAACAATGAAATTAAGATAGGTTGCCTTTGCAGTTTAGTTTTTTTATATGGATTTTTTTGCCATAGACTGGAAAGGGACTGATATGCTTTGAAACTGAAAGTGTTTACAGAAGATGTTTAATTAACAAAAAGATGATATTAGATAATAATGGTTATTATAATTTTAGTAGTAGTAGTAGTAGAAGTAGTAGTAGTGTATATACAGCCTATTGAAACATTTAAAATGTTTCAATAGGCTGTATATATATATATATATGTATGTATATATACACACATAATGATTTTATTTTAAAATGTTTCAGTAGGCTCCCACTACTACTACTTCTACTACTACTATCATCTTTTTGTTACCTATGAATTTACAGAATAAGTGATTACAAGCCAGCATTTTTAAAGCCTACTTACATTTCACTTCTGACAACAAACAAACAAGCAAATAAATAAATAATTAATAAGTTTTAAAAAGAGTCTAAGTCAGTTGTTGTATGTTTAATCTTCTATTTTTGTGACGGTTAAAATATGAAGCTTCTTTTTGGGGGTATAAAGCAACAACAGACCTCCGGCGCATGTAATAAAATTTGTGCCTCAAATGCAATTATTTAAAACAGTTTACACTAATGGGAAGATAAAGATGCAGATGTAGATTTGTGATTTGCCATGTGGCACTGCATTTACTCATTTCAGCCCAAGTTATCTGCGCCGGGCCACCAAATTGAAGCTAATAAAAATGATGTATGGTTGTGTGTCAAATGGAGATACACTTTGCAGGAAGTGTTCATCCATCAAGCTAAACAGCCATCCATTTAACTCTTGACGTAACAGAAACAAAATGGCTTAATCCAATTCTTTGACACTAAAGGGGAGCTTTGGGGTGAACAGGGTGACCACTGTGGAAAATGCAGTGGCTTGTGGTTGTGGTTTTGGTTTGATTCACTGATGCTTTTTGAGTGCACTCATGTGTGTATGGCTGTGGTTTATACTAAAAAAATGAACCAATGATTTTGTCAGACTTACAAACTGAGAATTTGTTCACACATAAATTGTTATCAGAAAAGAAACCTCTCCAAAAAGGAAACAATGATACTTTCATAGTTCTGAATGAAGGTTATTTGAACACGATTTATTATGAGTTCATGAATATATATATATGTTCATAATATGCTTTTTTAAAACTAATTAAAAGATTTTTGACCAGCAAATTTTACCAGAGGCTTTTTTATAACAAACTTTTATCCATTTCAGGTTGTCAAAGATAAGTGACTATACATGTGAACCAGAGCAGTTGAGGCTAAAATAATCAATAAAATTTAAAGGAGAGCTAAGAGCCAGTCTAACACGGCCATGGCTGTTTTCTGGGGTAGTTGTTGTGTGTTTACCCACGTTCACCCCCTTAGTGATGGAGTCAGACCTCATTAGTCAACTGCATGCTCCCCGTCTCCTGAATCCCTGGAGTGTCGCCGCTGCTTCCCCGCTGGACCACCAACATCTGACCTCCACAGCATTGGGGTCATCTCCTTGCCGATCCCTGGAGTTTGGAGGGCACGTTCTTGCAGGGCAGGGAGAGATGTGTAAATGCGTACTTGGACACCATTATAAAACACTCCTCTGAGAGAAAAGGAGGGTTCAGCTGTTCAGGCTTCAGGTATTTCCACAGAAACAGAGTAGTTTGGAAGCAGTTCATATAAAGTATAAACCAACACATATAAAGTTCCCATTAAACTTACCTAATGTAATCTGGAAATACAGTTAGGCATTTTGGCTTTGTCCCCTGTTACTACATACCAAGAGTATAAGTAAAGCATACATGTTGGTCAGTAAAATGTATCAGCCTGGGGGACTGGAGGTTTCAGTGTTCCTGTGTCATTAACCACTGTGTGAAAGAAGCTCCATGCTGTCATTTTTGAGCAAGCGGAAACACGTTTAGAGATTTTCTTTGTTTCTTGTCAGAAACAAAAACATTTTTTTAATATTTAAAAAATATTTTTACATATCAAAATAAATATTGAGATAAGTGAAATCCGACACTTTTGTTAGGAAAGTACAGGAGGTATGAGAATTCAAAACTCACTCCAATCTCTCCAGTAACAGAAGTGTAAAGGTGTCCACTAGACTGACAAGTGACCTTAAACCACCTTTTATAAAGTGAATTGAATTAAAGTAAATTTTTTATTCTAGGTCTGTTCTCACTCTACTTTTGTATTAAACACAAAGCTGTGTTCGGTTATGTGTTGCCATCTATGCCAAGATGTTTAACATGGCTGAGTCTTTAAAGCTGCTATTTTCATTGGAGACTGGATACTGCAAACAGTCTCTCTCTCTCTCTCTTTCTCTCTCTCTCTCTCTCTTTTCTCTCTCGCTTTCTCTCTCTCAGAGTACTCTTCTTTGAGTACCTCTTTACTCACTTTTTTCATCAAAAGTGTTTTTAGAGGTCTCCCTGCGTCAGACAGTCTAGTCTAAGTATTTAATAATTAAATTAATGAGTAACAAGTGATTTATGGTGTATTCCTTTGGTGTCAAGTGCAGCAGAACACGTTTCATTAGGCCTCCACGCTGCTCTTAGGTTACGGCCTGAGTAAACATAATGAGGCCTTTCATTTTAAAGCAGTAGGGGCAATCCTGCTGTAGGTGAAGGGCCCTGTTTATTCTTTGTTAGAGGCGCTCTCTCACATTTCTCAGCCGGGTTTGCTTTTCTTGGCACAAAAAGCACAAAGGCCATCTCCTCCAAGATCCAAATGCGACCTGTTTCCAAGTCCTCTCTTGGCTTCATTCAAGACCTTCACTTTTGGCAAGAAGCAAAGTGGAGTGAGAGGAGAAAAAAAAAGTGTATTGTAATGTGAAAAATACTTCATGCAGTGTTTTCAGCCCAGCTATGGTGAGGTTCACTCAGTTCGTTTTTGTTCTGCTCGGGCTCTTTTAACGACCCTGACATTCAGCGCTGATGCCGTTCGAGCCCCCATTGTGTATTGCAACATTGACAGAGCCTGCGAGAGCAGTCTGCATTTTTGCGGTTATCCGTGGGCTTATTGTCCTGTGCAGAACGCAGATGTCTTTGTTTCAAGCGCATCTCATTTGTCATTTCTGACTCTGAGAACGGGGGGGATAGGGGGGGTGTGGGGCATGTTTGACAGGGCTGTGTGATTAGGTCTGTGTAAACAGTGACTGTTTAAGTACGGGGAAAGTAATATAAGGGCTTTTCTGTGGAAATGATAAGAGGATGTTCATGCAACATTCATTAGAGACAGCAAGCTGGATAACGGCAGACATAATAGTGGTTGTTTTTTTGTAGTTTTTTGGCAAATACATGCTTAATATTTATTTTTTCTTTTCACTTCACATGGGAATAGATACCCACACAAGACATACGTGCTCCATAATGACAAAGATAGCTATCCATGATTGTAAGCTGCTAAAAACAATCAATTATCTAATAATTGGATGGAAAAACATTTTGATAAGGACACTTTATGATAAGGATTTAAGCAAAGGTCTTTAAAAATAATCTTTTTCCCATTTTTATATGTGCATTAATGGAAGTATTGTATTGGTATATACAATATCGGACTGAAAATAAAACGAACAACATGACCCCTCCATTCCTTCCCTAAAGATGAAGGCTTAGAAGTGTAGTTCTAGGGAAAACCTTATGTGTGTTTGAGATTGTGCGGATGTTCTTTGCCTTGGTTCCTCCTGAGGTTTCTTCCTCCAGCTGAGGGATTTTTTCCTCGCCTCATTCGCCTTTGCCTTACTCACTAGGGGCTCGGACCTGGACTCTGTAAAACTGCTTTGTGATAACCTACTTGTAAAAATGTATAAATAAAAATGGAATTTAATTGAATTCTTTAACCAAAAGGTTCTTCATACTTGCCCATCACATTTACTGAAAGAACCACTGACTGAAAGGTGGGAGTCAAATGTCTTCTACAGCACTGCCTCAGACAGCCCTCTGAGGAAGAAGTTCCAGATCAATCCTCTAGATGAACTGCAGCCCCTAGCACAATGTCAGAAGAAGTTAGGTGTGTCGTTGGTTTTTTATCACTGCGTATGCACCCACATAGTGTGAGTCAGGGAGGCGCCAGGAGCCTCACGTATACCCATGACTGCCAGCCCACTTGGCAAAACACATACTATAACCACTCAATATATATTTTATGAAAAGTCATTTGGAAAAGTTGTGACATTCCGCTCAAATGATATCAAATGTGTGATGATCTCCTTAATGAAAGTACACATCAACATTAATGCACAGTTATTAATAATAAAACAAAAGAGAAAAATGTCATATTTAAGTTGTCATGTTTGCTGTTTGAGCAAATGAGCCTTTTTTTTGATCCACTGACTTATGCCTCACAATTCAACACACATACCATGCCCTGTAAATTAGAATGGTTGTATTATTGAAATCTATGTTAATGAAGCAAAACTCTTCCCACATTATTCAGCTAAGAGCACAGAAGATGTCATTCAAGCCTGATATTATGCATTTCATCGCTGCAGCATGAGATTCAATTTCAAGATTTGTTTATTGTCAATACAACAATATACTGATTATACAGTTTATTGAAATGCCATTCCACACAGGCCCTCCATTGTGCATTTTGCAAAATATCAGAAATACAAGAATTTAACCACAAAAATTCAATGATATAGGGCAAGAGACATACACATAACTATACATCTAACCACATTTTATAACAGTAAAGGGAAAATACAAAGTTTGAGTGTGCAGGTATAATAAAGTGAAATGTGCCACTGGTATTTTATTTACAGATGTATGATACATGAGCATTTTGTGTTAAAATGCAGTCTGTAGTATTTTGCGTTGTTATGTCTACAGAAGGTGTTTTGTGCTGTTGAGTTTAACGGTCTTTAGTGTTAAGGGGTGACTGCTTGGTGAAAGAAGCTCTTCAGTGTCTGGTAGTTACAGTTCTGATGTTGTAAACCATCTTCCAGATGGAAGGAGAGTGAACAATGAATATGGGGGGTGGAGAGAGTCCTTTGGTGTGCTGTTCATACTATGAATGGTGTTATTTGTAGAGGTGGGAGATGGCTGGAAGAGGGACCCCATTGATTCTCTCCCCTGTTGTCACTATACACTGCAGGGACTTCTATTCAGCAGTGGTGGAGTTCCCATACCAGACAGTGATGTAGCCGCAGAAAACACTCTCGATGATCCCATTAGGTCACAAGCCTGTGGAAAAGGGTTCATCTAAGTTCAGCATCACCTGTTGAAGCTGCTCATGAGCCTAGAGCAGGATCTGTCAACTTGATGTCAGTCAGCAGCATCCAGACGAGGATAAAGTTTGTCAACTATGAATAGTAATTCTAAGAATGCCTGTCACTGCACTTTTCCTTCCTGATTCATGGCCTACGAATCAGCCACGTCATGTGTTACAAAGGCAAAACCAGAGGGAAAAAGTGACACTATGCTGTCAAAGAACAACAGACTCTTCTGAATCCATGTTTATTTATCTGTTTCTAACTTAGGCCTTGAAGACTAAATTGGATTGGAGGGGAAATAAGCAATAATAAAATTTCTTCTAATTGGAAATGGACTGATCATGATTTAAGTGTTTGCTCACACTCAGGCCAAGTGTCTATGCTCTAGAGTACCATTGCCCTGCATGCTGGAGTGTTTTTATCATTCTAACACACCCAGGTCATCCTAGGAAAGGCTTCAAAATTAGTTAATTAGTTGGATCATTTGTGTTGGCAGGTGTGTGTGTGTGTGTGTGTGTGTGTGCTACTCAAGGACCAGCACTACTATAGAGCAGAGGTCCCCAACCACCAGGCCATGGACCTGTAACAGTCCATGAGTCATGTTGTACCAGGCTGCACAGAAAGACAAAATTAAAATATTTTATTGGTTATCAGAGTCTTAAATATATTTTCCTTCTTGCATACATGATAAGGCACACCAAGCTAGCAAAAATGAGTGAAAAACAATCCCCCGTTTTAAATATCTATACGGGTCTGTGAAAATGTACATGAAGCTGGTCCATGGCAAAATGTAGTTTGGGTACCACTCCTGTAGAGGATTACAAATCTTTTCTGTCTTATCAGTTAACTAACAAAAGATAATTATTAATTACTAACTGATCTTGTTGGGACAAACTGGAATGCTTCTTCACATAAAAATGACAACTGTGGTTAGAAGAACAGTTTTTAAGCTGTGAATCATCCTTGAGAATTTTATATTTGAGGAAAACCCCTTCTTTTTATGCTTTTATGTAGATTTTTTGAGGGATAATGAGTGAACCACACAAGAGGGCAGATTAGATTCTGCTCACATTCTGCTAACCTCACTGGCACATTCTGGTGTTTACATAGTTAGTGTAGATGTGTAGACGGAGAGAGGTTCCATGGAATTATTTGATATCCAGCATTCTTGTGTAAAAGCATCTTCAGGTTTTGGCCTGTAGATCGCTGCCAAACTTGTTGATGATTGTCACATCAAATGTTTTCATTAAGAAATCAGCAACTGGCCACACCTCTGTAGGGGTGCATTGTGTAAATATGGATCCTAACTTCCTTGAAGAAACTAGATGTTTGAAACATCTTACACCATCTTTGTGAAATAAATCTAAAGACATCAAAGCTTTAAAATGTAACATTTGAAACTGTGCAGTAATAAAACAAAACATAAAATTTTATGTAATTTTATGTAAGCTGAATAAAAACCTTGGCTTCCTGACAAATCCATTTTCATTGTATCTATTTTTTATTTCTTCACACCTGCACTCTGGTGGCTTGATTATCCTCTGTGGCTTGGGATATTTTTCCATGCTTGAAGAGTCTTCACTGACGCAAAATGCAAGTTTAAAATGATCTTTTACTGAAAGTTATACGTATTAGTCATTTGAAAAAGAATGACTTCTTTTTCAATCGGACTAACGACTGCAATTTAATTTGTTTTTAGTAATTTAGTTTGTTATTTGTAATGTTTTGTGTGTCATCCCTTGCCCTTTGTTTAATGCTGCTAAATGCCTTTTGTAAACTATACTTATGGTGCGATCCTAGTCATTATGGAAAGTTTTCAGCCTTTTGACACTATGCTGTTTTGTTGTTGTGCTTTTTTTTTCTTTGTCATAATTTGCACTTTGGTGAGTGATGCTGTATGTTGCCAATTGGCCCATAGAGAAATAAACACTATGTATGTGTACACAGTTGGTGATGACATAATGGAACTTTCAACTAGAGGTCGACCGATATTGAATTTTGGCTCTCTCCACCATCGTCACTCCATAAGAGCGAGCCTTCTCGTCTTGTGTGCATACGAGAGCCCTCCTGTCCTCTTTTTTAATTTCTCCAGTTCCGACAGCAGAACCATTACCGTTAAAGCTTATCGATAATTTTATAATGAGGCACCAGGGCCGAGTAAGACCCGGGTTTTGGTACCCATTTAGAAAGCTCCCTAAATATACTTAACTATCCAACTATATTGTATCCCACTTTTGGCAATTTTTTGTAAAACATTCATTCACACAAACTACTTTTAATAAAGGTCTGTGAAATATTGCATCCATGATGAATAGTCACGTAAGCCTAAACAGTAACGTAATAAAACAAAGTTAAACAATGTTGCCAAATATTGAACAAAGATATTAATACATGCATAATACATTATGAACAGTGCTTAAGTAAAGTAAAGCTACTTACAGATGCTTAATTAAGAAATTCTTAAGCAAAATAATACGTTCATGTGATGGACTTATTCATCACACATAAAACTTTAATAGATATGTTTATTAATAATTAACTAATGAGAAATGACTAAAAGGTCATTACTAACAGATGATTAACAAAGTATCAACGAAGACTTTACTAATGCTTAATAAATGCTTAAAAGGGAGGAGTTATTATAAAGCATTATTCCAAATGGTGGAGGCCATGTAGGTGTATCTGGTAAATATATGTTCCTTTTGCTCAGAATCATGAATAATGACTTTATATAAGAAAAGACTTCAACTCATCAAATGTTACTTTGTGATGCCTTAGCAGAAATATTGCTGTAGTTCCTGGAAGATTTATGAAAGGTTCGCCTATTTTGTTAAGATTAATTTATGTATTTCATTATAATTAGGTATTTACTTGCTGATATGCCTGTGGGCAGCCCTCAAGGATTAGGTCTGTGTAACCTTACACCACCACCAGCACCACTCTGCCCCCCTGCTGGCTCCAACCTTGCTTTCATTAGTCAAAGCAATCAGATGTTTATGTTTCATCAGATTTTTGACTGCTTGTGCCTAGAGTTCAGTGTAAAAATGTTATGGAGGCAGCACGTCTCCAGCTAAAGTACTTCTTACAGCTTATACATTAACAAAGCGGGAGGGTCACCGCTTTTTGATCCTGTAAAACTACATTTAAATCTTTCCAGAGTGAAGCGTTCCTCTGATATATTTGTGTGGCTGCACTGTATGAATAGCAAGGGGACATATGTTGCAGGGATGAAAATGTGGGTGTGAGAGGCACCTCAGTGATTAATTAGTGAAGTCTTGATGGCAAGGACAGGTGCAGAGAGAGTGGAGTAATGAGAGTTCCTTGGGGAACAAAAGTAGCACATACACTGTGATACACTCAGGAAGGCCACATATTTCACAATATGTCCTAGATCCCATTTTGGCACGCCAACCCTTAAGGTGCATTGTGTGTATTTTTGGCATTGTGACAATAACTATATTAAAGATGTAATTACATCAAACACTATCAGTAAAAGCAATTGAAGTGACATTTCACTCCAGGCCACCTACACCATTGTTTCCTGATAACTGACATAAATGCATATAAAGGCTTATTCCAGAAAAGGCTAATTGTCATAAATTCTGTTTAGTCCATTTTTTATTTAACTTAGCGGATCATGACAGGCAAATTGGAATGAGTTTCAACAATGTTTATATAGGTTTGTTTCAGTTTTCATGAAAGCTTTATGTACAGTATGACATGTAGCGTAATAAATCCTGACAAGCAGTAATGTGTTTGCTAATTTATAAATGCAATGCAAAATAAAAAGTAGCTCAGTATGTTATAAACCAATAAAGGAGGTACCAAGAGAGCAGGTCATAAACCTTAGAAGTCACAGGCGTGGCTGAACCAGTGCAGCTTGTGTTATGAATGAATTAAAAATGAAAAAGAACTTAGTTAATGTAGTGATGATGACTGGAGTGACTCAGACAGCTGGTGACAGAGGGTCTTTTTGAATCTCTGCCATCTCCTACTCTTGAGGCCCCTAAACATCTCAACTTAAATATGCCGATGTTGGTTCAAAACCTTACAAAACTCTCCCATTCACAGCCCCCATTTTTATTATACTGATCTTCAGATCTACTTGATAGTACTTTTTGGCATGGTTTACTGATGCTTATGGTAGCCAGTTGGCAAGGTTATATTCTGTACTAGCATTAGGCTCTCGAGAGACAGATCGAGCAGAACAATGACAGTGAGAGAGACATGGTTAGAAAAGTGTCTCATTGGGGAATGTGTGTGTGAGTTTGAGTGTGAGTGTTTGTGAATGTGTGTGTGTGTGTGTGTGCATGTGAGTGTGTGTGTGTGTGTTTGTGTGTGCGTATGAGTGTGTGTGTGTGTGTGTGTGTGTGTGTGTGTGTTGAGGGGAGGTCAATAGCCCTGCTGGAGCATCTCCACAGCAGCCAGCCCGGTTGTACATCAGCCCAAATTAAATCACTATCTCACCATGATAAATGTCTTCGCCAGATGCCCCCCCCCCTTCCAGCCCAGAAGAAAGAGAGGGAGAGGGGAAAAAAATCCAATTCCCTTTTACTTTTTCCCGTTGCAGACTAACGCGTGTGTCAGCTGACCTGAAGAGCCGCACGCACAGCCCCCAGGACGGTGGGCGCTTGATGTCCCGCCACACGTCCCGAATCCGCTTTATCACAGAGAGGCACGAGGCGCCCCCGACTGACGGAGATCCGGTGGTGGGGGCCAGAGGCCAGACCTGAAACCTTCTTATCTAACTCTGATTTAAGAGCTTCAGACGCGCGGCTGCACCTTTACACTGCAAAAGCTGTTTCTGGCAAATATATATGTAGTTATATATACATAAATATATATAAAGAAATGTTTAAAGGTGTATGTGAGTGTGGAAGGGCAGTGTGATAGTGTGTGGACATTTGGAATGTGTGTGTGTGTGTGTGTGGGGGGGGATGTATGTGAGTCTGTGTTGTGTGGAAGGGGTGTGTGCGTGTGTGTGAGTGAGTGGAAGGTGTGTGTGTGTGAGTGTGTGGAAGGAGCGGGTGTGTGTGTGGAGGGTGTGTGTGTGAGTGTGGAAGGGGTGTGTGTGAGTGTGTGGAAGTGGTGTGTGTGTGTGTATGAATGTGTGGAAGGGGTGTGTGTGTGTGTGGAAGGGGGTTTGTGAGTGTGTGATGTGTTTGGAAGGGTGTGTGTAAGTGTGTGATGTGTTTGGAAGGGTGTGTGTAAGTGTGTGGTGTGTTTGGAAGGGTGTATGTGAGTGTGTGGTATGTTTGGAAGGGTGTGTGTGAGTGTGTAATATGTGGAAGGGGTGTGTGTGAGTGTGTGGTGTGTTTGGAAGGTTGTGTGTGAGTGTGTGGTGTGTGGAAGGGGGGTGTGGTAATTGTGTGATAAAGATAAGGTGTCTCCAAACAAAATGGTGCCTGAGAACTTTCCTCTCCTCCACCGCAAATGAATCGTGAAACGAACCGAATCGAGAGACAAAAAATCGTGAAGCGAACCGAATCGTGGGTTCGGTGTGTCGTTCCAGCCCTAGACCAAATACTATTAAAAATAATCTTTTTATCATATTGGCCATTTGTGATGGAAAAAAAACACTTACACTTAAGTTACACATTGGTGAAGTATATCCATCTTATATCAGTCATGCAGGAATGGTAAAACTCTTTTCCCCGGCTCGCTCTAAGCCCTCCCCGGCTGTGGCTCGGGGCTCGAATCTGAGAGAGCTTTCAGGTTTTCTCGCGAAAATGCCATTGATTTGGAAACCTCTATCAAAAACACTTAGCTAAGTGGTTCGAAAGGGTCGCGGTGCGTGTTTGGAGCCAATAATTGTGTTTAACTCTGCATTTGGACACTGATTAAACATGTCAGCCCTTTTCAGCTCCGCACCTCGGAAACACTGGAGGTTTTTTAAAACAAATATCCTGAACGTTTCACCACTGTTTTTTATCTCTGGGAACCTGGAGGCCGTTTTTAATCTCTCCACTTTGGTCCAGGCTGTCGTCCAAACATCATAAACGGCAAATTATACCAGTGAGGTGATGGCGTAAGAGCAAGAGTCCATGCTTTCACAGGCTCCACCTCATACAAACTCACACTTTCAACAAACAAATAAACATAAACCCCCCTTACATCATCCTGAACAGAGTGGAACTGCTTTAGATGGGAAGGCGCAAGAAGGTTGTTCTGGTTTTGACATTAATAAGCAAGAATGTTAACTTTACTACAACCATTAGTGCAATCTCTACAATTTTTAATCCACTAATATCAAAGTAAATGTACAATAAGGGGAGGGGGAGGAGCCACAGGCTGGAACTGACACCCACATACTGTAAATTCCGGATTATAAGCCGCTACTATTTTTTTAAATTAAATACGGTACGGCTAATGCCTTTTTTCCGTCCTGCCCAAAATATTTCGCCTCGTAACCAGAGCTTAGATCGGGACCAAAAAATGAATCCCGGCCCGACCTGAGCACCTCGTGTCCCAGCTCAGCCCTAAACATTAACTTCTACAGCTTCTCATGTGATGTCTTTATCTTCCCACCAGATTATGGAGGAATCAATAAGAGTATGGATAAACAACTTTATCGATAATCAGTGCTGATATTAGTATCCTCCCCCAGATTTAGAGTAAGGACATCCTATTGGCTGCCACTTAATATCTCGTTAAATCTCTAACACTCGTCTGGTGACATTATGGTGGTCGTTATATTTGATGGCTTTTCATAGGTCAATATTGATTAATATGAAACAATGCCATTTCTTAGTTAATAAAGGAACTTGAAAGATGAAAAAGCGGCAAATGTATCAGTTAGCAGAGTATCTGGTGTGTTTTTGATTAAGTATTACTGATTAAGTATTACTGATTAAGTATTACAAGTGTCAAAACTCTCAGTAGACACAAAATCTTAGACTGGAAGTTTATGGATTCTGATCCATTGAAACAGGGTTTCAGGTTGAATGGAGATGTTTGTGTACACTAGTGCATTAGCACAAAAGTTCACATGTGTTTTTTTTTTCTCTCTGTCCTCGCTTGTACAGTCTCTGCCTCTGATTGGCTGACACTGAAACGCGTTCCCTGGTTAAACCAATTATTATAGTCCCTTCATAAAAGGGGTGGTATCTTTGGCACGAAGGGAATCTAAACACGAGAACACAACAAGACCACAGTGTTCCTGTGTGTGAGATGTCATCACGACTATTCGACTCGACTTCGGCTATCTTAATGGGTTAGTCAAATTGAAAAAATCTGAAGTCGTTAATGCCCTAGTTTACGCTGAGACATCCATCTAGACCAGGGCTGGGCAATTAAGTTCTTCAGGGGACCACGTGAAAAATATGAACAGGGTTGGAGGGCCTAACTGGTGATAACTTCATTCTGTTCTATATTAATTTTCTCCTATTTTAAAAAGCAGTAAATTTTATATTTTGATAAACTGCTACTATATGCAGAAGTATAAGAATATTCTGTATTTATGTACATAGGTATTAATTGTGTTGTAGGTTGAAGAGGACAATACTTCTATAAGTATATTTTTTTTAGATTGAGAATTGGATTTGTTAAAAACCGACAACTTAAATATAAATATAATATAAGGGTTTATCATCACACAGAGCATTCATATGTGCCAAGTTATGCTGAAATATGAGGCTACAGGTGACAATAAACTAAGAGCTGTTTGGGAGGCTCTCTGAAAATAACCAAACTTCTCGTCGCTGTAAACGTTATGGCCATCCGATCTGGAGTATGTGGTATTCACAATGCAAATGTGTAGCTAATTTGAGTAAATTACACTGCATACTCGGTCCCACCCCTGAGACACCATGAGAGACTAAAAGACCTAAATAGACCTGGTCTATACTATACAATAGGGGTATGATCCAGTCCCGGAAATGTGGCACCGCGGGGCGGTAATAAACCCTCTACAGTCCCTCATACCGCATCAGGCTTCATAATCACGCAGGAAAGGTGTTGTATATCCTTGCAAGTACATGTCGCTGACTAAGCCTCAGTGAAGCAAGGCTTTCCACTGACTCAATCTGACTCCAGTCAGGGAGGAGGGCCTGGAGGCTGAGAGCACGGAGCTGGCGTGTGAAGGACTGTAATTCCAGGTGTGACTCCATATTGATATCTGGGACGACGGGCTGGAAATCACACGCACTTGTCACATTAAGGCTCATTCAGAGAGGCGGGAGGCCCTTGAAAAGCACGCGAGGCTACGGGTGGAACTTTGCTCAGTACAGGCGTTCCCAGAGTCGTCCTGACCCAGATATTTCTTACATATAAGAGGAGAGGAAAATGAGCACCTGACAGAACACCGGGCCCACTGTAATCACAGGCTCAGGATGCCTGGTCCCCGCATCGCTGCAACACAACACTGCAGTGTCTCAAAGAGAGAGGGGGGCAGAGGGAGAGACAGAGAGAGAGAGAGAGACAGAGAGAGAGAGAGAGAGAGAGA
>JBBKCR010000012.1:5849336-5859336 GCA_037577295.1 Ladigesia roloffi | reverse complement strand
CATCTTTGTGGAGGTTGATTATATATTTCATTTCATACACAAATGTTCCAGTCTCTGAGTTTAGAAAAAGCACTCATGTTCTCTGTTGGACTCACGTGTGCAGGCCATGGATCGTGGGTCCATGTCGGCGCGGTAGTAGCCCTTCTCGCAGGCGCACTCGGAGGCTTCCTCCTGGTGGGAGTAGCTGTGCAGGGGACACTTGCTGCAGTAGCCGTCCATGGAAGACGCCTTGTAGGTGCCCGGCCTGCAAGCTGCAACGCGCAGAGGAAAGACACATAAGGACAGGCTCTAATTATCAAGGTTCTTTGGGTCTCTTTACACGTTACAACAGAAAACAACATCCGATAATCAGAAATAGCACTTTTGAAATTTCACTGTGAGCATTTTCATCTCCTGACCCTGTATGGGAACGCTGGAGTGCCGAGAGACACGGGATGCAACTCGAAAGGTTTATTGAGAAAATATATATAAACAAAACCATGAAAATATGAGGCATTCTGGGTTACAGGACAATACAAACTCTACCTTAATTTACCCCTGAAAATATGCCAAACACCTTCATTTGAATTAAGTGGCCATTAATTCATAAACCGATCCCTTAATTTTACCTTAAAAAGGGGATTTATGATAAGAGTGTGAAACCCCTTAATCCTAAACATAAGGCTTTTTTTTCAGGAGGTTTGGTTATTTAAGGGGCAAATTAAAAAAAGTAAGTGAAAAAATCAGTAGTTTTATCTTAATTCAACTTAATTTGTTCACTTTTGCCTTAACTGTCCTCAATTTTCCTGAAATTAAGGTAAAAATCAAGGTCAATATAAGGGGTCAAATTAAGGAGTTTTTACAAAGAATCCACGAAACTCAAAGTAAAAAAAAAGGCGTATAAATACACATAATAGACGATAAGATACACCCAGGCTGGGGAGGAGACAGGAAAACCACAGACGAGCAGGATAACAAGGTGGCTAAAACCAATACAACAGACTATCATCAATAAAGGACCTGGAGAATGTGAAGAAAATGACAGAAAATGACCAAAAGCCCAGAAAACTGGGAAACTACAGAGAAAACATTACAGAACATTTCTGGAATGACTCTTTTTCTATGTCCTGAGATATTGCAACATCTCCAGCAGAAATATAGGTCAGGCGGTGTGCACTTAAATAAGCAAAAGGAGAAAAACGACTCGGAGTACAAGAGTTACTAATAGCTTCCTGAGACAGAAGGTCCCACAAGGACTCCACCAACCAGAACGTCCCCGGATTTGCATTCCGGCGCGTTCCCGGCTCAGGGTCCACGCCCTCGCTGTGTTTACAAACCTCGCAGCCTCTACTCGGACGCGTTTTATTCGGCTACAAACACTCCCTAATAGAAAAAATCTTTCTAGGCCCTCAGGATTCTTCCTTTTGTCCCCTGTCCTCCCCCTCTCCCCTCACGTCCCGTCTCTCTCGCCCCACTGCATGACCCAGTTTCGAGAAGTCTCCGAGGATCCTTGTGCAAGTACACGAGAGCGAATTCCCTCCGTTTCCCTCCTCGTTCGCCAGACGTTTAAGAGGAGCACTTACGGAACAGCGCCTGCTTTTAGAGCCAGCCAGGTCAGGTCAAGTCAAGTCAAGTTTATTTTTATAGACCATCAACTAAAGGTCACCCAATGTGCCTGGCAGGGTTCAAATTTTGCCTAATTAATTCCAAATTGTTTAAGGTGCACATGCTTTTCAATCAAAAGTGTTTCGAAACCACATCAAGAGCCATACTGATCCAATCGAATGGGTAGATGTTGAAAGACAAAATGTGGTATCAGGTCTCTGAGAGTTCCATTTCCATTATAGTTTGGGCAGTTGGAGGGGACGATTGGATTTGGTTTGGATGTTAGGAACATGAGCAGCCGAGGGTAAAAGGTCAATTTTGATCACATTAACATGAATGTGATCCTGTTTCGAGCATTCAAACATACAATCGTGGACCAATTGGAGATAATACTCGCTTTGATGAAGTAACTTTTCATCACATGAAGATACGTCAACCGCAATTCAAGCAAAAAACAGTAAAAAGAATAACAATACTTTAACAATAGTTTGTACAAATGACTAGTGACTGACAAACAAAAACAAACACAAAAACACAAAAACGCTATCTGGGATAGAAGCTCTATTCTGATTGGTTCTGGAGATGCTTACAACCTGCGATAAACTTTACCTGCTCTGGAGGCAATAATTCAGTTTAAACCGTGATATGGGCTGGACACTTTGGCTTAAAATGTACCCAGCCAAAGCCCTGCCTGCGTAAAGGAAAGTCCCTCTTCAGTGTTTAATGTGTTTCTTTAACCAACAGGTGAAGCTGTGCTGAAAAATCACGGCGCCCCCGAAGATCTGTAACTGTACGTAAATGCAGGGGGGGAATGCTAATGAATCCCGAAGGCAAATGTATTTGATTGCCATCAGGAAGGATGAGGCTGTGGGGGGTGGGGGGGTGGGCATGTGGGAGGTTGGCCGTAAATCCAGGGAGCAGTTAAAGCGCGGTGGGCAAATTGGACGATCCTGGCCGGCCGGCGAGGTCAAGCCATCGCTGGTGTCGGAAACGCAATTCAATTGATGGATCAATGGCGTGATGAATTTACCCTCGCCTTGATTGCGCGTGCGAGGCGGTGAAGGTCACGGATTTAATCAAGGCCCTCGCTCGTAAATCCGGGTGTTCTGATGCCGCGATCCCGGCGGCTCCTCTGCGTTTCTCTCTCACGCCCACCGATCTCTCCTGGACCTGACGCCTCGACGTGGAAAACAATTATCACAGTATAATGCTGGAAAGAAAATGTCATCTGCAAATTCAATTACACAGGGGCTGGAGGGGTTTGCTTGAGTAGAGATTTATTAGCAAAATCACCCACCTCCCCCCCAAAAAAGTGGATAATTAAACAGAGACCGACTTCTAATATGGTTCATAAGGAAAAAAATATGCTAATAAGGCTAGCGTTGAATCATCACTCAAGAATAGGCTCTAAGCACATAGCTACCCAACCCCTGCTATTGCAGATTAACTGGTAGAAGGGAATATGTCTCGCCATTTCTACTTTAACTCCATCCTCAATAAAGAGGAAAAAATACACTTTCTCCTTTGTTACGAAAAAAGAGTGAGCTCCAAAAACTTGCTAAGCATCAGATGATCGTTTATTTCATCTTAACTTCTTGTCTTATACATGGGTCAACGACATGAGACCTATATATTCTGTCCAGCTGTTTGTTTTTTAAGTAAAAAAATGTTTTAAATGTACAAAATCATACTTACTATATGTAGTATTTCCCATATATGTACTCACTTAAACTTTTAAAAATCAGGGGTTCATTTTTCTGGAGTTTAATGTCAAAGAATCATGTGTTACGAACAATAAGAACAATAACTATATTCAACTCAAAATAAAATCTCATTTCTGTAGATGAAACATTAAAAAGTGATTCTATATGCTTAAGTAAATGGTATTTTTAAAACATTTTTATCAGTTTTATGTATTTTACTGGTAAAATGAGTCAGTTAACTACATTTAATTTGGCGACTGTGATATTATCTAGCTAATATAAGAGAGCATCATTTACAAAACTCAAAAGAAATGCAAACACTTGTTTCTTAATGCTTGATCTTACTAACAAAAAAAATAGTTTGGAGATAAATTGTGGTCGCACCAGATGACATTTTTTTGTTTTTGGGGCTATAATATGTAATTGACTCACATATACTATTAGATCTGTGGAGTCTCTTGCTGTCTTCAGACATTGCCTGAAGACCCACCACTTAAAGGAACACCTTGGTGACTCACTATCTCACTCACTCCGCTTGCTTGTGATTTACAAAAAAAAAATCCTTACCCATACCTTCCTAACCTTGTTTTACCTTCTGACATCCTTTCATAGATGTTGCTTACATATATTTGACTGGTGTTATTTAGGTACCATTTGAGACGTTGATCAGGTGTGCAGTATCTTAGTTGAATGATGGATGTTGACTTAAGTCTTTCTTTCCAGGTTCTAGATACAGGCACATCTTCACTGTGAGGCCACGATGCAAGTTTAGAAGTTAAGTTACCTCAAAATATAGAAACAAGCAATTAAACAATAGCTTATTTATCGTTAAATACAAAACTGGCCTGTAAGAACAGGCCAGTAAGAAAGCCAACGCTATCTGACCAATCAGGTCTCAGCCCCACCTCCTTAGAGCATTAAGTCTGATGCCACCCACTGGGCGTGAAGGGTAAAGGGGAGGACCAGAACTGCTGAGAGTCTGTAGAACCTCTTCTTCACTGAGATCTGAGAGGAACAGCTACCTAAACTTAATATTTTACAAATAACTTAACTTCTTTGTGATCTAAGAGGGTTCTGGTGGTTCCTCTGTATGTCTACTATCAGCTCTTAGTTATAGGTTTCCTGATGTTGAGGACTACATGCTGTGTGAACACATATTTACATCTTTCTGGATGAGAATGTCTGTGGAATCCTGTAACCACCCACAGAAATGCTCACCTGGAGGCGTGGCGGCACCAATAAAGCACCAATAAAGCTTTCGCTACTGATGCAAAGGTCATTTTTGAGATGATGATTAAGGAACGCTCCGCTGTCCCAACCTTCGACAACAGGCAGTAAAACACCCAGGAGGTGCGTCCCTGCGAACGTTCCACACAGGACATCCTTCAGCGTCCCGCAATTAGCTAACGAAGCCCTCGCCGAAACGGACGGAGGTTACCGAGCGGGGCGAGAGAGAGAGTGAATGAAAGTCTAATCACTGGTTAAGTGTCTGGGCACGGTGCCCCTGTTGGGCTCCTGCTGGGGGGGTCTGCCTGGCTGCTCCTCCCTGGCACCACTCCACGGTCCGACCACACACACACACACACACACACTCAGATAAACAAACAGGACCTCTCTGCTGGAAGAAATCCCCCTCTGTGTAAGCAACTCTCTTTAAGAGTCTTTGAGGGCTGAAAAGAACTCCAAAGTAAAGTGTGACCTTCAGACCATGATGGAAAACACTCCAGCTTCTCCGTCCCCTCGAAAAATAAAGGATGGACAGAATAACCACAGAATAACAACTTCAGATTCATCTCCTTTGCTTCTATTAAAGCTTTTTTTCTAGTTGGGAGGGTTTTGCCTCTTAATCAGAGGACGATTCGAAGTTGGCATTATTGATTATATACAACAGAAGCAGTGGAATGGTCGGCAAGGATGGAACTGTGGAATCGTCCCGTCACTTAAATGCAGTCAATAGTTTAGACACCCACTGTGATTCTCTACCCCTGCATCTATCTCAGTTAATATTCTTTAAAATTACACTCAGTATTTTTTGCTTACAAATACATTTACAGTATGTTCACCGTTTGAGGACATTCATAATGTATAACATCTACTAAAAGCCAAATCATATGATCATAAGGTGTTAGATATCTAAGGAGCTATTCAGTGTTGAAACAGTAACTAGTGTATTTAATGTTAAAGGACAGTCTAGAACGTTTATAGTTAAAGGACAGTCTAGAACGTTTAAAGTTAAAGTACAGTCTAGAATTTGACTCTGCAGCTCCAACAGTCAGTTAATAGGAGTCAGACCTGCACTGGTACAGATTCTCTCCTCTTAGGAAGGAGACCGGATTCATTTCACACATTTTCATTTAGAGTTGTTCAGCATTTCAGTTGAACCTGAATAAAAACCTGCAGGTTAGGAAATAAATACAGTATGTGGTGTAAACTTCTGTCTGCTAGTGTGAAGTTTTACTGTAAGTTGTGTAATCCTGAAGTAAATCCCATGTCAGCCGCGTCTCCTGATTCATTTATGAGTGTCCGAGAACATCGAAATTCAGGCTGGAGGAAGTGTGAAGTAGGGCCCTGTGTGTGTATTGGTGTGTGTGTGTTTGTGCATGTGAAATATTATATGTGTATGTCTATTTCACATGTTTATTTGAATGTGTATGTCTATATGTGTTTGCATGTAGGTATGTATGTATGTGTGTGTGTGTGTGTGTGTGTGTGTGTGTGTATGTAAGTATGTGTGTATGTTTATTTGTATGTGTTTGTATGTAGGTATGTGTGTGTGTGTGTGTGTGTGTGTGTGTGTGTCTGTGTGTGTATGTAGGTATATGTGTGGTGTGTGTTTACAGGTATGTGTATGTCTACATGTGTGTTGTGTTTGTGTTTCTATGTAGGTGTGTTTGTGTGTGTGTGTGTGTGTTTGTGTATGTGATTGCATGAGTGTCAATTTACATGTGGGTGTGTGTGATCATATATTAGATCCCCTGAAGGCCCTAAATGTCTTTCTCTGTGCAGTTTAAAAGACATAACCCCCCACAATGTACCCCCCACCCCCCACCCCCCACCTCAGTTGAGTCGATCACCTGTCCACACGGCCCCCTCTCATAGAGCGCCAATTAAAAGGTTAAAGGTCAAATGGATGGAAAACATGGTTAAATACGGACAGCCTGTCACAACATTTTTTCTGAGCCGCTTCCACCCCCCCATGCCCCCCCAACCCAACCCCACCTCCCCCTGAGTCGAACCGACTTCGGCCTCCACAGTGAAGCACTTTGTGTTGGAGTACAGACGGGCCCACACAGGCTAAAGGGGCTCTAACAGTTAAAGAGCTTCTTTAAGAGCACTTAGGGGTAAACGGTGACCAAACAGTGCAGACGAGGACATCATGCACTTAGTTTCACATGGTTGCGCCGTCTGGCTGTATTATATATTAAAGTGTCCTGCCACACCGGTGTGCTTTGGAATGTTCATCAACACTGCAGGTTAACTGGCAGTCAAGTTTACAGCAGATATTCAATCAACTTTATATTTATATTAGGGGTGAGCTATATTTATATTAGGGGGATTTAAAATAACACAATATTTTTTTCTATAATTAACTGATCGGAATAAACCAGTTAAGAAATGTACACCAGTTAATCACACCATGTGACTTTAACTTGTCCTGGTTCTGGCCACGGGTTCCCAGAACAGCCCGATTCCAGAACGGACCAAAACCAGAACAGCCTGATCCCAGAACAGCCTGATTCCAGAAAAGCCTGATCCCAAAACAGCCTGATCCCGGAACAGTCCGTTCCCAGACAGCCTAATTCCAGAACAGCCCGATCCCAGAACAGCCTGACCACAGAACAATTCGATGAATTAATCAGAGAGTATTAGTTAAAGAGTTTGTAATCAACTCAGTGGTACTTTTTTACATTTGATTCAACTAAACTTGGACTGAACTTGGACTGATGGATGGAGTGCCGTGCAGGACACTCAAAAGCAAAAGGCACACAATACAGAAACACACACACGGGCCACAAAGCAACACCAAACCCTGCAGAGCTTTCATTAGGGTTACACGCCCGTAGAAACCGTATTCTTTGATCACTTCTATGGCACTATAACTGTAGCATATAACCATAGCATAAAAATCTATCATCCCGTTCAATGAGTCAAAGCTAAAAGAGTCACAACAGTTTAATAAATTGCCATTATCGTATCGGCTTTCTTCCTGCTTTCATTCTTCTGATAGAAATGTTCACTTCTGTGACGTCATCCCTGACCAGTTTCCATCCAGCTGCTTATACCACTTATTATCATTTATAAAATTGTCTTTCTTGTATCTTACTCAAAGTCGGATAGAGGAAAAAATTGTTTCTCTTCCTTAGATCTTTTAGGGAAAATCTCAAAATCGGAATCAGAAAAATGTATCGATGCTGGGGAAACTTTTGTTACGACTGCACAGACACACGGAAACACAAAGACAAAATATGAAGTCTAATTAAATCCACTTAAACTCTGCAGAGTCTCGGTTTCTCTCAGTTTTTCTACTTCATTCTTTTCAAAATGTGATTCCTCTCCATGGATCATTTTCTTGCACTTAGGAAGTTTTTGGTTCCTCTCCCTGTTTTTTCCGGCCTCTCTGCCTCTCTCTGTGATGCTCATTAGGGGTCTGCGTTCATATTTGAGAAGAAGTTTCTGGACAACCTCTGTTGTTTTACACACTGTAGATCAAACCGTGATGAACAATTTGGGGTGTTTCATGGGCAAACATGTCCAAACCCATGACTTAAACCCGTCAGTGCATGCAGTCGCTTCCAGGACATTTCAGGCAGGTGTAAGTAAGTAAAGCATTGTCCTTCCATTTGAGCTTCGCTGTTGTATTTTGATATATATCAGTAATCCGGAACACTGTCTCCTGGGTTAAGTGCATATAGGGCATGTATTTTGGTTCGTATACTGGGTGTAGCAGCCTGTGGCCTGTCCAGCAAACCATGGAGCTTTTAAATGACAATAAAAAATAAAGTATGATGTCATAAAACCAGACTGGTGCTAAGCTTTGAACAGGAGATTGCAAGTACCAGTAGGGATGCCACAGCCATCTGTAAGTTGAAAAGAGCAAAACTGGCATGCATTCTGTCTGGGTAAGATGGAGGCCCCAGGAGATTTTTAATGGAGAAATTATATCACCATGTTGCTAAAATTATTAACTGTAGATCAAACTGAGATAAAAAAAAACTGTTTCATGGGCAATTGTGTCCAGACTCAGTACTTAATCACGTCATCGCATGCAGCTGCTTCCAGGACATTTCAGGCAGGTGAAAGAAAGTACACCATCATGCTTTATTTTGAGCTTAATCAGGGCCGCAAACTCAAAACCTTCTGATCCCAGAACAGCCCGATTCCTGAACAGGCCAGTTCCAGAGCAGCCCTGTACCAGAACAGCCTAATCCCAGAACAGTCTGATCCCAGGACTTCCTGACACCAGAACATCCTGATACCAGAACAACTCGTAAAGTAGGTTCAGCTGGTCGTCCGCAGGTAACCCCCCTCTTCCCCTGTAGCGACCTGAGGGAGAACAGGCGCTGCGCTGTGGGTGAGCGGCAGCTCCTCTTATATTAGGTTATAAACCCAAACGAGATGTGGTTTTGAAAGTTTGCTCAGAGCGCCGCCTTGTTTTTTCGGGCCGGCGGCCAGGGAATGCGAGAGGCAGCGGGAGAAACGGCTTCAGCGTCCCGCCAGGAACCGCACCGGCCTGGAGCTGCCCTTAATCGCCAGGAATCACATCGCGATTCAGGCGGAGCGAGAGAGTCTCTGGCTTTAATTACGCCTTGTTTTAAATGTTTATGAGTCTTTAAATGACTCTCCTGGCACCGAGGACCCATTTATTTCATTATTTGGGAGGGAAAGAAAAAAAAGAAAAGAAAAAGAAAAACAGAACAGTCTCCGAGATTTCCATCTGCATTGTCACTCCGGGGTATTAGTGAAGCTAGCTTTACTGAAACGGCAGGAACGAAAGGCCTCAGCTCGGGATATCCACACACACACACACACACTCACTCACACACACACACACACACACACACACACCTCCTTGGCAGTCAGCCTGTCACTGCCTGTCAGAATCAATGCGCTTGGTGTTCCAACCGCGTCCCGCCGCACCTACACGGAGTGGGAAACAGAGAAAGATGTGGGTTTTATATTTGAAGTGTCTCCGTCCTCCTCGACTGTCGCACATCTGAGGCGACGGAGCAGCTCGAGCGGACCCTTCCAAAAGAAACGGCAACGAATAATGAAAAAAAACCCGAATGTGTGTGTTCAGGGGTTGCCCGCTGTTTCCCTGCTTCTTTTCTCGCCTACGAGAGGCAGCCGGGCCTCGCCTCGCCTCCTACCACGGTTCAAAAATTTCCTCTCGCCTTTCATCTCCCTTTTTGTTTGCTGCCCCCCCTCCCACTTTTGTTCTCCGGCTCAAAGGACAAACGCGCATGTTCAAAACACTTGTTTATTTGTGCTGGAGTGAAATGTTTGCCGACCCGTAACTTGTTCCCCCTCTAGTGCAAACAGTAGTGCGGCGATACCCACAATGCAGCCTGAGCGGGATAATAACAGCAGAGAGAGTGAAGGAGAACCAACACCAGATATAGACTGTTTTAAACCGGTTACATTTACTGAAATCAGAGTTTACTGATACACTCTGAGTTCTGAGAGTAAACACCGGTTCTAGACTGTTTTACACC
>JBBKCR010000012.1:5764316-5783520 GCA_037577295.1 Ladigesia roloffi | reverse complement strand
ACCTCAGGACCTCAGAACCTCAGGACCTCAGAATCTCAGAACCTCTGGGATAAATTTGTTCACACAGTACACAACCTGCTGCTGCAGAGTCACGGGTCACGCCAGGTCACTGTAAAAGGCAGGAGATGGTAATGTTCTGGCATCGCACTCGGCTCTTCCTCTCTGGCTGCCTGATTCACGACTCACTCCCGTCGAGTCGTGACAGCTGCGGGACGGGCCGGGGTCTTTTCCCCATTCGAACGACCCTGCTTGGCTTCCGCCGCGCCGTTAGAGAGCCTCTGCAGCATTACCAGGAGGTGCTGAAATTGCGCCCGGCTGTTATTTACAGCCTCTCAGACTTTAAAGACCAAGGCAATTATCCAGAAGGAGCCATGTGCCGAGGCTCACACTCCACACCACCCTGAGACGTTTGCACAGGATAAGAGAGGACGCTACTGTGGACTTTTAGACTGGAGGTCCCCAACCTTTGTTCCTGGGACCAGTCCTTGAATCATTTGAATCAGAATCAGAATTAGAATCAGGGGGACATTGTTTAATTTGGTACTAGAAAGAGTGAATAAAAATACTTTATTGATTATCAGAGCCTGGCATATTTATTTTGAAACAAAAATTGCTTCTCTGATCAGAAATGTAGCTCACAATCTAGCAAAAATTAGTAAAAATCAAATGTCTATGTGGACATTTTTACGCATTTTGTGTTTTAGTCATATCAGAAATGGTCCGAGAAAATGTAGTTTTACTTCACACTGGTCCATGGCGCCAATCTTGGGATAGATGTTTTCCATTCAAATTGGTCCGAGCAATTGTGTATCAAAATGTGATTGGTTGATTCCACAATCCCTCATTATTCCTTATTACGATTACGGATTAATAATTACAGAATTAGTTTTAATGGCCAAGTATACCAGCATATACAAGAATTTGACTTCAGTAGGTGTTAGGTCTCTGTACAAATAACAGTAGACAGTGATATACATTCAGTGGGTAGAGGAAGCATAGACACGTACTGTACAATAAACCCAACAATACCCATGTGGGCACATATGAGGCATAGTGTACCAATACTGCAAAGCAGTAGTGCAAAAGTAGTGGTGCTTATTCCTTATTAGATAATGGATGCATGGAATTAGGCCACCCTGTACCTCAAACCAATCTAAAATAATATTAACAGGAAGCATTTAATGTCATTTGTTTGTCTGAGGTAAATTTCAGAGGGTTCAAACTTCTGGTTCCATTCACCACCTTTGTGAAGCATTCTGACACTGCAGGTTTCATAAGATTGGAGCAATTTTACAAAAAACGCATAATTTTACAGCCATTAATTCCACATAGAAGTTTCTCTATTTTCATGATCCTAACTTTAAAAACTTTTGTATACACAAGCTTTTTAGAATTAAAAATACAAAATATTTGATGATTTTGGTTGCTGCTTCAGGAGAAATTTGCAAGTCTAGGACTGCCATCATAACCCTGCCAAAAGAGCCGTCTGTTTATCATCGATCGGAGAGGATCTCATGGCCAAGAAGAAAGAACTCCAGAGCTTCTTTTCTGATGGTGATTACAGGCTCCCACGCTGTCTATTGATTTCTCTTTCGTGCAGGGACGCAGAGATGTGCATAGACAATGCGAGCTAAAAAGCTTCGGGTTTGATTAGACATGTCTTACTTTTGAGGAAAGCTCTGTGATCCGTTTTATATCGGTCTGTCCATTCAGCCGCAGCGACGCAGGGCGCGATGGGTCTGGGCGCATCAAACTCGAAGTTTGGTGAAAAGTTCAGCAGAGCGGAAGTTTATGCAAATTAATCCCACCAAAACGATGCATCTGGGTGCATTCAAATGCCCCCCCTTGATGCTGGCATTGGCTGGGGCACCATCTTGCTAAAAGAGGAACTGTCCTTAGGGAACAGGATCTCCATGAAGTGGTGAACTTGGTCTCCAGCAATGATTAGGTAGGTGGTATATATCAAACTGATATACCTATGAATGAAGAACGTCCTGCAGATCACTGTCCAGAGCATCACACAGGTTGTTGATTTTTCATATTGTATCCGGGTGCCTTCTCTTCCACAGGTAAGTGATACACTCACACCTGCTGGATCAAAAGATAAGATGAGATAAGAATTAACTTTATTTATTTATGAATTAGTCTTTTTTAATGCAATAAGAGGAACAGGGTTAAATAAAGAAATACAATATGAGATTAAAAAGAACACAACAGTAGAATAGGGCAAAAAATATCAGATAATCTAACAGAGTAATAATATAACAATGGCATCTATAATTAAACAACACTATTTGTGCAAGTGGTTAGGAAAACACAATCAGACCAGACCACCTCCTTCCATTGCTTCATGGTGCAGTCCTGATATCTACAGTATATCTCCATTGAAGGTGCTTTCAGTGGTGGATAGGGTTCCTCATGGCCACTCGGACCAGTCTGCAGACGTACAACCCCCTACACAGCATGTTGTTATGCACTGAATGTGCATCTTTCTGTCATAGCAGAATGAACATTGTTACTATTTTGTGCTACATCAACTCTCAATTCAATTTTATTTATGTAGCACTTTTTACAACCAAGTTGTCACAAAGCAGGTCCAGGTCCAAGCTTCAGAGCAACAGAGTTGAAAGAAAACTCCCTCAGCTAGAGGAAGAAACCGTGGGAGGAACCAAGACTCAAGTAGGCAACCCATCCTCCTCATGTCAACCCAGAGACTCTTTTGTCCTCATCTGTGAATCTCAGGCGTTTAGGACCCTGTGGCTGAGTCGGTCCTTCCAGTTGTCCTTCTTTGGACCTCTGTTTACTGGGAAGAACCTACAAGACCGACTGTAACGAAGATGCTCTGATCCAGTCATCTAGACATCACACCAAGTTGTGATGCAGTGTTCTGACATCGTTCTATCAAGGCAGTTTTCAGTAGATTGTGCTACATCAGCTCTCAATTCAGTTTTATTTATGTAGCACTTTTTACAACCAAGTTGTCACAAAGCAAGTCTAGGTCCAAGCTTTAGAGCGACAGAGTGACAGAGCAAGGAAAAACCCCTCAGCTGGAAGAAGAAACTGTGGGAGGAACCGAGACTCAAAAGGGAATCTTGTGTGATTAGGATCCTGTGGCTAATTCACTGGTTGTCCTTCTTTGGACCTGTTGTGGTTGATACTGCTGATACCATCTGCACTCACAGAAATATTTGGCTCATTTCCATGGATGTTTGTATTTCAATTGCATATAAAATTTCCCTCCATATGAATGACTGAGATTTACAAGAAACAAGCCAGTAAACTTTACGTGCTGCGTATCTGTCTGTCACATGTAAATAAAACAATTAAGAATGAGATTTATGTAATACTACCAATAAACCCAATGCGATTTGAATAAACAACTGTATATTTATCTCTTTTTAAATAAACCTGATGTAAACAATCTCATACATTTAATAAAAAGGAACCTCACTTGATCCAAAGCTCCTCATTTTTAAATCAATTTGAACTGATTCAGTTTTATTGTGTTCACACTAAACATATTTATGCAGATTTTAAGGAATTTGAATAAATAAATGTAAAAAATGTAATTATTGAAATAAAATCAAATAGATGCAAATACCTAAAAATAAACTATAATTTTTCTGAGTGTGTATACTGGGAAGACCCCACAAGGCCTATTGTTATGAAGATGCTCTGATACAGTCATCCAGTTTGTAAAGCGTCCTTCTTCTTACCCATTTAAATGCTCTCAACAACAGGGAGTGTTATTTACTTCACCTCTCAGTGGTTTTAGTGTTGTGACTGATTGGTGTAATAGGAGTTTCCCTTCCTAACCCTTCCTAAATATCAGGACTGATCAATGCAGTATTGAGTGGACCTATAGAGACTTGCTGTGTTTCTTCACCAGTAGAGATGAGCAGAATTGAAATCTTCTTCATTGGATCCGCGACAAATGTTATACTCAGTTGCGATCCCCCCTAAATTGAAGCAAGAAACCATCTGGTTGGATATAAATATCTTAAGATGCTGCCTGCATGCACCAGCCCTGACTTTTCCACACACTTGGAAGCAAATCACTGTAAAAGGAGTGAAAGATATCTCTTAAATACTAAGAAAACAACTTTTTCTTAACTGAATCCTGGGCCAGGATTTATGTACTTCAATTGCAAATGAAATTTCCATCCAATTGAATAACTCAGATTTAACAGAAAAAGGCCCGTAAACTTTATGTGCTGCGTATTTGTCAGCCACATTTAAATTTGGAAGAAAATCGCTGTAAAAGGAGTGAAAGAGGTCTCTTAAATATTAACAAAACCACTTATTCCTAACCGAGTGAGGCAGGGAAGGGCTTTCTGGACTCCCACACACTGCAAACTGAAGACGGGGGATGTGATGACTGGCTCGATGTAAGTGCGCCATTAGGTGTTTGCAATCATAACATTTGGGCAAAGAATCAGACTTATGGTCCGTGACTCATTCCTCTGCTTAAGATGAAGCGAGCTCCTGGAAGAACAAGTCTCCTCGCAAGTTTCAGCTAAGCCTCTGAGCTGTTAGACCGAATTAAAAACAAGCTGCGATCTCCAGAACAACATGACCATGTTCGACAAAGATATTGAGTGTGTGCAAAGCGGAAACTATTCATATCTGTACTTGTATTTGTTTAAAGGGGAAAAGTATTCTTTTCATATTTGTATTGGAGTAAAATTCATAATGCAGCGCATAAACTCCGTTTTCCCTCCAGAATCTACTCCTGAAATTGAGTGTGTGACCTGGG
Source organism: Ladigesia roloffi (assembly GCA_037577295.1). NCBI lineage: Eukaryota > Metazoa > Chordata > Actinopteri > Characiformes > Alestidae > Ladigesia > Ladigesia roloffi. Next base: position 5,778,764 of record JBBKCR010000012.1, on the reverse strand, counting down.
TGGGAGTTGGTGGTGGTGGAACCGGAGTATTTTCTTTAGAACGTGAGGCGGTTGATCCTCGAATAGCACTTTTTCAAGTATTTTTCCGAATACCTTATTCGTAAACAACACGACAACAACATATTCGGTTTCGGCTCCACCCCTAATAAATAATGTCCATTTCTTCACACGGACGCGTCCTTCCTGTAGATCAGGGCTGTAAGCTGGGCTGTTTTTTTCCCAGGCTTGTATGTTTTTTTTTGAGAGCGAGAGATTTTAGCTGCCTCCCAGCAGCAGCCTCGCTGTGCAAAACCTCTCCATCACGTCCTTTGTTCCTTCATCACATCCACCTACACAGCTCCAGACTGCTGAGCGGGTTCTTTCAATTTTCCCTGCCTGTATTCAACACCATCACACACACACAAACACACACACACACACACACACACATGCACACTCCTCCACTCCATTTCAAGAGCCTGCATCCATGCAGTCAGGAGCAGGTTTGGATGAGCATTACAAAGTTACACAAAGTTCAAAGAAGACAGAGTAAACGAGGGGCGTTAGGAGAATCGCCAATTATATCCGTGTCCCTCGTGGATTATCGGGCGCTCTGTCAGGAGGTCGGACAATACAGATGTGTGGGCAGATGCCATCTGGGGCTCGGAGTACAAAAACAGTGTGGTGGTGGTGGTGGGGGTGGGGGGACGCATGGGGAATTCAGTCAGGTGACCCGAGGATCTGGGGAAAGAATGGAAAATGGTCCGACGGTAATCAATCAAAAACGGCGGTGACACAAATGACCAAAGACAAACGGGCGCAAGGCAGAGATGCCCCCCCGGTGTCAACACCGCCCGTTGTGCCTCCCCGCCCACTGGCGCTGGCGATCAATAGGCCCTGGTGGCCGAAGGCCCGACGCCATTGGCGAAGCTGAACCACCGCCCCCTCCAGGGCTAATTGGCCCTTTATGGCTGCGCAGTCTTTCGAGAACATCGAGAAAATAAAAACGCCATTCTCCTCACCGCCCTGATTGACAATCGATGTGGAGCGTCCGTCCCCGAGCGCCAGATGCTCCGCCCGGCCTCATTATGCCCGGCGAGATGGTTTCGGCGGGGCAACGCCGGCGCCACAAAGCGACACGAACGCGGCCCTTGGAGACCGAACCCCTCAAACGTCACCTGCTCCTCAGACTAATGCCATTAAACTTACAGATCCCGACGGGGCCCAAACCCAGAACAAAGCGGCATGGAAGCTGCCAGGAAGCGCCCGCCGCGTTCGGACGAAAGTAGATGCTGAAGGTTTATCTAGCTCGTGTGAAACGCTCCATCTGTTAACTTGGTCCTCTCAGTTACTTTACACTTGCCTGTATGTCGGAAATAAGGTGGAGCTTGTGGCACAGCCTCATCTATCACGCTTGTCCATTTAAAGGGAAATGGAACAGCCAATCAGACTCTTTATGGGAAATGGTTCGTAGTAGAGTTACGCATAATTCATACATTGTTGGCAGTGGTGGTGAATGGAACCAGGGTCAAATATACACAAATATTTTGTTGTTTATAGCCATTTACTTGACCATCTGAAACACATGTTCTCTGGGTCTGATTGGTAAATCAATGGGAAATCTAAATCGCCCACTGCATTCGGACGAATGTAGCACGCTAAAAGTTAAACTGCCTCTCGTAAAACGCACCACCTTTCAGTTACTTTACACTTGGCTGTATATAGTAAACAAGGTGGAGGCCTCCACTCGGAACTGTGGTACGGCCTTATTTATCACGCTCGTCCGTTTAAAGGGACATGGAACAGCCTAACAGACTCTTTTCATGTGAAATGCTTCGTAGTTGAGTCACGCAAAGTTCTGACGCTCTTTGTATTGGTGGTAAATGGAACCGGGTCAAATTACTACTAATATTTATTTATAGCATTTTAATTGAGCACCTACATTTGTTCTCTGAGCAAATCAATTGGAAATCTGAAAAAAAAAGGATTTCTTCAGGGACTATTTTGCCTCAAAGTAGGATGCATGTATCCCTACACCATGGTCTTCTGTTCTAGGCTAGAACCTCCATAGAGCAATCACAAAAACAGTGTGTCAGACTGGATGACCACTCTATGTAATAACTTTCTCCGACCTTTCAGGCACTTGGTTCCCATCGCCACCACTGAGAACAAGCGTGGTTCATATGTACAGCCAATCAGACTCTTTTAATGGGAAATGGTTCTGATTCTTCTAATTCGTAGCAGAGAAACGTAAAACACTGAGGTGAATGGAACCAGGGGTCAAATATACACATTTTTTTCTGTTTACAGCCATTTAATTGATCAATTGAATCCTACATAAATTCTCTGAGTCTGACTGGTTAATCCATGGGAAATTGGAACAAAAAAGTTTCCTTCACCTCACAGCACCCAGCATGTATCCCTCCACCATCCTCTTCTGTTCTAGGCTAGAACCTTCTTCACAAAAACAGTGTCTCAGGTTGCAGCCTGTGTACTCATGATCATGTAATTACTTTCTCCAAGCTTTCAGGCGTCTGGTTCCCATCACCACCCCTGAGAACAAGCCTGGTTCCTGTGCACAGCAGCCTTGTGTCCATCTGAACCACCGAATTACAACAGAAATGCTGGAAAAATCCACCTTGTTCTCCTTTAAGACACTGTTTTAAGCCACCGTTTTGATTTCTCATTGATATTCCGGGTCTTGTTCGGTGTGAACACTTCACAGCTGAAGTATTGACGTTCCAGCTCTGTGTTCCAGCTCCGAGAAGCGAAGCAGCAAACAAAAAAATAACACTATTTACTTTGGTCTGTTCTTGGAATTTGTACCATTGTTGCATAAACAAACCTTGCAGTGAGGCTGTTGGGGTTTTAGATTTTAAGGCTCAGAGTAATAGCCATAACTAGTGGTGTATTTGTATTTTTTCCTCTTTATGGCAGAAGACCCCACTCACCCAGCACACACACTTTTAATCCCACTCCCCTCAGGCAGGAGGCTGAGGAGCATTAAGTGTAAAACTACCAGACTGAGAAACAGCTTAATTCCGGAAGCTGTAAGATTTCTGAACATGTAATGGACAAAATTGTTGTCACTGATCACTACGGACACTTTATTGACACTTTGACACCGTCACTTTAACAGTATTGGCTATCAAGCCCCCATGCTGCTATATTTATATATGATAGGTATCCTTTTAGGTCTCATTATGTTCACATGCCATATTTATTTCTACCATATGTATTTCTGATACTCAGGTTGTTGCACTTTTCTTTAAGTTTTTATTACTTGGCTTTATGTTTCTTTTTTTATTTGAGTAACCGGGACCGTGAGATTGTAATTTCGTTCCACCTCATGCAAATGTGATGCGAATGACAATAAAACTTCCTCGAATCCTTGAAGGGTGTCTGAATGTTCTTGTATTGCACCTCCAGTCTGGTCCCGAATGTCCCATTCCAGGGCTTCCAGAAGCTTCTCAGGTGGACCAGAAGACGGTTACTGTTCAATCACTGGACAGAAGGCATATCCGTGATCTGTGGAAGCATCTGCCAATATTGATGATCTCCTGTGATGGAAAGGCCCGGGCAGTGGGCGTGGCATTAATGCTTGACTGACAGCCGAGGATCGTTAAGCGTGGGTAGAGCACGAGGAAGGGAAGCAGCTTCAGGCGAAGACAAAAGAATCAGTGAGGATCTTCCTCTCTCTCCAGAAAGAGCCTGCAGCCGCGTTGTCGGTTTCGTTTGGTAATTAAAAAGCCTGGTCGTGTTAATGAAGGAAAAAAAACAATCACGCGTAGTTCAGTCTTCACTTCGTATCGCCACTGAGGAAAAACATTGGGGAAATGCGGTGTAATATTAAGGTGGACGGTAGGGGGCGCACTTAGACTTCTCTCGTAAAGCAGCAGCAGTCACATCTAGTTTTAAACCCGCAGACAGTTTAATAACGCAGTTACATACAGTCAAATCAAAAGCTTCTATATTTATTTAAAAGAATGTACACACACATACATACATAATATATCTGTACGCACACACATACAAACACAAATACATACATGTATACTTAACCGATATGTGATGTAGATGTACACATACACACAACCACTAACATATATGTAAGTGTTTTATATTTACATAAACACTAAGTGCATTTGGAGTGTTTGTTGTTTACAGTGTCAGCACTAGATAAATATAATGTATTATGTGTATACATAACAATACAATGAAGTGAACCTACATGTATTTATATTACTTCTCCCTGTATGTCTCACTCAATAACAATTACACTACATAATAATGTATTGGCTTTATAAAATAGCCAAACACAAATTTAAAACAAACCTATATGCTGTTTTGTCTGCACCCGTTTTAGACAACCCCGCCTCCTCTTCTCTGATTGGTTAGAGGTCCAAACCAACCAACCTCACGTAGGCAGGGGTGTGTAAAATGGGTGGACGCCAAATTTTTGTAACCAATCATAATATAGATAAGAGGCGTGGCTACTGGTAATAAACCAATCCTAATGAATGGGTATGGCTTGAGCACTCGGAATACAGGTGCGAAAAAAGAGCCGCACGCTTCACAGCTCCGCTATCAACCCCGCCCCCCTCTGAGTGTGTCTGTATGTGTGTGTGTGTGTGTGTGTGAGAGAGGGAGAGAGAGAGAGAAAGAGAGAGAGTGTGTGTGTATGTGTTTTAGCCATCACTCTTTACTCCAGAGGGATAGAGGAAGACGGACAGAAGTTCGGAGCGCTCGCGGAGAAACTGGGAAAGACGTGCCCGCGACGTTAATAAATAAACAAATAAATAACAACAACACTACTATAATAATAATAATACGGAGACGAGGATATTTTACAATATGACACGGACGGCCACCCTCGCGCTCGTTTCTGTTTTGTGGATTTTAAAAAGAGCGTCAAGTGCACGGGTTTATCCTCCTAACGAAGGTAAGAAACTAACTAACAAACAAACAGCTAGCATTTCAAGTTGCCTCTTTGTGTGCACGAGGAGTAAAGTCTTCTCAATGGAAACTGGGGTTATTTTTCGGACCAAACGGAAAAAATTACAATAGAGGCTTTTTCTCAGTTTAAAATTGTTTTTGTGCTGTTTAGGAGTTAATAACGAAACCCAACATGTAGAGTGGGAAGACATATTTTCGCGTTATTTTAGCTAAATCTGTTTCTGAGCGGAGAAATGTGTGTAAAGCAGGTAATTGTCAAGTGTTGCGACGGACCGTCTAGCAACATCGCTACGTTTTCGAGACGTAGTTGAAAATGTCCACATTTCAGTCGATTTCTATTCGCTTTCCTTTCGTTTCCACTCGTTCTGCCCTGGGGAGGCTGAAATGTTCCAGGAGTTCACGTTAACACGACGATTTTTTGTTTTTCAGACGTTTCCAACATAAGTTACCTCAGAAAATACGAGACCGATGTACGCTAATGGTCAGAAACGTCCTCAATGTTCGATTCATTTACAATTAAATTATATACGATGTGTTTTATTAGCTTGTTAAAAGTACCTGAGGGCATAATTGAGTGGAAATCCCCCTCTAAACTAGTCCTGAAATCCTGAGTATTAAGCTAGTCCTGCTGCAGAACTGAATTAAATATTCACTTCAAGGTATTTTTTCAGTTTTTTCCAAGCTGATGTTAATATATAACCTTACTTATTAAATCAATATTTTTGTAGGTGTTCTCCATTATAGACTTAACTGAGTGCAAAACTCCCAGTTGAATTTAGACGAAGTGCTTAATCGAGGTCTTTCAATTCAGATCTCCTGCTGTTTGCGAGACAGGGCTGAATTAGGGCCTCATTTTTGGGGTTATTCATTAAAAAACTGTGATTTATGCCCCTCATAGTCGGAGGATTTACCCTACAGAGCTGTATGTCAGTCAGTGAGAAGAAAAGGGGGATTGAGCTTCCAAAGCCTGTCCACAGTTGGAGCAACCGTCCAGGCCATAATAAACCACTCTGGCAAATACGGATCCCAGTATATGTGCAGAGTGCCTCAGGCCTCAAGGGTCTTGTATGTTATTTATGTGGGCTTTTTTTGCTTCTTATCACTGCTGTGTGTTCTCCCCTCTCTCCGCAGTGACGCTGCTGGACTCCAGGACGGTGCAGGGCGAGCTGAAGTGGGTGGCGAGTCCAGCCGAGGGAGGGGTGAGTGCTTCCATACGAGTCGTAAAAGAGAAAAGGACGGGGAAAGAAATTTCTTGGTTTCAGGCAGTCTTGTTTGGAAAGAAAACTGCCAAAAGAGTCAACAAGGACTGCTTTATTGTGGGGGGGGGGTTGTTTCTCCAATCCCCCTCACCCCCCAACCCAATGCCTCACTTGCGGAAATGTGCCGTCAGTCTCTCGTCCCTGAATAAAAACAGATGATGACGACTGGAGACGTTTCAGGGCCTCCCCGAAAAACTCAGATTTTCTAGGAGCGAAACGCTTCGGGCGCGGATTCCTGACATCGGGCCTGTTCCGCTTTTACGTCCACCCGAAGCCGTTCGAAAGTAATTAAAGGCTTCGGTGCAGCAGAAGGAAAATGTGGAGCCACACAAAAAAGAAAGAAAAGAAATGCGCTTTTATGTCAAGGAGCTTGGTATGTTAATTCCTGGTAATGGCCGCTTTTTTGAAGGATCCCCCTCTAGGCCGTGCAGGTCATGTGATGTTTTCTTTTTTTCTTTTTAACATATCGAGCACCTACCCAGTGAACCTGAGGTCAGCCGGGACAGAGGCTGTTGATATTAGGCAGGATGTGCCGTGACTTTGAATCATCGTTATTGTTTTTATGTCTCTAAACCCTGCTGGTCTGCGTCTGGCCTGAATCGCGGCCCTTCGTTTGATGGGCTGTTTCGTTTAATTGCACTTCACACAGTATCTCATCAGCATTCTGTGTCCAGTCCAGGTCTGATTGCGATTTTATTTCTGGCTCGGATAAAAAAAAAATAAAAAAGGTTAATACTTTGTGACAGGTCCCTGGAAAACAAACCAACATGGCATTTGTTTAATTTACGGCACCGACCAGCAAGGGACTCTCTTATAAAAACTCTCCAAACATTATGGTGCAGCATTTTTGCACAGCCAGATTAAATGCCTTAAAAAACCTTGTAAATATTAAAAGGCATAACCTTATATACAACCCTGCGGGGATTTATCAAAGAGTGGGACCTCCACTGTCATTTCTCACCTCGGTCCTCTGCCCCTCCCCCCCAAACATGACGTTTAAACATTTAAAGTGGGATTAAAAATGAAGAGTTTGAGTCTTTAAAGTAGTCTCCAGGAACACCTTTCCTGGACTGGAGCTTATAGAGACGTTAACGGGGGCCTGACGTGGCCTTGAGTCATTCCAGATTCTTTTTCAGACGTTTTCCTTCCTCCGAGAGGCCGGATTGTTTTCAAACAGTAGGATCCGTCCGCCCGGGAGTGAAGTCGATGCTTTTGAAAGTTCTGGAGAGCGTCGGAGTGTCTTAGCAGATGCGCGATTAAACCCTCATCATCGGAAAGCAATCAGGGCATGTCAATGCAGCTGGCAGGCTCTCGCCCCACCTGCTGAGATAGAGGGCTGTATAACTGAACCACTCTCTCTCACAATCTCTCTGTTTCTCTCTCTCTCTCTCTCTCTCTCACTCTCTTTCTCTCTCTCTCTCTCTCTGTCTCTCTCTGTCTGCGTCTCTCACTCTCTCTTTTGCCCACGCTCTCTTTTTCGCTCTCTCCCTCTCCCTGTCTGTCTCCCCCCTCACTCTCTCTCTCTGTCTCTCTTGCTCTCTCTCACTCCCTCTCTATCTCTCTCTCTCACTCTCTTTTGCTCACAATCTCTCTCTCGCTCTTTCTCTCTGTCTTTCTCTCTCTCTTTCTCTTGCATTCTCTCTTTCTCTCTCTCTCTTGCTCTTTCTCTCTGTCTCTCTCTCTCTTGCTCACCATCTCTCTCTGTCTCCATCAGTGGGAGGAGGTGAGCATCATGGACGAGAAGAATACGCCCATCCGGACCTACCAGGTGTGCAATGTGATGGAGCCCAGCCAGAACAACTGGCTGCGTACGGACTGGATCGGACGCGGCGGCGCCCAGCGCGTCTACATCGAGATCAAGTTCACGCTGCGCGACTGCAACAGCCTTCCGGGCGTGATGGGCACCTGTAAGGAGACCTTCAACCTGTATTACTACGAGTCCAACAACGACAAGGAGCGCTACATCCGCGAGAACCAGTTCAGCAAGATCGACACCATCGCCGCTGACGAGAGCTTCACGCAGGTGGACATCGGCGACCGCATCATGAAACTGAACACGGAGGTGCGGGATGTGGGCGTCCTGACCCGCAAGGGCTTCTACCTGGCCTTCCAGGACGTCGGGGCGTGCATCGCCCTTGTGTCCGTGCGGATCTTTTACAAGAAGTGCCCCCTGACCGTGCGAAACCTGGCCCAGTTCCCGGACACCACCACCGGGGCGGACACCTCCTCGCTGGTGGAGGTGCGGGGGTCCTGCGTGGACAACTCGGAGGAGCGGGAGGTGCCCAAGATGTACTGCGGCGCCGACGGAGAGTGGCTGGTGCCCATCGGCAACTGCCTGTGCAACCCGGGCTTTGAGGAGAGGACGGGCGCCTGCCAAGGTAAGAGCTTGGGTTCGGTCTCCCAGCCACTTGGATATTTGCATGAATGCTTTGTTGCTTTTTGCAGCGAAACCACCCAAGTAACATTGTTCCCTCTGATTCCTTTACTTAGTGTTGAAACATCTACAGTGTGGTCATTAAGCAACGTTGTAAACAGGGTAAATGAGTAGGCTCCAGATAAGAAAAGGCCCAGTACTGGTTTGATATGTTGGTTCTGCTTATCTGTTACGCCTGCGTGGCCGTAGGCCAGGACCTGCTTTAGTTGATTTAGTGGTAAATATCAATATTTACTTGACGATTGGTGGGAAGGGTCATTGCCGGGACACGCGGAATGAAGATGTTTTATATTATTTTTTTAATTTTCTTTATTTTATTGTGTGTTTACGGAATTGGGGATTAGATTCAAAGTGGATTGGAGGAGCAGAACCGGTATCGGAATGGGAATTGACAAAAAATCGACCGATACCCAGACCTCGTATGTAATTATTTATGATTTCTGAGTCTTTCTTGACCCCAGGAGGCCCAGACTCCTGATGCAGCGTTTCCCATGTTCCTTAATCACCAAGTGCCACTCGCCAGCTTTCTATCAGTGTATCAGTAGTACGAGCATTGACAAATTTCAGATGAGCAAGGGAATGCGAAGAGTGTTGTGTTTTACTGGAAGAGGTAAGAAGTTTACCCCGGTGTAGCCAGCTGGACACCTAGTTCTGTTCGCTATCAGAGCGGTTGTACTAATCGTTTTATTGTTTTTCTCTTTCGTGTGGCATCCTCCTGCGGTACGCACTTTAATTAGATCGTAGGTTCAGCCTCTCTCTCTCTGTGAGACTGTTTCAGTGCAAGGAGAGGAAAAAAAGTGGCACATAAACTGTGTGGTCTTGCTCTTTGCGGTTCTCAGTGTCCAGGCCGGGGCCAGGGGGCGCCGTAGGGCCTGCGCGCGGCGTCCGGGTGAAACAGGGGTCAGCGCGGATGAAGGGGAGAGACGAGGGCAGGCAGACAGTTTGAGAACGGCCCTCTGTCTGGGTAGGAAGGCGTCTGGTGCGGGAGAGGGTCGCCGCTCGCGCGGGTGATGAACGGCGCGCTGGCCGGACCAGCGCCGTTATTTATGAGGGCTATCTCAGCAGGCTAATTGCATGACAAATACAGGGAGTAATTTAGGGCTCCCGTGGGGTTTTGGGACAGGGGGGGTAGAGCTGCCTCTGCGGGCGGTCTCACAGAAAGAGTGTGTGTGTGTGTGTGTGTGTGTGTGTGTGTGTGTGTGGGTGGTTGATGAAGGGCTATACCAGACCAGTTGCTTAAAAAGAGCTGGCAGCTTTTCACAACAAGAAAAGTCTTTTAATGGTGGAGTCGGCAACAGCAACTAGGTCTCTCTCTCCCTCTTGTTTTCTCACTCCTTCTCTCTCTATATCTCTCTCTCTTTCTCTCTCTATCTCTGGCCCTCTCTCGCTCTCTCTCTCTCTTTCTCGCTCGCCCTCCCACTCTCTCCTTTCGTCTCTCTCTCCCACTCTTTCTTTCTCTCTGTATCTCTTTTTCTCTTGTTGTCTTTCTCCGCTCTCTCTCTGTCTTTCTTTCACACTCTCTTTTTCTAATTTACTCTTTCTCTCCGACCCTCTCTTTCTGTCCCCGGCCCTCTCTCTCTCTCTCTCTCTCTCTCTCTCTCTCTCTCTCTCTCTCTCTCTCTCTCTGTCTCTCTCTCTCTCTCTCAGGTTTCTGGTGCTTCACAGCTGTTTTGAAACAAAGGGAACGGTGCCATAATTCACTGGATGCTGAAGGTCGTTTCCATGTGGACGTTTAGTGGAAAATTCGAAATCACTTCACAGTTTGAGATAATGGCTTTATTACTGTCTGAAATGGGAGTCGCTCATGTTTGTCTACCACTGAGGTGTCGTATATGTTGGCAGCCGTCGTTATACCAAATTACTAGCAAATCCGATCCTGACATGGACACATTTATTGAAAACGCGTGCATACTGTTCCAATTGTGCCTCTAATAATGTGCAGAGTGTGTCATATAAGTCATGGTGGAAGAAAAGAGACCAGTATTAGCCGCACTAGGTTCAGGAACAGAATCACAAAGCTTCATTGGTCCCGCAGGACATTGCGAAGACTGCACAGACACACAGAGACACAAATTCAAGAACAATCTGTAATATAGTATAAATAAATGAAAGGTATGGAGTTAAATAAATGCAAATACAGCAGAAGTAACGGTAATAGTGGTTTGGAGTTTGTTTTCTGATGATTCACATGGACACATATTCTGTGTGACATAATAACACACTAAACATCACACATAAATAATGTCATAAGTGACATAGTATGTAGTGATACTACATAGTAGTATTGCTAAAAAATACTACTTAGTAATAAATAGTAGTAGGTGACATACGTAGTGATTTTTTACAGGGTACAATTGCACTTGACTAGATTTCACTTCAAAATGCTGTTTGATTGCACAGTAGCTATACAAAGAGTTTTAGTCTGAATACCAAAAAAATTGGAAATTTTATGCTCCGAATTTTGCCAAAGCAGCCCCAAATATAGTCGTATCAGTAATATTTCCTGGTGCATTCATGCCCGTAATAAAGATGTTTGGGTTCTTTGGCGTTTTCATTAACTGGGTATTGTGTCCCAGGCGTCCGCGCCGGATTAACCCATCAGATGTCACCCCGAACCAGGCAACAGGCGGCTGCGTCCTCATTGAGGGGAGTTCAAAAGGTGCCCCACTCTCCCAGCCTGGGGATGAGTGTCAGTGTCTTTTTAATAATCCCATGTGTGGAGTCTGGATGGGGGAGTGGTTTGGGGGGGTGTGGGTTCACCTCCAGCCTGATCCTTATGGAAGGGGGGGGTGTCCTCAATGGGGCGTCTTGGGACGCCCCACCAATGAGAAAAGCCCATTGAGGATAAGGGGTGCGAGCCTCGGAGCCCAGAAGGCGTCAATGGCACCCTTTGCCTGATTGTTGGGGTGTCGGGGTCTCGGGGGTAACACTGGACGGGGTCAGGGGCGTACCCCCTCCACGCCTACCCCGGGACTGGGGTCATGGCCGAGACTGATTAAGACGTCAAAATTTTGACAGCTGCGCATGGAAATGGGGCGAGCAAGAGAGCGCGCGAGAGAGAGAGAAGCGTAAAAGAAAAATAACGCGTGAATGGAGGCTGGAAAAAGGTGCAGCCCGGGGATTTGCGCCTTTCTCTCTTTCTTTGTGAGAGTTTGTTTCCCTCGTCCCTTCGTCCGCTGGGAAAAAAGAGTGGAAATCGGTTCTTTGAGAGCGGATGTGTCGGGATGGGCGAGGGCCTCGCAGGGTGGCGAGTGGGGCAGTGCCGGACAGATGTGGGTTTTATAAGTAGGGACGTCACGATTATAGATTATAATGGCACAAATATGGTCTGGGAAATAATCTCGGCTTAAACATTATCACGAGTATTTTGCATGTGTTTAATTTCACAATAATATTCCTTTGAAGTTTTTACCTTTTATTTACATATAAAACACAGAAGACCCATCGTCTTGAATCTGTACCTCTGTATTGTTTTCCAAAAATCTCCCATACGGCGACTTCAATCACTTAATTGGTAGAAATAAAGCGAGTTACATTGTTTCCTCTGCCGGTGTTTAGTACGGTGGAGTGAGATCACCATCTGAATGTTGTGTCCAGGCGAGTCCTGCCAGTCCACTGATAGCCCTGTCAACACTTTTAACATCACCGACAGAAATGCGGTGTTGAGGAGCCTTTACCAGTAATTAATCGTGATTAATTGCCAAACCGATTAATCGTGACATTCCTAATTATTAGGCACCCCTGCTGTTATAAGATCCAGAAAAATGCGGTTTGGTCTCACGTCCGGAGCCATATAGTTCTGTTTTCTGAGTCTGTTTTCATGCACGGAGTAATGATGTTGTAAAAAAAAAGAGTTATGGTGAGTGGAACAGGAACAGGCTGAGGCCGTGTGCCCTTAAAAATTGACATTTTGGCCGAAATGGATTCGCAGATATTTGGTGTAATGGGAAAACTGCCCTTTAGGCTCGTGATATCCCGGAGAACGGATGTGAACTTTTCAGACTGGAGAAGCCGGAATAGGAAAAAAGGAATGGTTTCCCCGTAATGACACTGTGGAGCTCTGGAACTTCAGAAATGGAGACTTTTCTCAAGACTACATTTTTACGAGAGTCGGTAGAATGTTCGGTGGAGTTTGTGGGTTTATTTAGAAAGACACGCCTGATACACCTGCTCTCTTAACTGGGTTTGTGGGAATGTTTGACAAAGAGAGAGAGACAGAGAGGGAGAGGGAGAGAGAGAGAAAGAGAGAGAGGGAATAAGAGAAAATGAGAGCGTGAAAGAGAGTGGGAAGGAAAGAGTGAGAGAGAGATCGAGAGAGAGAGATAGAAAGTGAGAGAGAGAGAGAGAAAGAGTAAAAAAGAGAGGGAGAGTGGGAGGGAAAGTGTGTGAGAGAGTGTGAGTTGGAGAGAAAGACTGAGAGAGGGAAGGAGAGAAGGAAAGCGATTGAAAGAATGAGAGAGAGAGAGAGAAAATGCTTGAATCCACTAAACTGTCCTGATCAGTGTGGAATCGAATTACAAAATCTTTTCCTGTCACGGTTCTCACAGCATTATTGGGTGGATTATAAATGTCAGAGCCATCAATCAACGTCTCTGGGGAAACCTCAAACGGTGCCATTATAGATATAATTATATAAGACGCATCTGTACTCCTGACGATTCGTGCCCTTAAACATACTCCTAAATATACTCATGACTTATTGTACACAACTATTAAACTACATTTAACTGTATTGTCTTGTCTATTGATAAACCTAAAGACATTACATGGATAAACCTGCAGTTATTAATACAATTGAGTAAAATCATGTGTATTTTGGTAGTTTGGTGAAAAGGACAGATTAAAATAGCCCTTTTTGTTCCATAGAATAGAATAAGTGCCACAAAAGGGATGTGATATTATATATATAGTAGAGGTAGACCGGTATATCGGCCGTCCGATATATCGGGCCGATATATCGGGCCGATATTTGGCATTTTTTAATGTATTGACATTGGCTGAAATCCAAGTGCACTACGCCAATTTACAGACAGGCACCTCTGCGGGCAGCCTAGTATTATTGTTGCTGTGGAACCCGTGGCCCATGCTGCTTGTGCTGGACCCCAGCCTCTGATCCCAGTGAGAGTATTTAGTGAGATTGGGTTGATCTATGACGAGAAGAGGAGTCGGCTCACAGGAGAAAATGCAGAATGTTTGTGTTTCCTGCACGACAACCTGCTGCTCTTAAACTGGGAGTACTAACAACTTTCAGTGAGGGACGGGCGGGAGGAGAAAGACTCAGGGACTGGAAGTGGGATTAAAATTCAACATAATGGAAAAAACAATGTGCATGTTTAAAATTTTGCCTTACCTCAAGAATTGGACTAAAAGATTTTGATGCTGCTGTGTTTATTGTTTACAAGTACAACTATTGTTTAATTTTATTGTTATTGAAAAGGTTTTTTTTGTTAGTCAAGTTTAGATTTATATTTAAATCATTATTTAATAAATGGCAAGATGAGAAATTTTGTGAAATGCCTCAAAACATTTAAAACGTAGATGTCCTCGAAGTTATTGGGGACAATGGAGTATTATCTTACAGCGCACTAACATTTTATCCCAGGCTGATATGAGTCACATGCAAATTTTCTACATTTGCATGTTACTCATTGAATATTTCTTAGTTAAGTGGTTCTAGCCATAATGTGCTGTAGAACCGTAGTGGAACCAGATCACTAACCGTGCACCGACCCAACCGTCACAACTGATGATCTAAACACATTAAGAAGGAAGAAACTCCACTAATGAACTCCTGATGAAGAAACTCCTGTTAATTAAACT
>JBBKCR010000012.1:5703110-5718110 GCA_037577295.1 Ladigesia roloffi | reverse complement strand
TGTAGTTTATTCTGGGGGGAATGGAACTAACACGTCCGGATTTTTTTTTTGTTTTGTTTTGGTTTTTTTGGTCTGTTTGTTTATACGTTAATCTAGTCACGTGGATTAACATCGTGCATCGATTGCATCTGTGTATACTGCCGTTTGTTTTATTTTGTCTTTTTTTTGTTGATGAATTTAGGTACATGTCATTTTATTTATGGTCTTTTTTTATCTAGTTTGTAAATTGTAAAATAGAAATATGAGGGTAAATAAATGATTGCCAAGTGCATTGTAACAAAAAAAAAAACGCCTGTGGAGATTTGTGTGGAAGATCAGCGCCGGGGTTCAGAAAAACCGCAGGCTTGGACCCGACGGCCGTCTGTCTGGCGAGGCGTTTTCTGGGTTTTCTCTGGTGGTGCGCGAGTGACCTCACATTCAGACGGACACAGGAGTGCCATTAGGGGCTGGATGCATGTCCATGATCACTTTTAGGTTTTAAAACATCCCGACTCCCCTCAAGCCCTCCTCCTCCTCCTCTCCTGCCAAACCTGGGCCATAAAACACTCACTGAATACAACCTTTCTGATTCAGAGGCACATTTAAGGCTTTTTTTTATATAAAATCATATCATCTTCCTTCAGCAAAGGTCTGGACCAACTTTGTGGAGATGCGGCTTTGATACACCAGACAGGGAGGAACTAAACTAGTCATGAGTTCATAGCACACTTCAGTAAATATGAGAGTTTGGGACCCGTTTTGATGAGTTTTTCTTTTTCTATTAAAATTTTTTTCCAAAAAAATTGAAAACTCAGCACCAAAACAGAGATGCAAAGCGACAAAACGAATCATTGATGCAGAGAAGCGGCCTCACTTTCTCTTTAAGAAAACGCTGGCTTTTCCAGCCAAATCACTTTACATTTTCTTTTTTTTCATTTCTCTGCTTATTTGTACCTCATTTTGCCACTTTAACACACTGTTCTGTTGCTTCGCGGCTCTATTTTGCTAATTTCCTGCTCCTTGTTGTCCTGCAGTCTCTCGGGTGTTGCTCAGTTTTGCCTTGTTTAGGTTTTAATGCTTGGGTTTCCTTTAGCATCTCCATTTCATAACTTTGTTGCTGGTTTTTGTATCGTTTAAACATTTTGACGCTCCCTTTCATCACTATACGTTGCTCGTCCTGAGCAGCCAGTGACAAAGTCCCGTGATGGCGGGGTGGTCGTCTACTCCGCCCTCTCCAGCGGTCACAGCCGTAGCCCCCGGCAACCTAAGCTCCGCCTCCTCATCTGAAGGCACCTTTAGGAAGAGCTTCCCCTCGGTTTACCTCCGGCTGCTGCTAAATCGCTCCCCTTCGGCACTTCAGGCCTCAGAGGTTTTCTTTTGTTTCCAGGATACAAAGAGCTGGGTTCTGACTCTGTGGTGACGTTCCTTTCTTATTGTTGACTGAGGAGGATCTAACAGAAGAAGCTGAAGGTGTACAGTCAGTTTTTCTTATTGTTGCTCCTGGCTCCTGGCATCACTGTAGTTTCAAACCTGGCTTGATTTAACACACCCAACACATCTCAGCAGCTGGATATCTATATGGTGCTTTTCCACCCGAATACAGTATTCGTTATATCACAAATAACGTATTTTTTTACGAATATGGTATTCAGACAAATGCTAGCGAAAATGTTTGTGTTTGGAATCCCAAATACTTCCTTAAGCATCGACACAAACTGAGTGTCAATATGGTTAACAATATGGTTTGGAAATGAGGAGAAATATTGTCGGCAGTTCTTATAAACGAAGGTAAAGCTGTTCAGTTAAGTACTGTAGCTTTAAAAGATCCAACCTGAGGAACTGATTAGAACAGTATTAAGATTACCCCCCCCCCGACCGATCTGGACGTGAGCGCTTGTGTAAACTTCGGCCTGATTGTGAGTCGAGTGCTGTGTCGGATAAGCACTGCATTAAATTGGTGGGGGGGGCGTTGGAGGAGGGAGGGAAGTCTCCCTCGAAGAACAATCTCAACAATCAAGCGCCCCAACTGGCCGCGCGGCCACCGCTTTTCATCGCTTTTTTTTCTACTTCCTCCGTCGTTTCCTGTCCCTTTCTCGCGGTCTGAATGGGCCGTGATGCCGCCGCGCTGGCACGCCGTTCGCGTTTAATCAGCAAACATCTGTTTCCCCGCAGCCCGCCCGTCCGCCGTGATGGCTGATTGTGCGAGGCCTTTGATAAATAAAGCGAGGAAGGGAGGAGAGAGAGTGAGAGAGAGAGGAAAAAAAGAAAAACCTTCAAAAAACGTCAAATAATTTTTTTCTTCGTATTTTCAGGACGGTAGAAAACCCCGCCGCGAGCCCGCCGCTGTTCTTTCCTGCGACAATCACCCTAATGAGGGGCGCATGCATTATGCATGTTGTTTAGGCGCCTGCCGAGGTGGGGAGGGGAAACCAGGAGGGAAGGAGGGAGGGAGGGAAAAATAAAACAAACTTAAACCTCAACTCAGGGAACGACTGAAAATTATTGCCTCGTTAAAGAGCGCCGAAGAGCGATGTTCACCGGGAGTGCGTCGGTGAGATTTGAACATCGAGGAGCCAAACTCCTGCAAACCTCACTCAGTTGTCAAACACCACTTATGGGTTTTAACCCCTTATCCCTTTATTTCATTAGCTATATGTTTTTAATTTAAGTGTTGCAAAGTAGTGGTGTGGATCAATACTGAAATATCGATTCCTACAATACCGGTTATTGATGTTTTTGTATCAATTCTCGCATTAAAATATCGATATTTTAGTCGTTTGTGGTAGATGTGGAGTTTATCATTAACAGGAACTCAGTGGAAAGTATCTATATTACTGGGATCATCTAAATAAGAAGAAACGAATTACTGTCCTGCCTGCCATAATCGTATGTAAAATACGGCTGTATAAATGCATCGCGACACGTCGATTCGCTCTTTCGCAACAAGTCATGAATGAGGAAAAGTGTGAATTCTTCATAATTAAACAACAAGAACAAATATTCAGATGTCTAGTATCTATTATGAAGGTAATCTGAAATACACTACTCTTCATTTTGATTTTTCAAACACGTTAAGTGTTTGTGCGAAATATCGGTATCGGATCAGTATTGTCGATACCAGCCAGAATTTTACTTAGTATCGGAAATTGAATCAGTGGTGTCGCACCACTGAATTTTTGAAAAGCTGTTGAGTGACCACAGGTCAAATATAGCCAGGGCTCAGAACTGCATTTCAAGAACTTTTAACTTCACATCTGCTAGGGATGGCACGATTATCGCCTGGGAAATAATCGCGGTTTCACCGTTATCATGATTTTTTCACTTGTATTAATTTCACGCAATGTAAGTAGGCGATCAATTTTTTTTACCTTGTATTTAATACTGTCTTTAATACAAAAACACAGAAGGCACACGGTCAAGAATCTGTACCTCTATATTGTTGGAGTATCCAAAAACAGTCTAGAACCTTTAAATTTAAAGGACAGTCTAGAATGTTTAAATGTTCTAGACTGTCCTTTATCTTTAAATCTTCTAGACTGTCCTTTAACTTTAAACGTTATAGACTATCCTTTAAATTTTAAACTTTCTAGACTGTCCTTTAATTTTAAACGTTCTAGACTGTCCTTTAATTTTAAACGTTCTAGACTGTCCTTTAATTTTAAATGTTCTAGACTGTCCTTTAACTTTAAACATTCTAGACTGTCCTTTAAATGCACTCATTACTATTACAGCACTGAATAGCTCCTTAAAATATCCAACACTCGCCTGGAGATCCTCATTGTAGTTTGGAGTGATGAAAAATTTTACATTTTCTGGTTGATAAAGGTACTGATAGAATGAACATACTGAAAATGTATGACTGTATAGCACAGCAAGCCGAGTTTATTTATAAAGCACATTTCGTACACAAATGTAATTTAAAGTAGTTTACATAAAAGAAAGTAAAAACACTAATAAACACGAAAATGAAAGCAAAACAATCATAAAAAAAGAATGTAAAATGTAATGATTTAAAAAGGATTTCAAATTTGATTTAAAATAAGTTTGACAGTTAAAACAGATTGCAATCAGTAACATGCAAATATGCAAATGTTGATGCCCATTTGTGTTATAACTCCTTTATTAACATACTATAAGTTTCTGACCTCGTTAGTAAGCTCATTTCGAGCAGTTCATAAACTTCTGTAAAGATTAAAAGTGTTATGTAATATTAAGATGAAAAGATGATTATCAAAGAGACTATCAGGTTACATTTCTTCGCTGGCCACTTTATCAGAAACCCATTATTGTGAGTTAGTGATGACTCAGGGAATAGAGGAGGCATAACTGCTTGGAAGCAGCGTCCTATTTTGGGAAGTCCCCCCACTCTGCGGAAAAGGAAAGCGCTTCAGGATGTGGAGTTCCTCACAAGGAAAAGTTATTTGCTATCACGTCTTCAGTGGCGACTTTATTAGAAAACCCCACCAGAGTCAATTTTCTTTGAAGGTGTGGAGTCCAGGACTGTTGGCCCAGTGTGGAAAAACATTCCATAAGATGGGTCCCAGTGGGTTTAACTGGTGGACTGAAGGATGGTGGCATCACCTTCTGTGGTTCTGTGTTTTTATTTATTTTAATGAAATTGTCGGCCAGCGAGTAGTTTAGTAAAGTAGTGCTGCCTTTGTGGGGCCTTTAGAGATTATAAGACCAAACGTACAGTTCCATTAATGCCAGACCTCTTTCATGTCTGGTTCTTTTTAAGTATATTTTCTTGTTCATTATTGATCATAGTTGAACTGTATGGTGGACGTGGCACAAGATGGTGGATGAGGCCATAGATGGTAGATGGGGCAGTCAATGGTGGATGAGGCAGTAAATGGTGGCTGGGACATTGGATAGTGAAAGGGGCAGTAGATAGTGGATGGAGTATTAGGTAGTGGATGGGGCAGTAAATGGTTAATGGGGCAGTAGATGGTTGATGTGACATTGGATAGGGAATGGGCCATTAGATAGTGGTTGGGAATTTAATTGGTGGGTATGTTTTTGGATGGTGGATGCTCACTGGACAATGGGGTATAAATTGATGGGCATGTCATTATATGTTGCATGGGGCATTAGAAGGTGGAAGGAGCATTAGAAGGTGGACGGGGCAGTAGATAGGGGATGGACCAGTAGACGGGGCAGTACATTTTGGATGGACCAGTTGATTGGCTGATTAGAGAGTGGATTGAGGCAGTAGATCTTGGGATTGACTTAAGGTGGAGGGTGGGGCATTAGATATTGGATGGGACATTTGAAGGTGGGCATGACTTTAGATGGAGTTTGGGGCCTTAGATAGCGGACAGAAAATTCAAGGTGGGCGTGACTTTAGATGGAGGGTGGGGTAGTATATATTGGATGGGACTTAGGTGAAGGGCGGGGCATTAGATAGCGGACGTGTGAACGGCACATTTTAAAAGGAATGGTGTTTATGTACCACAGCACATCTTTTACACATCAGGTTTTATCTTAAAATGTCCACATAGCAGTACTTCCCTCCTAAACCCTGTGTTTTCCTCCGGCCTGCCTCTGAAATACCGCATTAGTTGAAGGTCTGAGTTTGGCTGGAGGTCTTGACGTGCTGGTATTTCTGTATTTCCATAATCTCCACTAATCTGCTGCATAATCTCCCATTCAAACAGTTAAACCCACCATCACGACCCCTCTCTGAACTGAGGGAGCCACTGTGGTTGAACCACCGGTCAAACAGGAGGGTGGAATGAGGACATGCATCAGAGTGACTGTCTAATATCAGAATCAGAATCAGAATCAGTTTTATTGGCCAGGTATAATTGCATATACAAGGAGTGTGACTTGGGTAGGTTTTAGCTCTCTGTACACATAACTATAGACATTTAGTAATAAACAGTGAAGGAACCATAGGCACACACTGTACAATAAACACAATACACACATGTGGGCACAAATGACATATAGTGTACAAATAATGCAACTAATATTGCAAACGTAGCTGTGTAAGAGTCGTAGTACAATAATAAACAAGTATGTAAAAATGTTAATGTTAACAAACTGGGATGGCTTTACAATAACACTGCTTATAAACGGTTTACAAACTGCTTATTACATGTATTAATGCCCTAAAAATCTTTAGGTGAGCAGATATAGCGTAAATATGTTTTTTATGAATCATATTCATCACATATAAGAGGCCAACAACATTATTTGTATTAAAACTCCTGATTTAAGATTTCAAAGGTCATTCAAAGATCATTATTAAATAAATAAGCTACACTTTAAGAACACAGTTGTACAGTTGGGTGCTATGCAATATTTTATATGAAAAGTAGACATGGCCAAAGAGACTTTATTTATAAGGGATCTATTAGACAACATTTCCTCACAGGATACCATATTGAAAACACTTTCTTGTGAAAGTTCTTGTATCTTAGTTTTGGGGGGACTCGGTTGGACAGAGCATGCAGTATAAGTTTCTCATATTAGTTTCGCATTTGCGCTGTAAATCCCACACACACACCAGCGCATACCGCGGAGCGACGGGAAGTTCTTCTCTTTTCAGAGAGACGCTGTTCTGTTGCGGTTCCAAAGAAGAGCCGGTTCTCTCAGCTCCACACGGCTCTCAGTTCATTACACTAACCTAGAGAATATGAATGCTCTGTGTGCTGATGAACACTTAGGGCCCGATTTTGAGGGTCAATCGCACATTATCTGAAGTCTGAAACGCAGTTGTCTTTGGGGGAGGGGCCAGCGCAGAGCACTATAGTGCCCATAGGAAAGGTGAACGTTGTGCCTGGCGCATAGTTCAAATGGGTTTTCTTAAATGAGTAAATTAGTCATGGGTGTGTTTTAGGCGTAGCATGCAATAAACCAATCAGAGTTCACACTCTCACTCCCTTTAAATACCCGGCGCATGTTCCATGGCTGTGTATAATGAGGTGAAGGCACGGGAGAAATCCTCCCAAACCCTTTGCTAGGGGTGCTTATTGTAACAGCCCACCTATCCATTTTAAAAGAGTGTATTTAATGTAGTGTAGATATGATTGTTATTGCACATGTGATTTCAAAAACACCATATAACAGTGCTATAAAACTCATCTATACCATAAAACTCAGTAATGAGACGTTAAAATGGTGTTTAATCAAAATAAACAATGATCAATAATTCTATTAAATAAGAATCGCTTAAATCTGCATACAATGCCAGAGTGTTTTATAACTCATGGAGGCTCGATCAGGGGAGGGGTTCTCAAAGCAGCAATAATTTTCCCCGTATGTTTTCTCGGTTCTTATTCCAAATAAAGTATTTCATAGGGTCAAAAAGATGTGTTCTTTCTTGTGATTTAGTTTAAGCACGATTAACTGCCCATGTCACTGTAACTTAGCTACGACCTCCTTGAAATAAGCGTGCATGCACATGATGGATGTAAAGACGCGGCGTATAGAAGTTCAGCACCACTCTAAGGGGGCTGAATCGGCAACAACCCCTCAGACGTCGAGGGAACCTTTGTCCCATTAGATGCGAACAACAAGCGCAACTATCTTTGACAGGGTAAGGAAGACATATAAACATATCTAACCAAAATATGAGCTGGTGATATAGTTTCGTGTTTCGTGACAACCTAGCTTGAAACGTGTATGTATTTACCTACATGTCCGGCACTATTAGTCAAATAGCCCGTCAGTTACTTGTTATTAATTGTCAGTGATTTCTCCAATCAACTAAGTTTTGTGAGTATTATATGTATTTTAAAAATAAAAATGGTGTGATGTGTGTGATATACATTTGCATTTTATATTTTGGGGACTCCCTGTTTTTTTTTTATGTGCGCTGCTGCTTGCTCCTGCTTATGAAAGTACCAGCATTGTGAACCCCTCCATATCCCAAAGCATATTGAACAATGCACGAATGACTACTAACCAGGTTTTTTCTGGTCAGTGCCGAAATGACTTTCACTTCTCATGAAATAGCAAATTCGCGCTATGCCCTCGCCACACCCCTTAGTTTCAGTGACACGCCCTACCCAGCGCAATACCATCTGCTATCTTGACAACGTACATTTCTTCTGGGAAAAAGAATGATGCACTTACACAAAATAGCAATGACGGGTTGCGCAAGTCGCGAAAGCACGATGCGCCGTGTGCATTATCGGGCCCTTAGACCGTTTTACTGTCGACTTTTATTTTATTCTATGGGTTTAATATGTTTATTGTTGTCTGTTTTGTTTCTTATTCTGATGTTTGATTGCCAGTTCAGGCTCACACTGAGTGTTTCCTGCCATGTCAGAATTTAACAAACCTGAATCTAAATCTAAAAAATGACTGTCATAGGATTATTTTCCTCTTCCACCTTCACCACAATTAATTAATAAATTTACATAAACATTTACTGAATATTCTTATATATCTGATAATCAGTAGCAGATTGTCGAAATATAAAATGTACTGCTTTTTACAGGGAGAAAATTAATACTGAGCAGAATGGGATGGACAGTCTTGAATTGTGCGGCTATAGAAGGGCTATGCTCTGTTTTTTTAGCGCTGACCGCTGGTGTGTAGCATCAATACCGTCTTTTTTTCCTCAGAGGAAAGTTCATAACTCTGAACCCATTCTCTTGGTTTTTCTGCGATTGTTTCAAGCAATGGTGTTTAATATGTGAAGTGTGTAAATGGGCCTGATTGTTCCGGGTGGTGAACACACACGGCGCCCAGCTCCAAACAGCCCTGCATGATTAATGACTGAGAGATGACAAAGATAATGAGGTTTGCTTAACAGCGGCACTCTCACCCGCCGTCTCTTACCAGCAGAGAAAGAGAGCGAGGGCGAGGACGAGAGAGGTTTGGCGAGGGTGCGAGGAGTCGAGCCGGGAATGGAGAAACAGAGGAGGGGGTTCCAGGCAATTAAAATCTTTAATTTGTTTTATCTTCCCTCTGAGTTCCTCCACCTCTGTCACTTGACTTACTTTCCTTTTCTTTCTTTCTTTCTTTCTTTTCTCTCTCTATCCCCCACCCTGCATTCGTCTTTTCTTCCTTGCACCGAAATCCCCACCTGCTTCTTATGTGAGTGCTACCCTGTAATATATGGCCAAGGCACATTCTTTTTGGCTTACAGAACGGGGTCCTGTTGCACTTATCTGGGCCTTGTGTAGGATAGTCGACTCATAAATCCACTAGTGGCCGCAGTTGGCAGCAGTCAACTAGCGCCTGATATACAGCAGCAGTAAAAACTGCAGTGAACAAGCAGGAGAAGAAGCATAAAACAGTTTGCTGTCAAACACAACGTACATTTAAGTTTAAGTATAGACAAATTGTGATGCAATATTAAAGCTTTGTATGCGAGACCAGATGGGTTTCTAAAACCAGTGTCTCTGATTGGACAGGGCTGTTCCTTGAATGAAAACAACGCCCAGCACACAACTGCTGATTGGCTAGGCGATTCATAGGTCAGGCAGCTTTGTAATATATACCCATTTAGCAGTTTCTTGAATTAGTTATTTTTTATGCAATAATTTAAAAAATGGATGGGGATTGAACGGATTTTGAGTAAGTTAATCAGTCCAGTCAAATTGGGTTTTAGTCATTTTTTAGTATGTACGGTGTGTAAGTCAGTTTTTGACCGAAGCGCCTTCAGTAATTAACTTTCTTTCAGAATCTCCTGATCCAAAATTGAGGTCAGCCAGGCCTCCACAGCATTTTTTTATACGCAGTAGGAAATGAATTGCCGCAGTACAACGGTTTTGGCACAGGTGTAGGGTAAGATTCTACACTGATAATCCACCAGCCGGAAGAATCTGGATAATCCACCAGTTTAATGAATCAAGTGAGTTCCAGTGTCCTGCTCCAGAACAGTGCCAATAAGTTCTAAAGTGCATTTTCATCATAATTTTTCATCATAATTTAGAAAAATGTTAAAGAAATGTTTGAATAAGTAAATTATCATTCCGGATTGCATAAAAGAAAACGTAGAAGCGATAAATCAGGCTTCAGCTGCTGAGGATTTGTCCAAATCCTCGACTCCAGACGAGTTCAGTAAACGCCTGGAACTGCTGAGGGCAAAATGCCCGAACGTCGGGATGATATATCTGGGGTTGGATGAGAGTGTGAGAGAGAGAGAGAGCGAGTGGGAGAAGTGTTAGGAACAAAGGAT
This sequence comes from Ladigesia roloffi, assembly GCA_037577295.1. NCBI lineage: Eukaryota > Metazoa > Chordata > Actinopteri > Characiformes > Alestidae > Ladigesia > Ladigesia roloffi. The sequence goes on along the minus strand of JBBKCR010000012.1, from coordinate 5,707,993 downwards.
CAGACTTTGTTCCTGAGTGTTTTTGAGTGCGCTGCAGGACTCTGCACACAGCCGGCCATGCCAAACACCACCACCACCCCCATGCAGCATGCAAACACAGTTTCTGCTAGGCCTTCAGGCCTGCCTGTGTCCAAGATCAATACTGGAACCGGCATCAGCGCTGTTTTAGAACTCTTTATCTCTGTCAAATACCAAAGGTTTAAATTACGAGGACGTATTGCTCCTCCATGAACCGGTTACATGGGATAAAGTTTTATAAATCACGCGGAGCATGGGGCGTTTCGGGGGATTTATAAAACTGGGGTTCAGGCCAAAACATCTGAGGCTCGTAGGGGAGGCCTCCTCAGTTGCACTGTAACGTCTACAGGCAACATTTTTAGCATACTCCAGGCATTGGAATATAAAGTGATTTAATCGATGCTACTGTAGTAAGCTTAGCAGAATTGTCATTATTTCCCAATACTGAAAGGACCCATACAGGAACCTCTTTCTTTTTTAACTGAGTGACAATTTCATGGTCAATCGACTTTCCCGGGTAGTGTGCAGGTTATCAGAGAGTCATAAGCTCTTTGTCGAAGGATTTATCTTCATTATTTGTTCAATTTCAACCAGACTTCAGGACAGGATATATTGTGGAAGCAAAGGGATACAAAGTGCTGACTGGGATACATGGAAGGCTGGAAGGCCAGATTTAAACCAGTAACCTCCTGTACCAGGAAGTATAACAAAACAAGCATGTTTCAGAAACACCAAGTCTCACAAATACATCAGAGGGCACTCAGGTTTGAGGTCAGCTGTAAAATCCCAAAGTATATAATCTGGTTTGTGCCAAAATTTTGAAACAAAATCTTCATAACATCAAACTAAATTCATTAAGAATTCTCCTAATATCAAACAAAATTCATTCAGAAATCTCCTAATATAAAAAAATGCATTCAAAATTCTTCTAATATCAAACAGAATTCATTCTAAATTCTCCTTATATCAAACAAAATTAATTCAGACTTCATTCTCTCCGGTGAGACTTTCACGGCAGTTGTTTAGTTTGGCTATTGGCTGTTCAGTAGCTCCACCCCTTTAACGTTTTTGCTGCATGAGGATTCGATTTCAGTTCTGGCACAAATCTATTGTGTGGGTGGGGCGTCGCCTAATTTGCGGGCCTGCGAGGTGTTTTAAAAGTACAGACAGCAGCAATAGCCACCAGTTATGATCACAAACGAGATATTTGATATAAATATTTACAGTTGATTGATTGCGGAGTTGATCTTGTGCAGATATCTCAAATCTCATATGTGATTGTAACTGGTGGCTATTGCTGCTGAGTTCTGGGACACGAAGTTGTCAATCAAAAACCTGCTGGCAAATGAGTCGAAGCCCCTCCCACACGAGGGAAATTGAGTTGTCACAAAGTGAAAACATAAAAGGGGCGGAGCTTCTGAACAGCCAGCAGCCAAACTGAACAACTAGCATCGTAACTGAAAGTCTGAATACATTTTATTTGAGTTCTCCTGTGGTTTTTGGATCAAGAACAAGTACCCAGTCATTTTTTCCTCAAGTGATCCTGGTTTATCATGCCCATAAGCACAAGTGTAAACACAACCAGGGAACATCTAAGTTAAACATCCAAGAAAATTTCACAAATCAGTCCTTATGTCTAATTTATTGCCTCTGAGCTCAGTCGGCCACTGGTTCAAATCTTGATCATGTAACCATTTTAGAAACTGGAGAGACAATTCAGCTCAAAAACCCAAGTTTGCCATACTTCTGTTGTCCAATATTAACAGTTTAAACCCTAGACAGGATCTTCAGGCCATGGGTTCTATATGTTTCTTTGGGACTGGAAATGTTCGCCTGTTAAATTTGCCCAAACTTTCACATCGGGTTCAGTGTGGTTCAGACCGGTTTGGACTTTCTATTTGTCAACGAGGAGTAATCTCTCCTAAAGCCCTTCAAATATTTTCCCATACACTCGGGCCGCTGCGAGGAGGATCCCAGCACGGGAGGTTTGGACTGTGTGCGAAATATCTAGCGCGTATCCAACACAAAGTCAACAACATCCATCAAGAGGCATCATCTCCATGTTTTACTTTGATATTGGAGAGAGCGCGGCTCTGCAGAGGTCTGGCGGCGACCCCGCTGCCCACTGCGGGGACAGGGCGGCAGGTGGAGGGAGAGAGGGGAGGAGAGGCGATGAGAGAGAAGGGGGGGAGGAAGGGAAGCGAGGGAGAAGTGGAGGGATGCTGGGATCCGTTCTGTCGAAGCGTTCGGTGGCGGAGGGAAGCCATCTGCCAGGTGAGGACGGCGGCGCGGCCTGGGGTAACACACCTGATGTAACTAGTGATGGGTTGTTCTTGAACGATTCGTTCATTTTGAACGAATCTTTAATGTGACTCGGGAACAACGAGTCATCTCGTACGAGTGATTCGTTCAGTTGCGCATGCGAATTTGCGTCACACCCTATAGTTTCTGTTGGAATTATTGAATCTCAAACCCAAAGACTCAAGAGATTAACTAATCAGTTCTCTTTCTGGCTCAGGCTGCATTGGTTCGCTACTTGGTTTGAACGAGCGACTCAAACCCAAAAACATGTCAGATAAGAGGCGAGGTGAGCGAATCATAGACTAGACACAAGTAAACTGTGAATGAAACGTTTTTGTTCCTTATAGCATTATAGTTTTGTCTTGTTTGTAGTATGATGTATGTAGTAGGAAGTAAAACGTAACATTTTAATTATATTTTGCTAAAATGAACAAAGTGAACAAGATGACTTGGAAAAAGATTTGTTCATTTTGCTGAATGAGAATCAAAGGTCCGAGTCGGTAAAATGATCCGAACTTCTCATCACTAGCTGTAATGCAGTAATGTGAGGCATTACAGAAAACATTTGCAAATATTTTACTGTGAGAACAGTAAGTGTAGAGCTCTGAGAAGCTTGATTGTAGCATTATCAGAACGGTTGGAAAGAATGACACAGTCATACTGTTTAATTATACGGAACAGGTTGCTGTTAGCCTCCTAACTGAGGTTCCCTTGAGTAAGGTATCTTCCCCAGTGCCCCTTGTTGGAGGCAGACCCCAGCATAACTTGGTGAATGGGTAAAATGCAAAGAAAGAATGTACTCTTGATTTATCTGAACACATTTTGACCGTAACTTCAACAGATTTGAGAGGCTTGGCTTGGCTTGGCTTGAATGGAAAGTGAAATTTTGCTCCAAACGAGGAAGCTGGACCTCGGTACAATGCATTGTTAATCTGGAATGAAGGGATGTTTGTTTTCTTCATACTGTAGCATCACCAGAACAGTTGGAAGGAATGACACAGTTCATCTATTGTTTATTATTACAGAACAGGTCACTGTTGGCCACGTCACCTGAAGAATAACAGAAACGTCAAGAGAAAAATAACAGAAAATTAACAGAGCCCAACTAGCAAGATGCTCCCAAGCTTCTCCCATACTCGCTCTCTCCCCCTCAGACACACACACACTCTTATTCAATCCCACACAAGACCTGCTCATCTCTAACACGTTTCAACTAACAGAAAACTGAACACCAAACAACATTTCTGCAGGTTCGCTACAGTACAAACTCGCCAAAATCACAGCAAGATCACTTCCTGTAGTCAGACAGAACAGAGAGATAAGTAAACCTGCACCTGATCTAATGTCGGATAGTTCTGTTTTTAACCATAAGCTGCTCCATCAGTTACCTCATCACCTTCCACTGGCTGTGGAATGAGCTAACTGAGCATCATGAGCTACATTTATATTGCCAAATCCATATTTCCAGTTATTTTAGCGAGAGAAATATAAAAGTAATGCAATAATAGTCTAATGCCTTACGTTTTAAATACAGTAATATTGTACTGTAACAAAAGGATACTTGCCCAACACTGCAAACAAAGCATCCTGTTTACCGACTTCTAGCTGAGATGTTCGGCCAGAATGTTCAGCACCACTTTTGTAGCAGTTGTAATAAGCAGTTATAAATAAAGTAGGCTCATTATTTGTAAGAGCTGATGTTTTTAATGGTAACAAAGACCTGACAAAGCTGACAGTTTAACATTTTACCTGAGAAAAAGACAAGAAAAGCAACTAGGAAGAACTGAACAGCTTACGGTTTTGCCTTTGTAATTAGAAGGCTGTGGGTTCGAATCCCAACTGAGGTTCCCTTGAGGAAGGCACAGTCCCCACACACTGCATCCCGGGGCCCCTCATTGGTGGAAGGCCCCGCCTTAACTTGATGAATGGGTTAAATGGACTTGATGAATGGGTTAAATGGACTTGATGAATGGGTTAAATGCAGAAAGAGAATTTCACAATGCTGAACTCTTGCTTTATCAACTGTCAGATCTTCAACATAAGTGTCCAGTGTGAGTACACTGTGACTGTAGAGCTCTGAGATACCTGGAATGGTGAGTGAGATTTTCCTCCAGGTGAGGAAGCTGGACTTCGCTTGATAAACCAAAGTAGGGACGAGGAACAAGGAAGGTGAAGCAGTGTGAAACCTTCAAAGGTGGACATGGAGGTTCACAGGATTTCTCTGTAGTTGTGTCCAGTAGTCCACACACAAACAAGTAATAGCATAAATAACCTGAAAATCCCTTTTGTTGGAAAGTTCCTCAGGATTCTTCATGCTGCTCCATGCATGTATCTTCCCCAGCTTCAGTCTAGTCATACATGTACTGAGATCTGAGAGTAAATATCGGTTCTAGACTGTTTTACACTGGTTATATTTACTGAAATCAGACTTTACTGATACACTCTGAGTTCTGAATGTAAACACCGGTTCTAGACTGTTTTACACCAGTTATATTTACTGAAATCAGAGTTTACTGATACACTTTGAGTTCTGAGGGTAAACACCGGTTCTAGACTGTTTTACA